>JAOTBA010000002.1:33041547-33059941 GCA_025629845.1 Erythroxylum squamatum | reverse complement strand
ACTTCCACCCCAGCACTTCCTTTATTCATGACAAACTCAGATTCTTCTATTCTTTGCTGGACCCAGCTCTAGGAAAACTTCTTGCCTTCTTCCTTTGATACACGAACTGGATTGTTGGTTTGCTAAGCCCATCACTCTACGACAAGGTGTCTATTCTTATTTCAAAAGGGTAGGTAACTTTTCAAAGAAGCTTCTGAATGCTCTTGTGTTGTTTAAATTTGGTGTTTTGTTTTAGTTTAATAAGGGGGTATAAACATGTTCGAGAGTTAAAACATTTTTCTCATGCATGTTCAATATTGAATTAAAGGAAGTTCCAATCAATGTTTTAATGATAACAAAACATAAGTAATACTAATGGGCTAATTATTTGGATGAGAAGGAACATGAGAACAAGATAAAGTCATAAACTCAAAGTGATAGCTTATAAAGTTGATAAAAGAAGAGATGAAGTTTGCAACTTACAAAGTAAAGACCAAGGAAAATCAAAGTTATCCTTTAGTTTATAACGTTAATTGTAATTTCATTTAGTTAATTTGATGTTTTAAAAAGCTCACTATGCATAAACATTTTATATCATTTCATTGTACGAGTCTTTTTGTTCATCAAGAGACATTGAAGCTTTTAATCTTAATAGAAAAGTCTATTGATCTTAGGGAACATTTTGGAAAGTATTTAAATCATAATTACATTGAAAAATTGAGTTTGAGCAATATTTAAGGTTGCTAAAATAATGCTTTTAGAGGGATTGATCTACCTATATAAGTTAGTGGTTAACCAATATAGGTTCAAGTTATCAAATTTAATGTATACTGAGTTTGTAGTAATATTGTCTAATGTATTTTTAGACCAATGTGTTATACTAATCGATTAGTGCTCTGCAACTAGCCATCCATGAGTTAGTAAGAGTCATTGAACTATCTAAATACATGTTTTTTCATTATTTTTAGCATCAAGAAGTTTTTGAGTGCCTTTTACACATTTTTTTAAGTGATTTTCATTCATTTAAGCATTCATTGTCTCATTTTGAATGAATATGTCTTTTTGATATTATCAAAGTGATCACGTGAACTAATTTGAGTTGTAAGCTTCTATTAGGACTTTTGTTCATTATATATCTGGGTGTGTTCAATGTCCAAATCTAATTATATTTAAAATTTGAAAATCATATTGTTTTACTAAAAAAATTATCATTTTACTTGATATATTCAAAGTCCGATGTAGATTATACTAAACAACTTGAACTCAAGCCTAGTCCAAAATTAAAAAATTAGAAAAAGAACGACTTAAAATTGATCAACTCAAGCTAAGCCCGTCAATTTGAACTGGAGCCATGCCAAATCGGGACGGGGAAAAAACATCATCACAATGTTTGATCATGGAGAATTTTGTTGAACTTATTGCTAAAACTTTCTTTTTCCATCTCCATTAAGATATCCAACCGAGACATCTGCATACCTCGTCCTTCTGTAAATACCAAACACTTAGACGAAGATGGTTTCCACTAATATCCGTCCAGGATTGCAGCGAGATGAGATGGTCCGGATACACTGCAGAATTTCCAACGATGCAGCAACTAAGTGCCATAATGGATGTTTAAAGGAGAGTTTCTGGCTTTACAAGTTTTGAGTGTATTCCGAATTTGGTGTGGAATGGATTGTAAAATAAATAGCAATAGCGTTTGAAACAGAACCATGTCCTGAACAAGTTACGACTCCCAGACAAATAACAGGGGCCTTTATGGTGGTGTCTAAAGTTAAATTGAAGCTACAAGAAGGGAGATAAATAATTAAAAAAAAAAAGAAAACCATGCTTAAATAATATTATAACAGAAAATAGTACAAAATATTACTGAACATGATGCATGTTGCAAACCTCGAAGCCATCTGTTGAATGCCTTCATTGCAGTACTTGACTTCCATAATCAGCGTTGAACTTGTCATAGCGGTGAGCATGGAGATGCGCCGATGGCCTAGTATTTCTTAATGATATGTCTATATCTACAGTCGTAATGGGCCCAACTTTTGGCAGTTCTGCAAGCACACACAAGTGTCGCCTCCAGTTATTCATTACTATTAAAGATTGATAGCAGAACAGAGAGCAAGCATATGAGTGTAAAGATTCCTTTTATGCAAGGAAGATGTTAGAGAATGCAAATGGTGAGTTTGGCACTTCCATTCTATCCACCCGTTTATATCTACATGTATATGTATGTGCAAATTACAACCAAAAATTGGGTTTCATGTTGAAAGATTAACACTAAAAACGTGCTTTCTCCATTTCAACTAGGCAAGTCATCAAAATTCTACAATGATTCATGTAAGTTGGAATTCACTCACCATTGTCAGGAACTATCTCCTGTTTATCTTCAAGGAGAGTCATTATGCGCCTTAGAGGCTGCATGGCAGCCTCTTTGCACAGCAACCGAATATCTGAACCTGAATAGCCTTCTGTTCTATCCACTAGCACATCATATGGAAGCTCCTCTTCACCAGGTGGTGATGGCAAGAGCTCCTCAAACATTGATCTTCTTGCTTCTGGTTCCGGAAGAGGAACAAGGATCTAATTGACTAGTCAAAGAAGAACATTATGCCAACTAAACAATGGATCTAAACGTTATAGGAACTTTTCAGATGAAATAAAGCATACAGTAGCTTCACAACAATGAGACAAAAAAACAAGTAAATTGTGCACGCCGCGGAACCCAGTTGTAATGTTGCCACAAAAATGTACTGTTGCCAAAATGGATCTAAACGTGATATAACTTTTCAGATGAAATAAAGCATACAGTAGCTTCACATCAATGAGAAAAAAAAACAAGTAAATTGTGCAAGCCCCAAAACCCAGTTGTACTGTTGCCACAATTTCCAATATAGATCACAACAAGGCCAACATTTGGGCAGGTTCAACATAAGACTTAAATTCTTACCCTCCTAATAAGGTTAAATATGCATAACATGTCGCCCCTGAGGAAGGCAATAGCAGTGCAATAGGCTGCCTACAAAGAACTGACCAAAGATAAAAGTAGCAAACTGTAAAGAATATATAAACAACTGTACTACCACTTGTACATGATTAGTTTATCAACCAGAAAAAAGAGAGGAAGAATTGTTACCTTTGCTACTAGAATTCATCACTATATGGTAATAGCAAAAAGGATACTCGTTTCTCAAGCCGCCGGAGCATTGCAGCATCCAATTCCCAGGGGAGGTTTGTTGCAGCCAAAACAAATACAAGCTCATCTGTCCGCATCAAACCATCCATCTGCAATCTAATTCAAGCGATCAGTTTTCGAGATGTGCAGAAGAAAATCATGTATGATTCTATTGCCATACTACGAAGGTCTCATGGTTCAGGATTTGAAAATGAGGGCATGTGTGATCCAATGTTGACATCTAACTAGGAAGAACTACATTTAATTAAATGTATTTTAATAGAACAAATATCACCTGTATAAGTAGCTCAGTCTTTAATCGCCTACTTGCTTCATGCTCACTTCGTGCTTCTCCACGTTGACTAATGATTGCATCAATTTCATCCAAAAATATAGTTGAAGGTGCATGGTGCCTGGCAAGCTCAAACAACACCTTTACTAACTTCTCTGAATCACCTGTAACAATGTATAGACTTGAAACTATGATCCCTTATACATTCGTTGTGACTAATCCGAACATATACACCACAAAAGTCTCCAATTGATATCTAAGACTTACTTTATTTCCTATTGACACCATAAACACAAATCTTAAATGACATCTGATTGATTATATATATATTTATTTAAGTATATTAAGATGCCACTGGCGTATCTTACAAAGCACATAAATTAGGAACTTCAGAAAAAAGAACAACGTAAAAAGAATTGATGAGTGCTACAAATCACTTGAGCGTAATTTCATGTGAAGAATAGAGAGAGTAAAAAAGGCTACACATGGTTGACTATAAGATCAAAATCAAGTGAATGCACGTTGATGGAGTATTATGTTCACATGGTAAAAGTTTGTCATCCAACAATTGTTCATACGCCCTTTGCATTGTACATAAAGCCAAGTGTAGAAACAAGCTCACATAGCATCAGCTAAAGTGTTGCCACTCCAAAAAATACCTCGCCACTTGCTGACTACAGAAGATGCTGATATATTGAAAAATGTTGTTTTGCATTCCGTAGCAACAGCTTTCGCAAGCATTGTCTGAAACATTAAAGAAGAGACTCAGCACACATAGCCTGAAATCAAGTTACTTTCTATTAATTCAGACCTATACTATCAAGTAACCACAGGAAAGAAAGCCAACTACAGATAAAGTAAGGGTATCCAATATGAATCACTACATCTCAGACATGTAACATAACATGTGTCCAAAACAAAATATTCCACAGTGAAAGCAACAATCTAGATAAAAGTTGAAAAAATTTACAGGCAGTGCAACACCTTTTCTGTTAATACGTTTACAACAAATACAGAATATGGTTATTGAGATGCCTTTTCCACAGTCTCAAGACATCTAACAGTTCGTTTTCTATTTGATCACGGAAAAGATCACGTAATTTCCTTTTCCCTAGATCTTTTATTACCAAATAAATTACCTCTCTGAACAATTTAGCAGAACCAGAAACAGGAGACAAGTTCAGGCATAAAAAGCCAGCTTCTAGTCAGGAAAGATGTATCAAGCAATCAGTCTTTTAATTATAATTGTGCTTGGTCACCTGACGAACATTATCAGCAAACCAGTTCCACTACCCTTAACACATCAACAAAGAAACAGAAGAAATAAAAATCTAAAATAAGAAGGAAAACTGCAATTCCATCAAAGGATATGCCTAATTAACATCCATGGTTGGAGTTGGGTAATGATTGAATACTGCCAGAAGCTCTGTTTTTTTGTTACTATCAGCAGCGGATATTCCAATCCATCAAATTTTAGAATTAAGTTGATTTTATTCTATTGGTATCCCACAGCCGAAATCATCATTATGAATCACTTGATTGTTTTCATGTGATTAGAAAAGTCACATCAAAGAAAACCAGTAAGAAAAATAAACTAGTTCAAACATAGATTAATGCCAATTGCACAAACCTTTCCTGTCCCAGGAGGGCCAAACAAAAGAATGCCTTTCCAAGGTGATAGAAGACCAGTAAAGTACCTGGAAGAAAGGAAAATTTGGACAAATTTTAATAAGAAGATCCCAAATCTACCTCAAAAGAAATTTCTTAAGCATTCATGCAAGATTATACTTAAGTATAATGACACTATCTAGCATGCTAGCACATTAGTCAAATACATCGGAGAATCGACAACACTGCAAAAACTACCTGAGAGATGTTAAGAACACGAAACATCAAACATCAAACCTCGAATCTCTCTTGTCTTTAAGATCTTAAATTAGTTGATACCTCCAAAAATGTTCTTTTGAAGGAAGGCTAGGGGAGAAAAACTTTTAGTGAATGTCCGACAGCTTCGTTAGAACAATGGTCTAGCACTAGAAAGTTCAGAAACTCATTTCTTGGAGCACATAGAGCACTTCATATAATGCGAGAAGGTGAAATGAGAAGAGGCATATATGTGCATAGTGGCCAACGGCCTGAACTTCACTTGAAATGTAAATACATATTGTTCATCAACTAATAACATGTCTTATCTTTAGCATAACCAACGATCCCTAACAATGAGGTAACACACAAAAGACTTACTTGGGATATTTAATTGGCATGACCACTGCTTCTTTCAGTAAGCGCTTGGCATTTTCTAGTCCCTTTATGCTTTCCCACTTCACATCTGGACTCCCACGAATGATATCCCTGTATAAGATTTATCAATTAGTATTAGTAACTTTAAAGTCATTAAGATACATATGTAAACAATTAAAATGCCATAATCTAATTGGTGAAGAAGAGATATTCCTTGTTATGCATGAAATCAATGTAGTAAAAATACCTGCATAAACCCTCTGCCAATGCACGTGTTTCAGCAGAATCAAAAGAAGGGAGCAAAGACTTCTGCCTGAAATAAGGATACAAAGGGCTCAGAAAAAGCATATGGAAGATGTTCTGTAATTTCAAGTACTGTTCTACCTCATTCATAGGTCAAAAATCATCGCAAGATAGACAACAATTGTCAATCGAAATTGAAGTTCACTTTAGTTTATCAACCAGTGCTGATTTTAGATAAACTCCTACTTGATAGTCAATATAGTAAATGAACTGAAAGAAATCCAATTATTTCTGGGTTAAGGAATCAATGAACATACGGCCTATCGCTAACTCCATTGAACAGAGTTCCATTTGTGTGTACAGAACTTCCCCCCTGAAAACCGAAAAGAACAGAAAGATTCAATTTAACACCACATGCAAACCACAGAAAATGTAATAAATCAGTGTAAAGACCAAATTAATAAAAAAAAATCACCTGATTTCTGTACTGTTCGTAGATAGCCAATTCCGAACTATCTTTAACATGACCATTTCCGCTGGATACGGAACTTCCAGAAGAAGAACTACCACTGGAGTGCGAGTTATCAGCAGCGGTTACGCCGTTTTGCGACTCAGCCCCCTTCTCTCTTCCAAACTTAGCATCATAGAACAGTTTAAAATCCTAAAAGCACACATCAGTAACTCAAACTACAATGTTCCAACTCAACTGTCTCAATTCTTCTGACATGCCTTCAGATCGAAGATCAAAAGTCAGTAGCAGATAATCTAACCTACATTCAACCGATATACATGTCCTTCAAGTATCAACTATCAGTCCAAAAACCAGAAAGAAAAGCTGATAAACTTTTCCAAACGCTTCCCCACTTTTCTTACCAAACACACAGAAACGAGAGAGAGAGAGTACCTGAAAAGACCAGCGAGTTAGAGAAGGTTCATCGGCCATTATAGAGAACAAGAGAGAAAGGAAAAGTCGAGAGATTTCTGATCTCTCGCTTTCACTCTCTCCAGTGCGTTCGAGTCCCAAACACCTGGTGGCTGTGTTTGGATCTTTCGGAGAGTAATGTAGTGATTAGTAAGTAAGCATGCGCTTGATACGTTATCGTAACAACAATCATTACTCTCCGCTGTGCACGAGGAGAAAGGAATGAGAATAGATAATTAATAATATATTATAATTAAATAAATAGTATTTTATATTTTTTAAAACGATACTTCATTCTTACATATTTATTTTCATTCTTTATTATAATTTTTATTTCCTACTGTCTTCACATAATTGGTAAACTTTTTTTTTTTTTGATTAAACCATCCAGTATCCGACGCTACACGAGCAATCGACTAATCCAGATTCGAGCCGGGTAAACTTTTTTTTTAATACAAAGGAAAGGTTACAAAACAGACTAGCGTATATGTCGGGAATACAAGACTCCGTTTGCGTCTCGACGAAGAAGCTCTTGGACAACAGTTGGAAGTTTCGGGAGAATGTGCAAGCCCGAATTTAAGAAAACTGCACACGCTACTAACCTATCGGCACACTGATTCTCCTCTCGCAAGAAAACCTCCCAATCACGGTGTAAAAGGCCACGGACACCTGCAACCATTGTATTCATTGTATTATAGAATGCAATTAGTTGGGTAGGCCACGTGAGGTAGGATTAGAATGAGAATGTGGGCACGCGACAGAGAAGACCAGCTAATACAGAATACATAATAAGTGAGACGGAACTGCTGAAAATGGCGGACATTCTACTGTATGACACTATAACCTCAAATGAAATCACCTCTGTCAAAACCAATAAGGCCAATACATAAGATGTGTGACTTTTTGACTCAATCATATGTGTAGTAAGAAGGAATACTTGTGGATTTTGATGACAAGTTCAAAGATTCAATGAAGCTAGACAACGACTTCGGCATGATCGTCAGGAGGAAGGGCATCGTAAGGTTGAAAGTAAATGGAAACATACAGATCATCGCATGAGTTAATAATTTGATGAGCATTGAGTAGCTATGAGAAAAAGGGTTAGACAGGCAGGAGATGATAAACTTGTTGCTTAAATTGATAATGATTATGCTGGACATTTGGAAAACAAAAGAAGTATAGTAACTTATGTTTTTTTTATACAAGTTATATCTTGGTCATAAAAAAAAAACCAGTTGTGAGTTTATCAATCACATAAGCTAAAGTTATTTCTTAATCTATAGTGCTTATGTTAAGCCACACTATTGAAAAAGGTGTTAAAAATGGATCGAAATCAATGTGTATAAAATCAATTATATGTATAAAATGAGAAAAATATTTCAACTACTAAACATGTTTATATCTCTTATTACAATAAAGCAAAACATAAATTTAGACAATACAAAAACATTCAAAAGCTTATTAGAAAAATCACTTAGCATTTTTACGTGAGAGTAAATACATTGTCATAATAGTCTCAATTACTCAACTAAGTTATGATCTCAAATGGATACTAACATCACTCTTTAACTTTAATTATTTTTCTTGGTATAAATCTAGTAAAGTGAAATTATTCAATTCCTAATTATTCACAATTTTCTTGCTTTATATATATGCATATAATGAAAATGCTCAAAAGATGTCACATTCACTCATGCATATACAAGTTATAAAAAGTATTATGATGCAAATCAAATATCCATTCTCTAAATGCAGGAAGCAAAATAAAAAACTCAAGACTATTTGCCTAAGAATTTAAATCATAAAGATAATTAAGCTTATAATGGATTATCCAAATCAACATGCTATCAAAGTGAAAATAAACTCCTGTAATTGCTCCTTATTGAAAAATTCATAATGAAATTAATAAGTCTCGGTATCAAAAATATAATATGTTCTGCCTCTATTCTTAAGATGTGTGTTGTCATTAATGTACATATTATGCAAAGGTAATGAAAGTAAACAAACAATAGGAGAGAAATAAAAGTAAGACTGGTACTTCCCTGACATATCATAGACAACTGCTAGTATTATTAGATTAAAAGGCCATAGGTATGTAATGGTGCAGTTTTGTTAATATGGGGATAATAAAGTGCACATATAATGCTTATTGATTGATGAAAATTATCTCTGGTATTGAATATGGGGTATGTTTAGGGCTTGTTCACACTCTAAGAATTTGATGTGAAACACAATAAATATATGGTAGCATGTTGCACTCATGTTCATCTATGTTCTTCACTGCTTCTTCAAAAGTGTGAGCATGAACGTAAACATTTAAGGGTGTTCTCTAACACGGTGAGTATATGGTAATGTGTTCTGACCATGTTATATTAGGTTACTCTTGGTTTCTCAGGCATTTTTTATATTCCTATAATATGAAAAAAAAAACACGAGATGAGACATAGAGGGTGTTCTTAAAGTAGTAATATAGTACTATTATAACCTTGTTAAAAAAGGGTGGTCATAGCTTCTTATCTAAAATTTTGTAAGACCTAACATAGAAGAAGGCATAGAAAGGACACACTAGGTTGCTTAGGAACATGATTTTGTATTTTTCTTATGTTTAAATCTACTAATCTTAGATTCTTAATTATGAATTGACATAGGTCAACATGTTGGGGACAAATTGATGTGTTATAAAACACGAGAATTACATGATCCCATATTCTTCCTTATGTTTTTTTTTATTTCCTTTAGCTTTTTTAGGAAATCGAAAATGGACTAACACAGTAGGGTGTCAGGTTCCATATTTACCTATAAACTTACAAAACTTGAATGACATCAAGTACAAGTAGAATGACATGAGAAAATAAGAAATCACCATTAACTTTTAGCTTAATCCCTAAGTTTAGCAACCATTTAAACTTAAAATAAATGTATAAATAATAAAAAGAAACAAAGAGATCTAAACTAATCAAATCAAATGTAAAATTAAGAAATTTAGAATGTTGGGTTGCCTTTTAATAAGTGTTTTGTTATAAGTCATTTGGCTAGACTTTTTGCTTAAATTTTTTAATTGAAATTGGGATTATAGAGATCATAAGCATCTTGCTCCACTCTATGGAATCAACTTCTAAGTACAAATTTATTTAATGTCTGTTGACTTTGAATACACTTATATCTTGATGAGTAATTTCTTAAAATTTATATGGGAAAATTTGGCTCCATCTGCATCTTGTTGAGTAATGTTTTCACCTTTATATAGGAAGACTTAGTTGCATATATATCTTAAATAGTAAGACTAGATCTCCCAGTTTAAACTCCTTAGGATGCTTAAGGTTTTGTTTATACCACTTCTTTTCCTTTTCCTTGTATATCCTTGAATTTTCATAAGCCATGTTGTACCACTCATTTAGCTCTTTAATATGGAATAAAATTTCACTACCTGCATTTTTTAAATCAAAGTTAATAAACTTTATAGCCGAAATGAATTTTTATCAAGTTCTAATGATAGAAGGAAAGATTTCTTATAAACTAGCCTATATAGTATGGTGATAATTAGTGTTTTATTAGCAATACTATAAGCCCATAGAGCATTATCTAGTCATATAAACAAATCTTTTCTAAAATGCTTTATAGTATTTTCTAAGATCCTTTTTAGTTTCTTATTAGTCACTTCCACTTGACCTCTATTTTGAGGGTGATAAGAGGTAGCCACTTTATGTGTAACACTAAACTATTGGAGCATTTTTTTAAATTGATGACTACAAAAGTGTGTGCCTATATCACAAATTATAGTAGTAAAGGTACCAAATCATGTAATTAACTTTTTTAGGAATTTAACAACTACCCTAGCATCATTAATAGGCAAAGCTTAAGAATCAACCTATTTTAAGACATAATCAATTGTAGCTAGGATATATTTGCTACTAAAAGATGCAAGAAATAGAGTTATGAACTCAATGCCCTGTATATCATACACTTCACAAACATTAATACTATTTTGAGGCATCTCATCCTTGCGAGATATATTACTTGTCCATAGACAAGTATCATAATATTTCATTTAACTTTGGGCATCCTTAAACAATGTAAGGCAATAAAAACCTGCTTCTAAAAATTTCTCACCATTCAATTAGCACAATAATGGCATATAACTTTTCCTTTATGGCAGTGCTCTAAGATGATGATTGTCTCGAGATATATTACACATATTTTAATTATCTAATCTACAAAAATATGAAATAGTTATAGGTCCTCCTATAGCTAATTCCTTAACTTAAAGAGGAATCTTTATTATGTTGATAATTCATCCTCTTTGGAAAAACTGGACCAACTAAGTAGTTAGCAAAGTCAGCAAACTAAGGTGTATCTAGCTTAGATACATCAAGCATATAGAGCTATTCATTAAGAAAATAATCACTTATATCTTCTTCTACATGCTTCCCTATTGGGAGGTTCTCAAGTTAGGAAAGGTGGTATATTGCCAGGTTCTCCACTTCTTTCTTACCCTTGATCTTAAGATTAACTCATACAATAATAAAATCCATCTAATAAGCCTTGGTTTAGCACTATCTTTTTCTCAAAGGATGTCAAAGTGCTTAGTGATTATTATAAACTATGATTTTAGACATAATAAGTTATGAACAAAATTTATCAAATGCAAAAAACTATTGCCATTAACTCCCTTCCACTACTTGTATAGTTATCTTAAGCATCCTTCAAGGTTTTACTTATGTAGTATATAGGTTGAATGCAATTATCTTTACACTATTCAAACACTACTCCATCAACAAAATCATTAGCATCACATAGTTAAAAAGGCAAAGTCCAATCTAATGCTACTATAATCAGTCAGTACTTATTATTGGGCTTTCCTCTAGACTCTCGAGTATATTTTTTAAGCCTGTAGGTAATTCCTCTCTAATGGTTGTGCTAATATTAGTGTTATCTTTTGGGAGAGGTAAGGTGCTAACAGAATTTGAGCCTTTCTTAAATATTTATTGATTCCCATATAGGGAATGTGTGCCAACATCAATTTATTCTTGATGTTTCTCTAAGTGACCTAGTTCCACTTTCTTACTTATCTCCTTCTATACCTTTTTATCATTTAATGAAATGGTCTTCCATTGATAACTTACCATTATACAGCATTCCATCAACACCTCATTCTCGTCGAGTCTCATTATTAAAAGCTATTTTGGGAATGAGGCTTGGGATTCCACTTCTATGCATATTCTTGCATGCCCAACTCTCTTCAACTTAACTGTATTTTCATCTAAACGTAAAGGCTTTCTTATGGAGATGAAAATGTAACTTAATCTTTACGTTATCTAATATTCTAATAAGAGTTTGTGAAATCTTACCCATAATGGTAGATGCTTTATTTTGATGCCTTTGAAGTCTAAGCTACCTCTCCATTTGACTAAGAATAAAGGTTTGCCAAAGATATATCAAAGCCCATCTTGACCATAGTGTTCACTTGTAAGCTTAAAGAGGATTAGTCTATCCTTGTTGATAAGTACAACTTTAAGACCATAATTTATTCAGTTGTTAAAAGCTCATTAAGCATTTTAGGAAAAGCTAATTTTTTAATTAGAAAAGAAGCCAACCAAAGTGCTATCCATTTTTTTGTTCCTTGTTTTAATACCTGTATAGGAGTGGAAATTCTTGTATTGACACCACTATCATCTCCAATAACATGTTAGAAGAAGGTTAGCTTGTTTGAGGTTTCTCCCACCACCTAACTATAAGTTCTCTTAATAAGAGATAAAGAAGGAGATGATGGAGGAGAAATGATGGTGTTGGATGGAGGAGAAGATAAAATACTGAAGGAATTTGGACAAAAGACACTACCATAAAGGCTAGGGACAAAAGAAAGATTATATAAAGGATAAGTGCTAAAATAAGATTGACATGATGACCAGGTTGCTTAGGTGAAAACGCTAATAAAAAGGTAAAAATAAGGAAAAAGAAGGGATTGACTGACTTTAATTCCCTAAAAAGGAAAGAATATTGGTTAAGACTTAAGAGGATAGCAAAAAGAAAGTAACCATTTTTCAATGATAGGATAAAAATATAATTGTTAATAAAAGAATTATAGGCTTATAATTGTTAATAAAAGAGCTATAGGCTACACACACTCTCTCTCAGCACACTCTCTTCTTTAAAAAAAATTTCATTAGCATAATTAATTCTTATTTTAATAGAAAAATACATTCTCCTTATGGTCAAGATCTTCGTTGGATTTACTTCTATTTCTATTATAGTTTCTAGTTTTTGTTTCCATTTTTTATTTTTTTTCTTTTTTCAAATAAAAACGAAAACTTGCTTAGTTGTTAATATTTAATAATTACATATTATATAAAACTTAAAGATAAATTATATTATAAATAAATAAATGTATTTTATTTTATTTTAGTATCTTATATAATATTTACATATTTTATTAACATAAATAATTAAACTTTTATTTATAAGTTGATTTTACTTTAATATATTTTTAAGAACAAGAATTTTCAAAGGATAGAGGTTATTGTAGATGCATCCAATAAAGAACAAAATCTTGGTTGAAAGGGCTTTCACAATATAACCAGGGGGATTAAATTCAATTAGACAGAAATTATCTTTAACAAATTGTGCAACAAAAAGTAAATTTGCAATAAATTAGGGAATAATGAAAATATTACATAATTGTAAGGGTTTGTGATTTGTAGGAATTGTTAAAGAGCCCTTGGATGAGAAGGAGAGAGCATTACTTGGTAAGTATTTTGATATGGTTGGACAAAGTTGATAAGATAAGTGTTGGGTATCATGTGGGAAGAAGCTGCAATATTTGGAAGCCATTATGAAAGTTCATTGGGAGGATAGTTGGATGGGGTGGTAGTGGATGGAATATGCAAAGTAGAAAATGCAGTTTGAATTATGGTCGAATTTTGAGGAGAGTGTGAGGAATTGTTTAGAGATTAGATACTGAAATCAACAAGTAGCAACTATATGACCAAACTTTTTACAAATTTGTCATTTAAGGTGTTAGATAGTTAAACTGGGTTGAGAATTGAGGTGGAATGACGGGTTATATGAAGGAAAGCGACAAGGATGGTGTTATGGTGTAGGTTAAATGGCTGATAGGGTTGATTTTAGACTTGGGTATTTGCAAGAGGTTGGTTGAAGAATTCAACAGAATTAAGCCAAGAAGAAATAGGACGTGACTGACAAGTTCAAGGAAGAAAAAAGTTAGTGTTCTATCTTTTGACCTAAAGGAAACTTGTGATGGAAGCATTTGACCTGACTCTTACAAGATGTCACAAAAGCTACTTCAAGTGGGGATGATTGATGATGGGAGAGTAAGTGTTGTTCATGAAGCAAGAACTTAGCTCTCAATTCAAAGAATGATAGTGAGGTCGCGATTTTCAACAACAGTGATGAATGAATTATAATTCGAAGGCAGTCCATTGAGTGTAAAGAAGACAAGGTCTTCAAATGATATTAGGTCACCAATGGCAACTAAATCTTAGTAGTCAAAGTGTTGGTCGTTAAGTAATCACTGATTAAGGAGTCTCCTTTTCTCATTGTATGAAGATGACATCGGAGTAAGGATTTTTGAGCTATTATTTGTTGAATAAAATAATCTTCAAAGGTAATCTAAAGATGTCGAGTGGTCGTAAGACAACAGTAGATAAGTTTGTCTTTCTTTTCTCATTTTAAAAATTCAGATGAGGGAGATGATGTGCCAGTAGTAGTTTCATTGTGCTTTGATGATGGAGAAATTGACCCATTAATCCAAGTAAATTGTAGGCAAGTAATATGGATTTAACTTGATTCTACTTGATTAAGCAGTTATTATTGTTAAGATTGTGATAATGAAATTGGTAATATTGGTAATTAGTAATATGATATTTTCCATGGTCATTTTGATTGTTGGATGTTTGACGTTTGGTTGTTAGATTGGCATAGGAAATTAACACAGAGAACAACATAAAAAAATAAGGTCGTAGAGAGGATAGATTCAAGTGAGCTCCAATACCATAAAAAATGTGATACTAAAGCAATGTTGTATTGTATTTATTCATGTTTTTATATGATCATTTACACTACTATTTATACATGTAAAATGATGTTAAAATGAAGGAATTTGAGCTGATCATATATATGAAGATTACAACAAGGTGATAAGGTTAAGAAGGAATTAATTAGTTGAAATTTTTACTAACACTACTTTTAAGGTTAAGAAGGAATTAATTAGTTGAAATTTTTACTAACACTACTTTGATAACTTTTCATTGTTACAAGAAAAGGGGAAATTAGAGAAAACCAAACAAAACAGTTATGAGGCCGACAATGTTAACTTTATGTATAGCTTTTATGTATTTTGTATAGTTATGTGTAATGCTTATTTTTAGGTAAAGTGAGGTTGTTTTGTATATAGACGTTGGCCTTTGCTTTTTTTTCTCATTGTTTGTATATAAGCAAAAAACTGACTTGTGTAAGACTTAAAGTGAGATAAATAAAAGTCAGTCCTTATTTAGCTTCTCTCTTCATCTACGACAATTTCTTTCATGGTATCAAAGCAAGGCAACGAAATTGCGATCGATCATCGTTCTTGATCGATTGGGTCAGGTTATTGTAGGCAGTCGACTGTTATTCATCATCAATTGTTATATTTTTTATTTTGGTCTTGAGGGAGCATCTGGATCAAAGGACCAAGAGTTAAGGTTTCAGGAACTTCATTTTCTTCTCACGAGTGCACATCTGGTCTAAAAAGCTTGTGATGATGGAAGGTTTTTCACACAATTCACCTGCTGGATCGATTCTTGATCCTAAATTGAGGGTTCCACCTGAAGAAACTCCAATATACCTTCAAGGATCAAACTATCCAGGTATGATTTTAGTTACTGCAGTCTTGACTGGAAATAATTTTTTGAGCTAGAGTAGATCAGTTAAAATAACTCTAGGAGCTAAGATGAATTTAGGATTTATCAATGGTATTTGTCAGAAACCTAGTCCAGGATCTGTTAACTTTGATAAATGGATTAGGACTGATTACAGCGTTAGATCATAGATTTTGAACTCCATGTCAAAGGATATAGTCAAAACCTTCATTTATACAAATTCTGGCAGAGAACTTTAGTCAGATTTGGAAGAAAGGTTTGGAGAGAGTAATGGTCCATTGTTGTATCACTTACAAAGACAAATTAGTGCAGCATCACAGGAACTATATCTGTAGCTAAGTACTTTACTGGTCTTAAGAAATTGTGGGATGAACTCTGGTATCTCATGCATGTCCCACAGTGTACTTATGGGGCGGCAACACAATGTGTTTGTGGAGCACCTAGGGCTCTAACTGATTTGACTTTCTTGAATCAGCTGATGCAATTTCTTATAGGTCTAAATGAGAATTATGATCATATTAGGAATCAAATCTTGGTTATGGAACCTTTGCCAAATCAATAAGGCATACTCTATGGTCTTAAGGGTAGAAAAGCAAAGGGAGGTGCAGATGGTTTTTAGTGAAAGAGTGGAGCATAGTGCTATGTTAGTGAATACAGGGAATACTAAGAGGGTTACAGATGGAGGGAAACAATCTAAACATGAATGGGGCAATAGTGACAAGGGTGAGATGCACTGTTCTTATTGCAAAAAGAACGGTCATCTGAAAGAAATTTGTTTTAAGCTCACTGGTGTACAAGACTGGTACAAGGAGCTACAGAATAGGAGAGGCAAAGGAAGTGGGAAGTCCTATACTGCTAATGCAGTGAATGAAGATAATTCATTAACTGTAGATAACAGTAAATTAGTGGTAGATACTATTGTTGGTACTTCCAATCCTTCATTATCTGAATTGATCAAACAAGAGCTGCTGCAGGTGGGGAAGAATAAAGCAATCTCAGATCCTCTTATGGTGAACCTGTCACATCTTTCGGATTTTGCAGGTACACTTCCTTTTTTAGCTCTTTCTAGTCTTGATGGCATAGGTTTAGATTCATGGATATTAGATACATGAGCCTCAAATCATATGTGTGTGAATATTTCTTTGTTAACTAAACCTGTTGTACCTAACACATCTATTCCTGTATATCTGCCTATGGATCTCAAAACTATGTACATCACATTGGTGATGTTTTCTTACCTAATAAACTTGTCTTGACATAAACTTTACATATACCTACTTTCAAGTTCAACCTTTTGTCTGTTAATAAACTTGTAACCACATCCTCTGTAACCTTCACATTTTATCCAAATTACTACATTTTGCAGGACCTAAAGACTAACCAAATATTGGCAATTTGTAAGGTTGTAGGCTATATATCCTAGACAAGGATTCCTTCGATGCTGACACATTAGCCAGATATTCTTTGTGTAATGTTGAAAGTAGAACCAATAATGTTCATTCTATGTCTATCTACAAACTTTGACATCAACATTTATGCCATGTTTTTGACATTGTACTTAGGCACGTTGTTTCTTTTGGTAATAAAATTACTAGTATAGCTGGTGTTTGTGATATTTGCTCACTTGTTTAGTAACACAAATTGTCATTTCCTTCTAGCACTATTCATACTGTTGGGTCCCGAAAATTTCTTAATTTTATTTCATTTTATTTTATTTACTTATTTGTTATTCTTTGTTTATTTCTTAATTTTTGCTTTAATTGTTTTAAGTCCTTATTTATTTTAGTAGTATTTTAGAATTTGCCTAGACTAAAGTGTTAGATTATTAAAAAGGGCTTTAAGAAGAAGAGGAATAAGAAGAAGGAGGATAGAAGGGACTGGATGAGGGGCGCTCGGCCGTGCGAGCGCCCAGGCGCCCGGCCGTGCGAGCTCCAGGAGCTCGCGCATGCCAGGCGCCCAGGCGCTCGCGCATGCCGAGCTCCAGGAGCTCGCGCATGCCGAGCGCCCAGCGCTCGCACATGCCGAGCTCCAGCGCTCGCGCATGCCGAGCGCTGCGTCCAGCGCTCGCACATGCCGAGCGCTGCGCTCAGCGTTCGCACATGCCGAACGTTTTAGTGGCAGGTCGAACACTTTAGTGGGCTTGAGAAGGAGGAGAGCCCAAAGAGCTTTAAGTGGAAACCAACACGGGATTTTAAGATAGAAATGGATTAAGTGAGCTAGAATTTAAAAGAAGAGGAGAAGGAGAAGTGTCGTATGCCTTAAGAATAGAAGAGAACAAAAACGTGAAAAATAGAAGAGAAAAGAAGAGAGGGAAGCATTCGGCCGTGAGAAATAGAGAAGAGAAGAAGGAAGTCGTCCGAAGCTTGTGGGAGGAAGAAAGAAGAGGAAAAAGGGGAGAAATCAAGTTGGAAAGGTAAGTTTTCATCTTCCCCTAAGCTAGATTCGAAAATGGTGAAAGAGGGAGGTTAGGGTTTGTGTAAAGATTGAAGAGAAGGGTGAGGTTTATGGGTTTTGTGATTTCTAAACTAGGGTTTTGATTGTTCTAGCTTAAATGAGCTATGGGTAGGTTAATGTTAGCATTTCGTAAATTCTTGTATGTTTCGACTTTTCCGATGAGTTTCGGAATTTAATCGGAATGTGTTTTGCTTGAAGGAACTCAAGAGAACCCTACT
>JAOTBA010000002.1:33007962-33041447 GCA_025629845.1 Erythroxylum squamatum | reverse complement strand
GCAAGAAAAGTCATGCTATCATTTTTTTCTCTATTGATAACTGTTATCATACTATAACCAATGCCTTCAATCATATTCCATGTTTATACGTTTAGTTGGATAAATTGAATGGTGTGATTCAGTTAAGGTACTATACCTTTCAGCTCTACTTTGTGCAACCTCTTACATTGTGCTATCATAGTATTGGCACATATCTTACATGTTGTAATCAAAGTTTATGAGATATACTCAAAATGTCAATACATTTTGTAAGCTATATGATATTGACATATCTTTAAAACTTTGTCACCAAATCCTTACCAAGGATTAATAACAATATTGCATAATGAACATATGAATTTTCTTTTTAACTTTGAGAACTCTTCCTAAACATAACCTATGGCTAAGAAATTTGGTTTACTAATTTAATTAGTATCAACTATACTAAATAAGGAAATTTTCACCTAGAACAAAATATAAATGTAATAAAAACAAGTAATTGATTATATGTCATAACTGCCAAATAAGATAAGGACTTTAAAAATATATTTGGTTGCTCCCACTCTTTTATCTAAAATTATAACTCTCACTACTATTCAGAAAGAATAGTATCTCTAGTGAACTAGGATCCATTTAAATTTAGTTGATCTTGAGTCACTCAACAAGCCAATTAAAATTAAATTAGGTATATAACATTCTTATCAATCACATGTTATGTGACTCTTAGATTCTCTAGATAACAATCTTGGCAAAACATATCTTATATGTTATTCATAACTTTGTCTTTAAATTTATATAATCATGTGTCACTCATCGAAACTACACAAATTTAGTCAAGTATGACTCATTAATTTAAGATAGAACATTTTTGAGTTAAAAAAATCCTTGAGTCACTCAACAAGCTTTATAATATACAAAACTGTGCTTTTATGCTTAAATAATATAAGGCAAAAATCATGCTCTCAATGTTTACTTAATATTTTAATGAGATATTTAATTTTATTAGTCTCATAAAATATAAAATTGCATATAAAATATCATATATATATATATATATATATATATATATATAAAATTTAACATGCATCTATATACACACACATAAACACAGACAATGTGTGTGTGTGCACTTATAATCAAATTATATGCATAAAAATATCAAGCTTTATTTGATTCTTGTTATTGATCTTCATAATCTAAAATAATATTTCCAACTCTTTGAATAATTAAATTAGATTAAACTCATTGATTTTTAAATGACTTAAATCCTATTCCACATACAAAATTTTGGAATAGGATTTGATTTGATATAAAAACAATTTTTCAATTCAATTGGAAACTATTTCCAATTATCTTGACTTTTTTAATACAATTAATTGAAAATAATTTTAGTAAATTATACTTCTTACTTATTATAATTTAGAAAAAAAAAACTCTTTTTTCAGAATTCACCAAGTAAGAAATTCTAATGCAGTTAGAAAACTATTTTAAAAAAAATTAGAAATAAATTTTCTTAATTAGAAACTATTTTACAATATTAAAAGAAACTACCTTCAAAATTAAGTAAACCACTTTTAAATTTAATTTAAAAAATCTCTCATTATTTATTTAGAGATTAGTTTCTTAATTAATTAGAAAACCATTTTCAAAATTATTAAATAATGCTTGTTTTTCTTAATTAATGAATAAAAACACATTTTATATTTAATAAAATTTACAATTTCTAATATATCAAGAAACAATTTATTCATAAATTAATGAAGAAAAATGTCTAAATAAATATAATGATAATTGTCTAAAATAATAATAAAATTAATTTGTCTTAATTAGCTTGAATTATATATATATATATATATATTGGAAGTTAGAAGTTAAATTTCGTTAATATAAGAAGTACAAAAAAGTTATTTTTTATGCGCATAAACAACTCTAAAGACAAGACTATTACAGGATAGTCAAAATATCCAATTGGTACGTGGGTAGTCTTTACATATGGCAATAACTTACAACTACAAGTGTTACTCTCAAACCAGGTTCCTATGATCTCCATTTGCATATTTCAAAAACAAGGGGATCTAGTACTAGTAGAGTTGCAAGAAGTGACCAAGGAGAGAAATTTACCAATTTCACAAGACAAATTCAATTTTATGAAGGTTGGTGATAGATGATGATGCAGGATTTCGTAAATTCATATCCACCATTGGATAAAATTCAGTCCCTTCATGATATGTAAGTGAATTGCCCTCTTTAATTTTATATTGAAATCACATTGCCATGTTGAGTTTTAGCTGAGATGAGATCTTGTCTAGCAATAAAGGGGGTGGCTAAGGGGCCACAAGGTTGTCAACCGAAGACGGAGGAATATAATGGAGGGCACCATAGGAGCTAGGGTCTCTAGTTACCTTATTCCATGCCCGTTTCTCCATAATAATGTTAACATTCCTTGGAGTCATCTCTTTGGAAGTCACTGTTTATGTCTTTAGGCATTAGGTTTGAGGCCTTAGTTTTGGTCGGGGCTGAGCTAGAAGTAAGGGGGTGGCTACGGTATAGAACCGGAGTTTTCCATTAACGGTAAATTGTTAAGTTCAGTGTCTTAGGCATGAATGATTAACATGACTAGGTTACTCAAATAGAAAATAAAGTTAATGGTTTACTGGCTGATTCAAGTGGTTTAAAGGCTGTTTTTGGTTATAGAAAGGTGGTTTGGGTAGGGAAAATCATGGGGTAGAGAGAACGCAAAGTTTCTCTTTATATCCATCATTGACCATTTCCTCAAAGGAGCAACTTTGAAATAAATATATTTAATTAACAAATACCTTTATTAATTATTTAAGAATTTTTTTTCTTAATTTTAAAAAGTCTAATTAATTAATTTTATTCTAGTTAAAATATAACAAAATTTAATTCTAGAAATAAATTTCAAAAATTTAATTAGGAATCAATATAATTATTAATCTTAATTAAATTAAAAATAATTACTTTAATTTTAAAATTGATTTTGAATTTAAAACTCTTTTAAATTATGTTAAAAATGGGGTGAAATTAAGAATATATTATCCTATATTTAAAATAACTTTATTAAGTTTTTAAAATTACTTTGATCCAAAAGCCAAATAAGTTATCCCCCTCTAGGTTTAGGACAAACTTAAACTTGTAACTATTTTACACCTAGAATATACTATCCTAGTTGCCAAACACTTCCTAGCCTAGGTTAAAGCTTCCTTATTGCTAACTTAGGATGACTTAATTCTCTAACCGAACACCCATTTCTCATGGTTTGAGAATATCATATTCTTATATCCAAATACACTCTTTCTACCTAAAAAAACCTTAGAGCCTTCACAATTGAAAACTTTTAGCTGCCCACCACATTCACCAGCCGCGGCCACTTTCATATGTCTATGCCAAGTATAAGCAGGTATCGTCGTCTTCACCATTACTTGGTGACACTGCTTGCTGCACTTCTTTTACACCATGTTGTTGCCGTCTGCTCGTCAATCATCACGTCTTCAACGTTATGCCTTTATTTTGAGACATCTTCTCCAGCCACCAACTGTTGTCGGGGACTAGCTGTCGGCCAACTTATCACGCTATGGCTCACAGCTGCTTGCCTCGTCATATGGAGCCGTACTCGGAAATGAGAAAACACCTCCTCTTGATGCAAAGCTTCTAGTTGTGTCATGTTGCAGCAACAGTCATATTCCAGAAGCACTTAAGACATTGCCAGTCATACTACACAGCAGCCTGCAGATTCTCTAAGGGTGCACGATGAATGTCAGCCACCGACCGCCAGCTTACTGTCCATGCAATCACGAACCTATAAGCAATAATACCAAAACACAAAACCACCACAAAGAGTGCGGGAACAATTCCCACTCACTTCCAGATTTAACACCTAAGAAGTCATTTGGTGTTACTGTTTTCTGTTGTAATATTCAATTTTTTTTTTACGTTTTTCTTTTAAATAAAAACAAAATTTTGTTTGGTTGTTAATATCAATGTAGTTGTATTTTTATCACTGATAATAATTATATTTTAGATCAAACTTAAAAATATATTATTTTTAATTAAATAAATTTATTTAATGTCTTATATAATATTTATTAACAAATTATTAATAAAATTATGTTATTTTAATAAAATATATAATTTAAAAATTAAAATTTTATTAAAAAATTAATATTTATTTGAAATATATTTTAATTATTAAATCAAATTTTATTTAAATATTTATATATTTTTTAATTTAATTATATATAATTTAATTATATTATTCATAATTTTATTTATAATTAATTTTAATTTATTGAATATATAAATATAATGTTGAATTAAATTATTCGTAATTTTTATTAAAAATTAAATAATTAAATAATATATATTTAAATAATAGTAAATCATATTATGAAAAAAAGCAGGAAACAAAAAATCACTTTTTATGGTTTTCATAGTTTTTGAAAAAAAGGAAGAAACTAAAACCAAAACCAAAAACAGAAACTAAAAACTCAAACAAACAAGATTTTTTACTGAATTTGAAAACAAAAATAGAAAACTAAAAAAAAGGAAACAAACATCCCCTTAATGTGAATGGATTTCAATTTTAAGTATAATTAGGTGGTTTGGGATTTATCATTTAAACAACTTTAAGTTATTTCTTAAGAACTAGGATTTATGGCTATAATTTGAACAATTCATATTTAAATAAAGTTTAGTTAGATCTAATCCAATTTTAAGAGTAGGGTTTTAATTTTAGTTCTAAAATTCAAGATCAATAACAATCAAACATTTTAATTAAGTTAAAAGGGAGTTGGATTTGATCTCACGCATACCACATTTTGTTTGATTTCTTGAAACCCTAGATCACTTAAAATTCTATACCATGATTATCATATAAAACATAATAAAGTATGAATCTTAATTTATACCTTATTATGAAACTTGATCATTTTCTTGTCATTTCTCACAATTCGTTTTAAAAACTGACTCATCTCAACTCCTGTAACTACACAAGTGTCAAACCTTTAATAGTACTCATTGAATATGTTGAGATAACTCTGTAATTATTATAGAGACAATTAGGCAAGAAGATTTTAGATATTTTAATAATTTAATTGAAATAAAATTCTAACTTTAATTAGAATTACAATTAATTTTATTAAATGTAAATTATGTCCAAATAAGATCCAATATCTCATATTGATCCTTATTTATTAAATATCTCATATTTAATTGCAAAGTTTCTTAAACTTTACAATCAAGTCTAACTTGATTAAAAAAACCTTTTCTCTCTTCAACATGTTCTTTGTATGCAACATATTAGGTTTCTAAATATATTGACAATAGATATAAATTATAACCTTAAATCTTATTTAGGATTAGATAAATAAAACTTCTTTAATTTTTTTTAATTCTCCAATTAAATAATTTATATCCATGAATTAAATTTGGCTTCTAGCAATGCATCATAACTACACAAAAATTCAAGAATGTCAAAGTAGTTTTTAACTAATCTTAAACGTAAGAATTTTTCGTATAATTCAATCTTTTCATCTTATAATGTTTCGATTAGATATAAAGCATATAATTAATGTCTATTCTATTTGAATCCAATCATATTAATTCTCTACCATTAGTAATTGATTTTATTAATGATATTTGTAAACTATTTATAAAGTGTTATTCCACCTTGACCAAAAATTCTCTAATCAATATTAATCGATAACAATAGAATATTCTTCATAATTACTTTAGGGATGATGAATCATATATTGATCATTCAATTACTTCCATATGGTTAATATTATATCTAATGATTACCGACTGAGCTATCTTTCACTAGAATATGTCATAAGTAATATCAAAATATAACAAGGCCTATATAAGATACTTTAATGATCTCAAGTCAAAGGATCACTTATACAATCATCATAACGAAAATTTCTATAGAAAGACAACAAATGCTTCAAATGGATTTTTCATATGTAGTCAATTCAGTGAACTTGTTTTCTAACAAGAACTCACATGTTTGTTTGCATATCTTCGTACTTTAGTCTATAAAATTGACTATATTCTTTATAAGAAAGAAACATAATGTTTATTAGTATGTTTACGCTCTATTAATGTTCATTTTTAATAAAACAATGACTAAAAATAATTTAGGAATAATACATATATGAATCTCGTAATTTTGATATCATCATAATTTTATTTACAATGTATATTTATCTCATGAATTTTATCATATACATAAGAAAATATATAAGATAAATAATATCTTTAAATAATTATATCACTAAACCATAACCAATCGGTTAGTTATTGGACATAAACCAATACCAAATGCATTACTTGTCAATTTTTTTGCAAGTCTATCTCATAGGTCATGATGGCTCTCCCATCTAATCTTAAATAACTAAATGGGATTGCATGACATTTTCTGCTAGGCCATCATCGTCATTCTTAAACTGGTCACAATTAGCTTGGATCATATATAAATCATATGGTGAATATTGTCTAGAAGTTGACCCTTTAGGTCTTGACCAGGTCCAATTAAAGTGGTCAGTTGACTTGTTCATTAACAGCCTCAATTGGAGCGCATGAGTAGTTGGTGTTAAAGTCTAATGGTGTATTAGACACTTTTGAAGTTAGAAAGAAGAGAAGAATAACAAGCAAGTTTCTTTGTATTATTAACACTTTAGATTCTCTACAATAGCAACTGATTACAACTCCTTACAAAGCCTAAACATCAAATGAAGACTCTAGAAATTCATATAACAATAAATAATGGAATTATAAATAAGACAGCTAATTATGATCATCCTTCACTAAAACAAACATAACTTTTTAAATAGAAGTCCAAATGACTTGAAACTTTCACTAACTGAAACTAGACTTAAAGAGCTTTAAATTTATAGGTTACATACCCAAAATCACCAACGTTTGTCCATTCAAATTCTCTCTTAAATCAATCCTAAACTTTGTCCATTGCAAACACTTTAACTATTGAACCATATTAAGTTTAGATTTCGACACATCCCCCCTTAAACTTAATTATTTTCTTGCTTGCATCCTAAGCAACTTCTTGAATTTGTTGAAGAGTTTAATCGGTAGTGGTTTTGTGAATATATTAGCTACTTGATCACGAATCACCATGTGAGTCATCTTTACGTCACCATCTTTCACATGCTCCTGTATAAAGTGAAAATGCACATCAATATGCTTGCTTTTTTCATGATGCACCGAGTTATTTGCCAATTCGATTGTTAACTTATTATTGACTCGAATTTCTATTGGCTTCTCTTGAGCAAGGTTCATATCCTTTAGTAAATTAAGCAACCATAAGGAGTGACATATGCATGAAGATATAGTAACATATTCTGTTTCACAGGTTGACAAAGTAATTATAGGTTGTTTCTTCAAAATCCGTGTAAATGTCGTGCTTCCTATGAAAAATACAAAACCCGTAATTCTCTTTCTATCATCCATATCTCTACTCTAATCACTATCGAAATATCCAACATGATCAAACTTATTAGTATAAGATTAAAATAAGTCATGCGATAATGTACCTCTAATATAACGAAGAATTCGTTTTGTCGATTTCCAATGAGTCATTTTTGGCTCCTCCATGCATCAGATTATTAAGCCAACTCCATATGTAATATCTGATCTAATGCATGTAAGATAATGCAAACTTCTAACTAAACTTCTATACAATGTTGTGTCAACTGCCTTGCCTTTACTATGTCAAGACAATTTCGTACCACTCTCAACGGGGGTGCTTACGAGATTACAATCTTCCATTTTAAACTTCTTTAAAAATCCCCTTTACATATGCTTCTTGAGAAACAAAAATTCCAGATTTATCTTGTCTTATTTCTAATCTGAGAAAATAAGACATGAAACTAAATCAGTCGTCTCAAACTCTTTTGTCGTTTCCAACTTAAACTTCTCAATCATTTCCTTATTATTTCTCATAAAAATTAAGTCATCCACATACAAGGCCACCAATAAGATGTTATCTTTTTGTACCTTCACATATAACTCATGTTTCATTGTACAAAATCGTGCTCCCTAAAATATGCATCTATTTGGGTGTTCTATGCTCTTGGCGCTTACTTCAACTCATACAACGCCTTCTTTAACTTCAACACCTTGTTCTCCTTACCAAATTTTTGTAGGTTATATGCCTCAGGAATTTTTGGATAGCATGAAGACGCTCGAACCATGCAGCTACGTAAAAGACTCAAGATTGCAAGAATTCAAGATGTTTAAGAACAGTCGGTTAAAATCCGTTAGATGACAGTTAACAATTTGCTATAAATGTAGAGTTGATTACTGAATTTGTAACATACGAATCATTGAATGAAATCTCAGTTTTTCACTGAGTTCTTAACATCCTCTGTTCACCTCTGTTTTCATTCCGTTTCTCACACTAGTTTCTCTCACTACACTTCCTGTTTCTTAATCGTTTATCTGTGCATGATTGATCAATAACAACAACAAAAACATAGACACTTATTACAGATAGCTCGAGTTCTTCTGTTTCAAGCTTCTTTATCTAAACAATTTTAGGGTGATTCTATACTTACAACAGCCTATCTCATAAATAGACTTCCTACTTCTCTTCTAAGGTAGAAAACACCTTATGAGATTTTATATGGTTATCCACCCAAGTATGATCATATAAAATCTTTTGGTTGTCTTTGTTATGCCACAAATGTTCAACCCCATAAGGATAAATTTGATCCAAGGGCATATAAATGTATTTTCTTGGGATATAATTATGGGCAAAAGGCTTATAAGTTGTTTGATCTTGACTCTCAGTCTGTCCTTGTTTTTAGAGATGTAGTTTTTCATGAAAATACTTTCCTTTATCAGTCTTCTTCTAGTGCACCACCAACATTCTTGATGTTTTAACTTCTGATTCTACTAGTTCTCCTATTAATTTTCCATATTTAACACTGATCCGCCTATCTCAGAATCTTCATCATCTCCTTCTTCAACTTCCCCAATTATTAACACTCCCTGTTTACGTAGAAGTACTAGAATATCACATAAACCAACTTGGCTAAATGATTTTGTCTCATAACCACCTCACTGTCAGGCTTCTGGTTGTAGTTCATCTGCCTATACCCCTTCTACTTTTCCTTTTGTACCTACCCCATACCTCACCTTCACATACATGTCTTTTTTGGAAAATGTTTCAAATATTCAGAAACCTCAATATTATCATCAGGCTAAATCTAATGCAAATTGGATAAGAGCTATGCAGCAGGAGTTGGCTGCACTAGAATCCAATCAGACTTGGATTTTAACCCCTTTACCAGATGGTAAGAAGGTCATTGGTTCCAGGTGGATTTATAAGGTGAAGCTTAAGACTGATGGGACTGTTGACCGCCATAAGGCTAAGTTAGGAGCAAAAGGTTATCATCAAATTGAAAGCATTGACTTTATTGATAGTTTTTCACCAGTTGCTAAAACAGTAACTGTTCGTTTATTCCTAGCTGTTGCTGCACATTTTTCTTAGCCTGTTCATCAGTTAGATGTGAATAATGCATTTTTGCATGGCTTTCTTGATGAGGAAGTGTATGTGACACCTCCGGATAGGTATGCTAAAGCTGGACCTAATGAAGTTTGCAAGTTGAATCGGTCCTTGTATAGCTTAAAACAAGCCTTATGACAGTGGAATTATGAATTTGCTGAACACTTGCTTTCTTATGGTTTTGTGCAATCAAAACATGATTATTGCTTGTTTACCAAATCTACTGGTTCTACTTTTATTGCACTTCTTATTTATGTTGATGACATTTTGTTGACTGGACCATCTGAAGCTATCTTGAATGATGTTAAAATTTTTCTGAATACTGCTTTTTACCATCAAGGATCTTGGGCCAGTTAAATACTTCCTTGGTTTAGAGATTGCGAGATCATCTACTGGTTTATATGTCAATCAAAGGAAGTATGTTTTGGATATTCTGTCTAATTCGGGTTTGACTGAAGCAAAACCAATTTCTACACCACTGCCTAAAGGCTTGCAATTAACTGACAAATCTGGTTAGTTACTGGATGATGCAGGACAATATAGAAGGTTAATTGGTAAGCTACTGTATTTAGGATTTACTCGTCCTGACATTACTTTTGCAGTCCAACAGCTAAGTCAGTTCCTTCATGCTCCTTGTAAAGGTCATTGGGATGTTGTTATTCACTTGTTGAAATACTTGAAGGGTTATCCCTCTACAGGTTTATTTTTTCTTGCTTCCATTGCATCTTATGTTTATCCTCTATCTCCTATATGTTCACTTATGGCTTATTTTGATGCTGATTGAGGATCATACTTAACGACTCGAAGGTCTATTTCTAGTTTCAATGTTTTCTTGGGTTATTCTTTAGTTTCTTGGAAGACTAAAAAGTAGCCCACGATTTCTAGATCTTCTGCTGAAGCAGAGTATCGCAACATGGCTTCAACTGTGTGTGAATTGTTATGGATTTCTTTTACAGATTTCTTTTACTTTACCTATTCCTTTATGGTGTGATAACAAGGTTGTCATACATATTACTGCTAATCCGATATTTCATAAACGCACAAAACATCTTGATATTGATTGTCATGTAGTTCGTGATCAATACAAGCTTGGTTTTGTTCCTCCTACTCATATCTCTTCCAAGGAACAGTTAGCGGATCTTTTTACCAAAGCTTTGGCAGTACTAGCTTTTGCTTCTTTTCTTTCCAAGTTGGGTTTAGTTGATGTCCAACAAACTCCAACTTGAGGGAGGATGTTAACTTTATGTATAGCTTTTCTATATTTTGTATAGTAATCTGTACTGTTTATTTAAGTAAAGTGGGTTCGTTTTATAAGTAGACTTTAGCTTCTACTTTTGTTTTCTAGTTGGTTGTATATAAGCAAAAAATTGAATTGCGTAAGACTTGAAGTGAGATAAATAAAAGTCAGTCCTTATTTATCTTCTATCTTCATCTACGACGATTTCTTTCAGACACAGCAACAAAGTCAAGAACTGTTGTTTTCTCTTTTCCCAAAAAAAACAAGAAATTGTTGTTTGCAATTTTACTATCGACACTGTGTCCAACAAAAGGAAAATATGGGCTTTCGTATTACTGTTAAAGGCCTTAGAAATTCTCAAATGCCTTGAGGTTTGGAGGTAGACGCGTAAACTGATGCTCTCTTAACTCTTAAGCTTCCCATGTCAATCCCTTTTTGCGTTCCATCCTCTTGAATCAAAGTATTGAAATGCTCAGGATTCATTCAGAACACTTTAGTAATCTGTAACCAGCAAAGGCAATTGAACGAAGGAAAAGAAAAAAGAAAAAAAGAGCATCAATCATTTCACCCCACGAATCACAAAAGTAGCTGTAAAACCTCAGGGCCACCATTTGGTACACAGACGTTAAGCAATTAGGACACTCGTACGTGCCCAAATTGCAAGCACTATGAAGCCGACATTTGAGTCTTTCCATCTATCGATACTGGGAGGGCAAAACCGTTCATGGACCATAATGTGGTACTCCTTCCCTGTTTGAACATGTATTAATGATTTATCTAAAATATATAATTGACATATGAGTATATATTATCATAGTTTTAACTAAGGGATGTGCTTGAGTAGAAGGAACTCATCCATCCTTAACTAAAAGTCAGGGGTTCGATCTTTGGCTTTGGGTATGGAGCAGCCTTAAATCCTTGAGCCAGCTGTCCTACCTTGTAAGGTGCCTACAAACCAGTGAGAGGATTAGTCACTGGGTTCGCCGATAGATACCCTGATCTAGACTAAAAAAAATCATAGTTTTATTTAATAAAGATAATAAAATAAAAATAGCAGCACAGTAAATATATCTTTTTTAAATAATATTTCATCCACATTAATTTTGTTTAAAAATCATTTCATCAATAGTAATTTTGTTGAAGCGGGAATTTTAGCAGAACAAATATACAGAGTAATGTGTTCTTGTCATGCAAGAAACAAATCATGACACATCCTTTTACAACGAGTGAGTCTTCACAGGAATTCAATGAACTTAGAAAAGCCGAAAGAGACCGGAAGGGACAACAAATTTCAAAGATGAGAATGAGAACGACTCCCAATTGGAGAACAAGTATTGTCAGCTGAGTTTGACTATGAAGAGTCCAAATCATGGAATGATACGGAGAAACCTAATTCTATAAAGACCAAATAAACAACCTAAGGAGACCAAGAACAACCTTCAACCGTCCATGCACTATTGTTCTTTCCCTTTGGTAAGTACCTACCACATATAGAAAGAAGAGAGATATTATTATTCCTAGGTGGCTTAAGTTTAACCAGTGGAGAGCTTTCCATGTCAATGGGGTGTACCATTTCCTCTTTCATTTATCATTTTTTGTGGTATGTGATAGCTAAAAAGCTTAGTTTAGGAACTTTCTTTTCTATGATTTGATGTGCTCTGGCTGGTGATTGATGTTGGTAATTGAAATTGACCCCTTGTTCTACAAGGGTTCGGAGTATTTTGACGTAATTTTAAGGTTTCTAATTAAAGTTAGATGAAGACTTTTGACGTTGCGTGAGGCAGAAGGAATTGTGAAAAGCGGCTTTTGGACAAACCAGGATGGCCTCTAACTCTCTTTGTTTCTTAGCTCATTCTTGTTAAAGTATCTTTAGACTAAAAAGGAAACTTCGATTACAATATTGTTACTGATATCGAATCTAGTTCTCTTTGTTTCTTAGCTTGTTCTTGTAAGCGTATCTTTAGAGTAAAATGGAAACTTCGATTACAATGCTACTGTTAGATTTGATTAAGAAAATAATTTATCCCCACCTATTCAACTTTCTAGGTATGCTCCTAGCTAGTTCTAATCCCACGTACGGTTTTGACACAAACAGAGTTAAAAAACATCAAACCTACAACGACGTGCGCTTTGTCCTTGGACATGCAGTATGTGGACCAATCCAAGAACGGAACTGGAGCTGCATTGTCAGTTAGGCGAGCGGTATATAAGAATCACGAAGGGGACAAGTGCTATTGATTATTTAGATAAGGCCTGGTTCAATCATAGATATACTCATCCAAAACATGATAGTACAAGTGTTCCCTTTTTGTTAGAAGAGTTTGGCGAAGAGATAAGGAGTAGCATATACGGATTCTGTTATATGTCTCCTCTCTTGTTGAACAAAAGTGACTGGCTGGGGACGAATAGCTACGAAATAATTGATACAAACATCACAGTCGTATTAATTGCTCACATAGTTATTTTGTCCTGGTTGGGACTGCCTTGCAATTTCATGCCAGTTCTTGGATAGCCTCAACGCTTTTTCATAAACAAAGGTTGAACCCAGTTCACGGTCCTACGTTATCTTCTACCACACTTGAAATTACTGGTTCTCGCAGAAGGAAGAGCGTGATACTAATGACTACCAGGGTGCGGGAATACATTATTTCCATTGTCCAAGACTTTCTCAGACAGGGAACAATAATTGTACCATACATTCTCCAGGGATTATACATATTATTAAATCGTGAAAAAGAATGCCTAGAAAATATAAGGGAAGGTTCAATCCTGTCTTAGGATATGCCTCCTAACTCCTAAACAAAATCATGTACGAAAGTTAGGTTTCTGATTTCTCAACCAGGACAAAAGTTATTCGCAGGTACATGAGGAAATAAAAAACACTTGCCCTTTTATAGCCCATCATGTTCCTTCCAACTACCATCACAAGTTCTGTTTTTTCCTCTTCAATTATCTGGTTGTCCTGAAGGCAATAATAAATTCAACTGATGATGAATGAGTAAGATCATAGTAGAAGAAGATCATGATAAGCAAGAAAATTCAATATAGAGTCACCAAATCCTTTAATTTTTTTTTCTGATTAAGATGCTGAAGATAAGTGATGTCTTTTGGATAGCTAAAAATCCTGCTAACTCGTCATTTTACCACATTTAACTCAACTTCTCTAACTCTTCGTTGTACCACATTCGATAACAAACACAGTTCACTCAACAATATGCTAACATTGGTTCGCAATCAGCTTTTGGTGTTGTAAAATGATTGGTAAGAACGCCACTGCAACTGTATGGATTTACCTTCCATTGGCAGTAACATCATCACTAGTTTTTTGATTTACATGTAAAGATTAAACAAGGGTGAAAGGTTTTAGAAAGATATCTGCATGGTCTACCAAAGAACAATAGAAAGCAGAAAAGATAGAAGGGTTTAGAAGGCATAATGCACATTTCTTATAAATAAGAATAATTATATAATTTAATGCACACAACTAATATTAAAGATTCGTTTTTTACGGTAAATATCTACGAACAACAACAACAACGCTCAGTAAAAATCTCCCCGCGAAAAAAAGGTAAGATGTTCTTCGTCGCATTTTGTAATAATTAGCATGACGTCGACTTAGTTGTTATTGCCTCCTATAATTAGTACAAGGTCTACTTACGATCTCGTAAGTAAGCAATGCATCAATGTCAAAATGCGAGAACAAAGAACCAGGACATTCTTTTATGGCAAATATTGTCATATTTGAGAAATAAGAACCACAAGATATTTACATATTATTTATAAGAAAAATGCTGCGCGCTATTAGACTTTTTCAGACTTCGTTTTATTATGAAATTTCGGATTTGGTGTGATTACGATGGATGATATATATATATATATATATATATTTATATATTTATATATATATTCAAATTTTTATTTAATTTGTAAAAGAAAACACTATCAACGCTAAGGCCACATTCATAGGTTGCAACTTGTCATCTATTCTCATGCACAAATGTTGTTCATAAAAAGGCTCCTGTTCATTCCAGGACAGATAAGTTGGTGATAAGTGCAGGAATTCCAAATCAAAACATGAATTTTGAATGTCCCTTTCTGGTTATAGTTTTGCAGCGATCGGTTGAGAGAGAAATAGTGAGTGTCGAAGTCACCAGTGTCTCCATTTTGTAGAAATGATGGGTGATGCAATGCTAAAGTCAGAAAAAGACTGAGGTTGCGATAGGGATAGTGAAGTGCATCCGGATGGTCCTTCGGAGAGCGACCCGGCTCCTGAGTCTATTTACACATTTCCCTGTCAGAAGCTTGTTAGCCGCTGCCTTTTATTGTGGAGTAGTTACAAGGCCAACTCTAATTAAAAACCATGCGCATAAATGGATGTCTTAATGGAACAATCATTTCTCTTCAGAAAAATATAAATCCTGTCACTTCCTGATAGTGTTCAAATGTTACTGTATAACTGGATTAAGTACACTGTAATACCATGATTCAACCCCGTCACTCTCAAGTTAGAGTTTAGATCTTCGGTTCTAATTATCTTGTTTTAGTCCTAAAACGATAAAATTTAGGTGTTCAATTCTAGTTATTCTGTTTTAATCTTAAAACGACAGGTCTTTCGTTTCAGTTCTAACAGAAAACATATCGTTTTAAGATTAAAACTGGATCGTTTTAAAATAACGACATCGTTTTAGAATTAAAACAGAATAATTAAAATTGGGTCGTTTTAGAATAAAAACAAAATTAAAATAAAATAATTAGAACATAACAAAAGATCTTAAGCTTATTAGGAGATAGTTTTCAGACAGTATTATAACATGACGACATGATAATGATAAGCTTGCATTCATTTGAGTCATTTTAGAACAGAAACAAAGTTAAAATGAGAGATAATTGGAACAGAAGATGCGAAGCCATTGGAAGATGGCTTTTAAACAGTATTGTAACATGACGAGATAAGGATGATAAACTTGCATTGATTTGGGAAGGATAGTGCAGCTACATTAAAGTAAGCCAGAGCAGACAGGAACACACGAAAGGAAAAAGGTACTGCTCCTATATGGAAAGAGAAAAGACCCAAACAAACCCTATGTTATTGCTAAAACAGGGATGTGAAGTCGACCACCACAGCTTTTATTTGTATTTAGTTCTCAAATTGGCCGAGCCTGTAGTCGGCCAATCTGGATTTGTAGGCAGATATTTTGTATTCAGACCAAGTGAATTCCTTGTACAAGCTGCCTTCTCCTTCTTCGAGAAGCGAAGGTAAAGGTGCTATCTTTTCACTTAAAGGTGGACCGCCGAAGTAGATCATGGAAACTCTTGACTTCACTGGGTCGGCCAAAACTCTATGCTTCACGCTTCGAAACCTTCCATTAGTCATCACCTGCATACAATAAACATGCAATATAGAAAAGAATATTATATCATAGGGATAACATTCTATAGCCAAATTAGGTGGGACCAATAGAAGTCTATCAATGAGAATTCAAAGAAAGATTCTTCTATACTAACTGTAAGCTACCACTACAGAGACAGAGACAGAGACGGTGCCACACAAGTAAAAGAAGAGCCAACAACATGCGTTACGGAGATCAATAAGTACAAGTAAATAAACTTTTGTTAGAAAAACAACAAAAACAAACAAACAACGTTTGCATTACCTGTAGAGCATCTCCAACATTGATGAAGAAAGATGCCTGATCAGGTGGGACTGAAACCCAAGTCTCATCTCTGGTACAGATTTGCAGGCCAGTTGTGTTGTTGGATCTTAGGACAGAAATTATCTGAGGGTCGGTGTGCTCCCCAAACCCAACCAGATTTTTGCCACTCGATGCTTGAAGTTCGGGGCATGGTGGATAGTGGTTTACCCTGAAACAACAGTCACTCTTCTCGTCTCTTAACATCCTGCTTAACACATTCCTTGGCTCAATCCCCAATCCATCAGCCATCGATTCAAGCACTTCGAAAGTCATTCTCCTTACTGCCAATATGTAATCTTCCACAGCAGAGCTACACCAGCTCCATACAAAAACAACAAAACAAAAGTTAATTAAGACATCTAATACGTTGCATTGAAATAGGCAAGTACAGTTAATGAATCCAACGCAATGACAAAAAAGGGAGAAGGTTAGTAATTAAGTGTCTGTTGAATCCGTTACCGGAAATTATGTGGGCTTTCACGAAAAACAGCGAGAGTTTTCTCGGAGGTGACTTGGGGGTTGGTGTTGAGCAAGAGATATTCAATCCAACCAACGTCACCATTAGGGCCAATTCTCTTGTTACCATAGCCAAAAGGATCAGGAGGGCCGGCCTTGTCTTTCTCGGACTGAGGGAGGTTAAAAAAGTTTAGAGCTTGAGTTTCCAAGTTGGTAATGATGTCCAATGAGACTCCATGATTGACCAACTTGAAGAACCCATACTCCTCACATGCTTTAACTATGCGAGTCTTGGCATCAGGGTCTGCAAAATCTATCACTGGAATCTGGGTGAACAAGCTCGTGGGGTTATATGTGTTGATAAAAGAGAACTGGTCTAAACCTCTCTGTGAGAGAACCACCATGATTTCTGGTATTGAGTTACAGAGGAAGAGAGAAACAGAGTAAACAGGGAAATGGAATTCTGAGTGTGTGAGTAGTAGAAGAAAAGGGTGGTGGGATTAAATAGACGAAGTAAAGTGGGAGAGACGGCTAAATGCACGAGAGGGAGGGACAGAGGCGCCCATGTGGCTCTACGTGTATGCTTCAAAACATTTATTTACCATTGAGGCACCGATAGACACATAATGTTTCTTAAAAAAAGAAAAATAATAAAATATAAAAAAAGAGCAAAAAATATATTTTAAAATTAAAATTAAAATATAAATTATTTTTTACGATACTTAGATAAATAGTAGTAAGAGACTACACGAACTGAGAAATGCTTTTCTTGCTATAAATCTTAATCTCTTGAAATATTTAATCAATAAGTCTTAATGGAGTTATATCATAAATTTTCGGCCTATATATCAATTAAGTAGTGTATAGAACAAATTTTTATAAGAGATCAAAGATAAACAAAGATAGACTGTAACTTAGATTTCAGATATGCCAGCGGAGACACAAGTTCATGTCGTCTGTTTAAAACGTTAACTCTCAATTCTTGCGTTTTAGTAATCTAACCTGATCAATCTTAAATATTTAACAAATGTATTTTTTAATATTTTTATATTATAAGTATGAAAAAAGTGTACTCTTTTACTAAAATATATATTTTACTTGTTTGCTGTCTGATGTCTATCTCAGCCTGACGTCCTTCCATTTCAGAGGAGAGCATGAAGGAAATGACACCTACCTTCATTGGTGGCATACTAAGAAGACCAACTCGTCTCCTGTAGCAAACACCATTACAAAAGTTCTATCAACTTGGCTTTTTCATTTTGCCTTTGAAACTTCTGGATCCACACAAGTTATTATAACTTAGTATAGGCATGTCGTGTGTTGCTGTGGACCTTAAGTATTTGTGGAAATGAAACCATAGGGTTGGTCTCTCTTAGTATCTATTTTTGTGAAAAAGTTTTCTTTAACAACTATAACTATATGAAATGCTGGTCCGAACTTTTTTATAATTTATTTTAATTAATTTGAAATACTCTACCAAATTGATATGAGAAAAGTAAAATATTATGTTTAATATTTTAACTATTTTTTAACTTAAAAGTCTCTCTCTCTCTATATATATATATATATGTATAACTTTACAAATAATCACTCTATGTAAGGGTCAACTAACCAAATGGCTAGTTCCAGCCATTTTGGCAACGGTTGAACCCAAGTTTAATTCTTGTTAATGTACTCTACACTTTACCCACATTTAAAAAATATAATATGGTATCAGAGCATGTCTAGTCCGAATTTTTAATTTTTCAATTGTCCGTCTAAATGTCCAGTCTCAGCATCTCAATTTGGTTACCCCTACGTTTATTTCAAGTGACAATTGAATATCCAATTTCAGTTGCACTTGAGGAGGAGTGCTAGAGTATTTCACATTGATTAAAAATAAAAATATTAAAGGATTAATAAATGATAAGGGTCAACTAACCAAATGACTAGTTCTAGTCATTTTGGCAATGGTTGAACTTAAACCTAATTCTTGTTAATAGACTTTACACTCTACCTATATTTAAAAATTCTAATACTTACAATGACTTTCTCTAATGCTCATAATATTTTCTTTTTTCTATATAATGTTTCTTTCGTAATTTTTATCTCTTATACCTTTTTGTGGCACTTATATCTCTACATTTTTTTTCTTACTTTATTCACCCATTTTTTATTCTTTAAGTTCTTGATCCTTTTAATCCCCATTCAATAATTATACATGTCTTATCTTCTTTTTCTTTATTCCTTCTCTCATTGTTACAATTGTTATCTCTTTTTTAAGGATTGTTTTTTTGCCTCCATCTATTAAAGATTTTTGACCTCCTCTTCTTGTTTTGAAATCTTCCTCTCAAATGCCTGCCTTTAAGATTGTGTAGTTTAAAGTTCTTGGTAAGGAGCTTTCAAACTCCTTACTTAGATTCATTGCACCAAAAATCTTGTAATAATGAAACCATCATTTTTCTCCTCTAATAACTCTCCAAGAAAGTGCGAATAAATGAAAAATACTAGTTGGTGATTTTTTTTCCTAGATAAGAGGCCACTCTTTCCATTGATTAACAAATAGACATCTTAGGCTTGAGCTGAGTTTAGCTTAAAATAAGTATTCATTAACGAATATGATCTCTTCCTTTTTAACTCTAGTTATGGTTTATATATGAATATTCTTAAATTTAGTTTTTAAAATATTTAAGGGAAGTTGATTTTCTTAAAGATGTAGTATCTTGGAGTTGAATTAGATATATTTAATATATCTTTTTCCTTTATATGGATAAATTTTCACAACATTATGTTGAAACACTGGAGCACAAATGGATTGATTCATATCACTAGTGTTATTGAAACTTCTATTTGCATGGAAGAAGTTACTATCTTAATAAAAAAATAGGATATGCCAGATTATATATTAAGGTTAGCTTTAACAAAGAGTTCATTGATACTATCAAAATATATAAGATGAACAAAGATGAAAAATTGATTTTAGGATAAATCAATGTTCCTTATCATTAGAAAATTTTAGGAAAATAAAAGAAATTGTTAAAATCCAAATGGTAAGTTATTTTAAAAATGACCATGCTAAGTTCATTGCTAGCTCCCTACTCCTTGAAAGTTATGGTTCTCATGACTCCATGATTTCCTTTAAAGAGATGGGTGATTCCATTCTTCTTACACCTTTTGCATATTATGTTGTTGATATGATTTAGCCTTCAAATAAAGGTGATATTTTAGAGATGTTCCTACTTAAGGATATATATCAAATTAGCTCAAATTTAAAGGTCTCCATCACCCTTATAGCACTCAATCCACATAATAAGAATTTCATAAAAGTTGCATTTACTGGTAAGAAGAAGAGGCAAAGTGTCTGGCATATTCACAAGAAAGACTCCTTTGCTAGACCCTTTCCCTCCAAATCACTATTGTGGCTTGGAACATAAGGATTTTATTTGCGCTTTAAATAAAATGTTATAAAGAATCATAATTTGCCTTTTAACCTTTTCTTATAGGTATTTTTGGAAATCATAATAAGGCCTATCAACATCAACTTTATTCCTTTCTTTTTTGGTAAGAGTTAGTACTCCTTTAATACTTCTTCTTTTAGTAACAATTATCATACTTTATTCACTTGGGATCCCTCAAAATGTATCATTCCACCTTTATTTTCAAGTTATCAATTGGTTCATTTAAGATTGCTAATTCACCCTTTCTCCTTTAATATAAAAGTCACCTTTATTTATACCGCTAATAGTTATACCATTAGGAAAGGTCTTTGGTTAATAATGGAGATACCACTAATATCAATTTTTTTTTGAGGAAGAGGACTTTATTAAAGGGACCCTTTGTCCCATATTTATTTGCGCTTAGTTAGGAAATTTTTTTGTTGATGTTTAAAAAGACTATTTTCAATTCAAGTGGTTTCAAATTTCACTCTAGATGGTTTATAAATAATTTGCCTATTTTATCATTCGTGAATAATTTATTAATGTTTTCTCATAAATATCTTAAATCGATTAAATTTTGACATCAACGATCATTGAGTTTGAATCTCTATCTAATCTTTCAATTAATATGAAAAATTAGCTTCTTGACTTTTGCTAAATGTGACAATTATTACAAGTTTTAAGAGGAGTTCACTCCCCTTTAAAAATCTTAGGCTCCTTATTCAATTGAAGTGGTAAATAATGTTCATGTTGTCTTGAATAAATGTGAGTTAATTTCAAACTAGATTGAATAATTGTATGCTGTCTTGAATAAATATGAGCTAATTTTTGGTGAAACATTCCTTAATTCATATTATCATAATCAGCAATCAATATGAATTTAAATCACATTATCAAAAATTGTCTAATTAAGTTGATTCTTTCTGCAATCGATAATAAGATCATGAATATGAATTTAAATCACATTATCAAAAATTTTATAATTAAGTTGATTCTTTCTGCAATCGATAATAAGATCATGTGTAATGGAACTGGGATTCTTAATAAGTGACAAAAAACTAGAATTATCAATAAAACTAGTCACATCAAAGAGTAGAGAGTTTGATAATTCCTATACCAATAAATACATATAATCATCTGCTTATTAAAGAAAACCCAGGGGATAATACTTCTCATTATGTTAGATGTAGCAAAGAATGTGAGGGAAAACAATAAAAAGACAAAAGACAAAAGATGACTGCTTAAATTGATAACACATACTATTCTTTATTTTAAATCACTTACCAATTTTTAATAGTAAGTTTTCTTTATTTTGTACATTAAATGACTATATATCTAAGGGACTAAATAAGAGATTAATTTTTAGTATATATCCTTCATTTTTACAATTTTACCGGTTGAAAAAGATAAATTATGATTTAATTTGTTAATTAGAAGAACTTACAACTAGGTTATCTTTTTGTATTCTAGTTGTAAGTATAATACTTCATAAACTAAGCAATAAGGACATATCATGTCATGTAAACTTCATATTATAGTTGATACTAACTACTAGAGTGGCAATAAACTATTCTAGTCTTTTATATAAAGTAGTGTTGAAATGCTATGTCTATCATCCATATTTTTAAGTGCAACTCTTTTAATATGCCTGAGTTTATCCTAATAATATTTGAAAGATTTGGAACAAAGCATTGTACTTGCTTGATACAAAACATAAAACTGCTAATAAATTTCAAGAGAACTATTAAAATAAATCAATAAATGAGAATCTTAGTTTAACAATAAACAAATTATAACAAGTGTCTTCTTCTAATTTTAAGAGAATGACATTTATAATATCAAACAAGAACATTTATCTATCAAGTCAGTTAATTTCAAACTACAAATAACTCAAAAGTAATAAGCAATAATAAACATATTAATATAATTAAAGTTCATACAACAACAACAACAACAACAAAAATAATAACACATTCTATCTTTATATTATCGTCACAAGATTTTTCAAAATCTTTATTTATAAATTATTTAAGAATTATTTTATCACCCATTTTTATGTCTCAAACATTATGGCTTGTAATCCACCATTTTCTTTGAGAAGATTATTAAAAATAAAAAATCTGAAAAATGGAATTTAAATACTAAAATAATTCTCTCAATTCAGAATATTAACTAAATGTTTGACAAATTTATCTAAAGTATTTTACTATACTTACTAAATATTATAATCTTTTAACACGATGTATTTTTAACTTGATAATAATTTTAAAATGCATATACTTTACTACTATATTATTTTATTGAGATAAAAAGGTCAACGTTTAAAATAAAAATATCCCATGAAGTTCACAACTTATCATTAAAATAATGAAGTAGACTTAGGAGAAATATAATAAGTGCAACGAAGGCATTAGATAAGGTTCCAATATTACTTTCTCGTTATTTTGTTTCAACCTTATTTTATATTTGATATGACATTATTTTGTAGTAAAAATTATACCGTATTATATGCAAAACTTATAAAATAATATCGAATTGAATGTATAATAGGGTAAGATCAGAGTGAGAACGCATGAACAGAATGCAATGAAGGCAATACATGAACAGAAATCAGCTATGACAAAGTAGGACAGCAGGAAATGGGCCTGACTAGGTAATAAGATCCTTTGTTCAGTTTTATGGTATCTTATTATATCTAGTGAATCTCAACCATTTATTTATAAGGGTCTCGCGTGAGCTCCACATAAATAAACGTAGAGCTCGTATAAATAAATGACTTAAATTTACTGGATATAATAAGACACCATAAAAATTAGATAAAAAATCTGAACTCATGAGTAGACGGGAAAAAGCGTGAGAGAAATGTCATTAACCACTACTGACCTTTCATAGACGTAAGCAATTAAACAAATGGTTGAATACATGTCAGATCAATAATGAAAGTCAGTCAAGAAGACAATGATACATTTTAAGGACAAAGATTTTCACTCATCCACATGTACGGCAGCCTTAATTAGGGTTTTTACATCCATTTTCTTCCCACCGTCGAATTTTCATCAACCATCTGATTATATTCTATAGGAAAAAGGATAAAGGAACGAGAGAAAAAATCTTCATGTGATTTGAACGTAGACAAAACTTTCTACGCCCTAATTAGCTTAATTGAACCATTATACGTGGTAGAAGATTAATTAGGGGTTGGAGCACAAATGTTTCAGCCTTATGTCACTTAATTTTATCCACACATTTATATAAATCTCACGTAAATATGTGGATAAAATTTAATAGAATAAGGTAAAAATTGATTAACCGGAACAATGGATCTGTTCCAAAAAAATTAGATGATAGCTAATAACCCTTTTTTAAGATTAATTCAATTAAGAACTTTGTACTATTTGTATTTTCTAAGCATTCCCTATAATTCAATTTTAATATGTTGTCTCAATAATTTAATAATAAAATAAATTATATTTATAAGTTATTTTATTATTAAAATTTACTTTTTATTATTGAGATAAACATATTTAATTTTTAGTGTAAAATTGTCTTCAATTTTAATGTATGTTGATAATTTCATAACATTATATAAATTATTAATTAAAGTATATAATTTTTCAAAAATAATGATACCACATATTATTTTAATAAAAATTTCCCATTTTTCAATAAGAACTGAAAGATCTAACGTTGATGTTATTTACCAATGATTAAAAAACTCAACTAATTCGGTCCGTTCAATTACAAAAATTTTAAAATTTCCCACTTCTCAATTCGGTTTTCAATTTTTCGGTTTGATTTACTTTAATAACTCTTGTTATTAAAAACTGATCAATTTATTAATTAGTTAGTCAATTTTAGTAAATTAATAAATTCTTATAAACTAAAATACATCAATTAACTTTCATGTAATAATTTCTTTTTTAATTGAACTTCAAATTTTTTGATATATAAAGATAGCCTCTTTTAATCATATTAAATTTTTTATTTTTATTTAATTTCTAGCCAATTTTATGACAGTTTAATACCAGTTGAACCTTTTAAGTCTTAAATTTTTTTCTTACCTATTTAAATCTTAAATTTCTTTGGGGAGCATTTACACATTGTGAAGTGTTTTTTGTTTATTACTCGTCTAGTTTATGGACTGAGTAGACAATGGCTCTTCTTTTGAATATTATCATGGTATAGCCAAGCATCACAACTTCTTCGGCGTTGATAGCTTAGGCTAATAATTTGATTGTACTGTTGTTAGTCGAAAATGTAAAGACCCTTTCAGAATTTGAACTCTCATAATGGATAAGAGCTTTTGCATTCTTTATCAATGAAGTTGATTGAGCGGCATTAACGTGCATGTACTTGTATTTAATAAGATAACATTATTTGCATTCCATTGTACCGTATGAAACTCTAAGGAACTAAACGTAGTATTTGTTTTCTTAGCTAGGTATGTTCCTTTCAATTACCTAATTATTGTTAGGTTTCAGTTCACCTACACACTACATGTTGAGTATTAATGACCTGAAATCACGTTTTCGTAGTTGTCTTTGACACTATTGTCTCGTAACATTCTTGATCTGCACTGAACCATTCAATTAATTTTCACTTCACAAGTATCTTTGAAAAGATTGCCCCAAATTAAAACACACGATCAATACTACCATTCTTTTATAAGTTCGCGTACATGAGGTATCAATTTTCTGTGCAAGTAGATGTAATCCGAGAATAATATGCATAATATTTGTGTTTTCTAGGAGCAATCAATCGTATCTTTGACAATCTGGTTTGCTTTTGGAAAAGTAAGAATATGGTAGCTACTATCAATAGTTTCCAAGATCGCGAAAGTACTATGAGTCATCACGAATCCATCATCATTACTTGTAGACATAGGTCCCTAAGATCCTAGTACTTTCACCATCTTGAAAGGCATCGAAATCAAAAGTGCAAGAGCTAAGGAGATAAAGTCGTCTTCTAAGTCTTGATAATTACACTTACATAATGAGTGTGTAGGTGAAACTATTTAGGGCATTGGTGATCGGCTCACATAGATCGTGATCTTTGTAGGCCACCTACGCCTTTTGATTGGACAAGAATGACATGGAATGCAAATTCATTTTAAACTTTAGGGACTTGAATACATGGCTCTCATCTGTTGATCATTAATGCTGAGTTCAATGCACCAGTTATCTTGTTGGGAAGTGCTTAATTAGTTCGGTTCGGTATAACACAGCTAAATATCAGAGGAACGAAGATTTTTACCCAGCTAAGAATCGAAGCATATCATGTATCATCGAGTAGAACATGTGGTCCGATGTTTCATGGTAAAAGATGAGGCTTGTTTGTTTTTTTAAAAAAGTGTTAGCTTGTTCTGTATATTTAGAACAGGATGCTATGTTATGGTATGTATTTTATATTAACCCATGGAAAAGTAACTTTCTGCAATAATTTAGAAGTGCTTTTCTATGGTACATAATAAAAAGGGTAGTGCAGTAAATTTGTGTGCATTCTAGTTCACACATCATTGTAATATAGCTAATTATAATGGAGTAGAGCATTCATACCCAATTTTAGCGGACAATATTGGTGGGGTGATAACAGATTATTAATTAAAGGTAAGGGGGAGCTTTCAGTAGATAAGGATCAAGTCAGTCACTTTCCAATTTGAGCATATCTTGGAAAAACTATGGCACCTGTCCTTCGTGGTAGTATTGAAAAAGAAAACCAAATTCTTCTAGGCAAATTAAAGACAAAGAGATCCTTAGGAATCAACCTGCCATTAATGGTTTCTAAAACCCTAAATAAGTGTATTGAAATTAAGCAAAGACCATGATCATGATGTGTTGTGGACATTTTCTTTTGGTATCCTTGCTGGTTAAGCATTACTTGCCCCTTTAGAAGTCCAATTTGATGACTGCTACGTCAAAACCACTGATTAGTCACTCATAAATCCGTTGAAATGACTCAAAGTTTGACCAAGTTTTAAACTAGATCAAAAAAATTTGAACATGAACACTATAGTTTGTACAAGTGACGGTACCAGCTATGAAGGTTGTTCTTATCGAATTGGATCAACTAGCTCGCTTCCACTTGTCATCAGCAGAAATGATTCATTCCTACAAACATCAGAAAGAGTACGAATGAATAGTGATTCGCTATTCGTCGCCTTATCCCATTTTGCCTTTTCTGATACAATAAGAATATACCTAATTAGATTTAGAGCACTAGTAGAATTGAGCATGACATGTTAATTATACATCCTCCCTCAGCTATGCGATGATCTTATTGTAATACTAGCAAAATGTTCCCAAAACATTGCTCAACCATCTTTTTCATTGAATTCAAGTCATCATCACTACCCTTAGCAACTCCAATAATTAGACTTAGGAGTTCTTTCGTGATCTTTCATCATAGGAGAAAAGACTAGCTAACATCGGTGTAGGATCTATTACTACAAAATCTAGAGTCCAATATGGTACCTGATTTAATAGGCGTGCTCGTTGTCGTTCTTCCAGATCATGTGAATATCTCTTAATTCACCTGTAGTCAATTCCTTATATATGTAGGGACGTGAAATTGGCCGATCACAAAGGACCTACAATCAATGACCATGATATAAAGGCAATACCACTGAGATCTTTAGCGACGCATCTCTAGCTTATGAGCAAGAAATCATTGCTTTGCCTTCTTTTCAGAAATGATGGCCAGTTGTAGTTGGATAGCCAGGGAGGGGGGATATAGCTAGCAATAAAACACGGTTTTTATGTGGTCAATATAAGCTGTTGGTCTAGAATGATTGCCACCGAAGTAGACATCTCTAGCACATTATTACTACTAAGACTTCATGGTCAGTTTGAAAGAGTGGTGACCCTAGAATTTGACCACAGATCATCTGGGAAAACTAATATACTTTTCCTTGATGCGACTTGTCCGTGACTAAGGGATATTTATAGTTCTTTTGTTTTTTTGAAAATAGGGATATTTATAGTATTCTTATCTCAATTGATCAACTCTTTAGTATTATCTAATCACATGTTTATCATCCAAATTTTGTGACATGATCTAAAGATTAAGCAAGCAACGTCCTTCAGAATCATTAAAGCACTTGTAGCAAGAAGGTAAGGGAGGATGTAAATCGAAGACCACAATTGTGAGTAAGTGATCTAATTGATAAATAGCTAATTGGGTTGCACCGAGAACAATTAGGAATTAATTTATTGCTGGTTTCAAGGTATTATCATCAAGTTCTTAAGGATTCATGATCCTCCGGAGTGAAAGGAAAAGGGCAGGGTATAATTAGTGATTTGGATATTGTTCAACCAACTATAAAAAGCACTATTTTGCAACCGTGACGTTGGTAGTGAAGATAAAGGAGGTCGAGGTTCAGAGAACTTCAAAATTGACAACAAGCTTTTTGGCTTATTAATGCGAGAGCAGCGGCCGCGGGAGCGGGAGCACACCGTGGTCATGTAGGGCAGCTACTTAAAGGACAATTATCCTACGACTTGGGGGCGGGAGAGTCAGAGTGGCGGAAGAGGAGCAGTGGACATGTCATGCCTTGCCTTACATGCTTCCCTTGGGATGGGGGCCTTAGTGTACAATGGTGCTGTACACTCGAAACGTGGAGGGATAGGGTGTATCAGATGTCGCAAAGAATCTAGTGTTCGTGTCCTGATTCCTTACGTTCCTTAACGACCTCCAGCTTCTGGTGATTCTGTTCCACGCTCACACAGACACACACCCAATTTAGATCTTATCCTCGTCAACAGTGGATATAGCTTCTACTTTATTACTTTGCAGAACAATTTACAGTCGTCATTTCTTGATTTGTACTGCTTTTTTCTTTGGACATGTTCCCATATGTATCCTTGTTGGCATTCCTAGAAATTTAATACCATGTACCAAAGATACATTTCCTAGAATGCTGTCTTTTTGTAATATGTTTTCCATACCAAAGATACATTTCCTAGAATGCTGTCTTTTTGTAATATGTTTTTCGGTTGATGTAAAACTCTTCCATTTGAGTTTACAGTAGCAGCCTTTTCTAGCCGTAAATTGTGAAGTCGTGTTGGATCAACTTATCCAAAAATTTAACTAATTTTATTTTTCTTCATCTGTTAAAAATAAAAGCTTAATTTAATTTTAAATATTTGTAAAAAATTTCGTATAGAACTTGAAATATAATTAAAAGAGATTGTCCTTATTTACGAAAAATTTAAAGTTTAATTGAAAAAAGAGATTGCTAAATAAAAATTGATTTATTTATTTTAGTTTATCAGAAGATATTAATTAAAAAAAATTGGCAATTAATTAATAAATTGATTAAAAACTAAACTGAAAAGTTAAATGGTTCAAGATTTTTATGGCTCAATTTTTTCATGTGCCTTTATTTTTTTTTAAATGATCTAAATAAATGGTTTAAACCATTTTTATTTTATTTAAAATGTTAGTTAAGAGAATCAAAAGTCTGTCATAAATTCTATTATGGATAAAAATGTATAATACTATAAAAGATAATGTTTACTTTTTTTTTTTGGCATTAAAACAAACGCAGAGCAACAAAACCAAATAGAAGAGGCAAACTAACCCCAAGCCAATAGGCTAACCCCATACACCCAGGCCTATACCTCCTCTGAGCTACATCTAGCCGAAGCAATATCAGAACAAATAATAGAAGAAAGGAAACTGGGCGACGAAGTCCAAGTAACCCGATCTGCTTGTAATAGAGATACCCTTGCTAAAGAATGAGCGGCCCTATTAGCAGTTCGAGGCGTCCAATGAAAGGACAAGTGCTGAAACTGAGACTTAAGCTCTAGGCAGTCAGAAATCACCAAACCAACTTCCGAGAGATTAGGAGAACTAGAATTGAGACCCTCAATAATCTCGGAACAATCTGATTCTACAAAAACATTGTCCAAATTAAGCCTTTTGAGCCAAGATAAAGCCTCGCGGATCGACATGGCTTCAGCGAGCGTAGCATTGGTACATGAAGGAAACTGCCCCGAAAAACCCAACATAAAGGAGCCTTGATGATCGCGAAGGATAGCCCCAAAGCCTGACTTGTTACGCCTTTGATCAACCGAGGCATCAACATTGCATTTTACCCAGTTAAGCGGTGGGTTCTGCCACCCTACAAGAACATTGGACGGATTGGGGGCAGCCTGCGCCTTCCCAAACGTAAGTTTCGCCGCTTTCCAGTCACGCAAGTAATCATCCGCAAAAATCACAATAGAATAAGGAGATATATCTTGGCGTTTCCAGCAAAAAAGGTTACGATGAAACCATAAGCTCCAGCAAAAAAAAAGGTTACGATGAGATAATGTTTACTTGAAGGGGCAAAAAAAAAGGGGTTCTATTTAGGGATAGTTTTTGACCCACAGGCTTAAATTTAGTTGTTTTAAATGGGTCAATTTATGACCAGGCCTAAGTTCAGGCCCAAACAAATTCAAGGTTCAATTATTATAAACAAAACAACATCATTTTACTTAGAAGAGTTGGGTCTCAGATAAGCTTCGGTCTGGGTAACCCAGACCCTGATCTAATTAAAAAATAAATTATTCTATATTTTTAATTTTAAAAAATTATTTTAAAAAACTTGACGAGAGAGCTGCCCATAGGCCATCCCATTACCATCCCCACCTATTTTCACTTGTATCAAATATTATTTTCATTGTTTGCATTAATAAAACAATTTAGTGTATTAAAAATGTCTTATAATAAATACTTATTAAGTTATTTTAATATGAATTGTTAGCTAGTTAATCATTATAAACATAATGATATAGTAATGTATTAGTGTGTATTAAACATTTTTTATTGGCAAGTCCTATTTTTAATAGTAAAAGATCTTCTCTAATAGTTCATGATAATTATAATAAAATTAATTTTAAAAATAAGTGAAACAATATGAGAAATTGTCTTTTATTTTTCATATAAAATTTTAATTTACTAAAAATAAGTAAAGCCCATTCTAAAGATAATTCAAATTAATAAGGTTCATATTAATTTTCAAGGATTTAATATAAGTGATTTTCTTTAACATCAAAATAGAGAAACATTTGTTATATACTTTTTATTTTTCATATTAAATGGTAATTTAGAAGATGCAAGCTAAATCAAACAAAAGAACAAACACTCAATTTGATTTTTGTAAATTTTTTTCCAAAAATCAAAAATATATATATACACTTAATGTATTATCTAGTTTTATTTTAGACTTGTATAGTAAATAATAACTTGTAGAATCTACACGAATAAGAATATTTTAATCCTATTTAAATAGCTCAAGTTGATTGAAACTTAAAAGATAAATTTTAATTCCATTTTGAATTTTTGGTAGAAGTCGAAAATTAGAAATATTTATATTAAAGTTGAATGAATTATTTTAAATAAATTTAAAATACATAAGAAGTTAATAAGTTTTCAAGAAATTTAAAATTAGAAATACTTATATTTTATTCAAGTTGGATGAATAATTGCAAATAAGATCTTAAAAAGTTTCGATATACATAAACTTATTTGTATTACACATTTATAATAAATAATACTTTATAAATAAAAATTATTTTCAAATTTATGCTTTTTTTATAGACATTCAAATAGGGATGACAATGGCCGGTCTTGTTATTTTTTAAAAATATTTTTTTAAAAATTAAATGTGTAAAACAATATTATTCTAATTAAGTATGGGTCTGAATTACCTAGACCGAATTACCTAGACCTAGGGTTGCCTGAGACCTAATTCTTTTAAACGAAACATTGTTGTTTTATTTTAAAAAATTTAGCTTCGGATTGGTATGGGCCGTATTTGACCCATGAGTCAGCCTGTTAAAATACCTAAATTTAGGCCTATGGGCTAACCTATTGCCATCAATACATTCAAACTATAGCTAATCTGAACAAAAAAATTAATAAAATTTATGTTTCATATTGTCATTTTAAATAAGATTATACTTACTAAGATTTGATGCGTTCTATATTATTTTAAGTTAGATCATATATATTGTTTAGTTATATATATATAATTTAAATTAGATAAAATGATTTATATCTTATTTAAATTAAAATAATTACATAAATGTATATCTTATTTAAATTAGATAAAGTGATCTATAAATCCAATTAAAATTTTCAAAGTTTACCACATATTCCAATTAGATAAAATAATTTATGTGAGATTGTATTATATTAAAATTGGACAAAATTTAATCACTTACTTCTTATTTTAAGTTAAATCATTTGAGATACTTGTATTATATTCAAATTAGATAAAACCATTTGGAATTCCGTATACAAGTTTATTTAGAGTTTAATCCCTAACAAATCTTATTTAATGTCAAGTTAAATAAACTAAATAAAGATATTTTAAATTCATCATCATCGTCATTTTATTACCCTTGAGGCGCGAGATCTTAGGAGTTTCGATATTACGCAATATTATCCCTACTTAATAGAAAGTTTGTTTCTAATTAAAATACATATAATGTGTCACGAAGATACTACATGACACATTGTAGCAGTAACAAACAAATAACATTAAACTAGAAATTGATCCTCATCCATCCTATCCAGAATAATAACAACCGGACATTAGACTGGAGAAATGTCGGTGTTGGGGACTATGTATCTCTGACTGTACATCTTATATTTAAGAGTACAGATCATTTGTCTAATATTACTCTGTCTTATTCTGTCTCATAGAATTTCAGCTATTTATTTTGCGGAACCCACGCGAGATTCATATGAGACCTACATAAATAAATAGCTGAGATTTATTAAACACAATAAGATACTATAATATTGGACAGAAGATCTGAAATTTAGCTCTCCGCTGCTTTAGACGTAATATGAGTCGTTGGCTTATACGGAAGATAGATACCGAACTGGGGATCCTGACATGATCCATAGGAACTCCGTCAGATTTAACCAATGAGTGAACCTGTAATACCCAGAAAATCAACATCCTGACATACCCCACTCCAAGTCTAAACCATGCAATGAAGCTGGAATCAGCAAGAGCAACGTACCATACCAAAATAAAAAAGTTGCATTTGCCATGAGTTGGATGTTTTTGATGACACATGTTGAAGAAGTTACAGGTGGAGTGGAGTCCTTCAACTTTCTTCAAATGGAGGCCGATATTTTGAACTTGAATGCTAAACTTAAAAAAGGATGGATGACGTATATAATCGTACAGGTTACACCATCTGCACAAAATCTTATGATTGCTTGCTGAAATGGGCACGTATTGGGGGTTCAATGGAGATTGTCGGCAAGGAAGAGTTTGAACTTTAAAGGGTCTCACCCCAATGCTTGTGTCACTTCCACGGAGTGTTCACACGCTTCAATATATGGACAAAGTGAAGCCACCATCTGGGCTTTCTTGCATGTGGAGGTCATGTGGGTGTCTCTGATCGGAGATATTCTATCCAAGAATGATGATGTAATGCATGTAATAGAATATTGTTTTTGACTATTACCCCTTCTTGTTCTTTGGGTGCCATACAAGTTATCTTCTTATCGACTTCAGTGACTAGTACTAATATCTGCAAACTCCATGACATTGATGAAAGTTGAATGAAGTTTCACGTGAAGATGCAGGCATGTTAGCCTAGCCTAGAGTTCCGTACGATAATTAAACAGGTTGTTGTGAGTAGTTCAGCACTTTCATCCCTTAATTAGAGGTTTCGAGTTCGAGTCTTGAGAATAGAGAAATCTGTTTAGCCAGTACTTTACCCCTTACGGGCTGATCCGGTGCGAGCGGAGATTAGTCTGGGAGTGAAAGATTTAAAGACGTCTTCTCATAGTTGGGACCCTCTTAGAACACCTCGTGAGCTAACAAAAAAAAAAAGAGTTCCGTACGATAAACATTTAGGGGGCGCTTGGTTCATAGAGGGTAATGGGAATGAGAATGGGAATAGGAATGAATATAGTGAGGAATGGAAATGGATATAATCATTATAATTATGGTGGTTGGTTAAGATGAAGGAATGATTACCATTACCATTGATAGTGGTTGGTTTGTTAAAAATGTTAAGAAATAAAAATTTGTTAAATTTTTGTTTTATAGCAAATTTTAAGTATATTTTAAACAATTATTTTTAATTTATGCACCCTAATTATAATGACAAAATATTTAAAATCAAGTATATTGCGATTTTTCCTTTTCG
>JAOTBA010000002.1:32972704-32985310 GCA_025629845.1 Erythroxylum squamatum | reverse complement strand
AATGTTGGAAGTGAGACATAAGAGACAAGCACTCAGAAAACACTACACCAACTTCTAACAAATTACTAGAAGGCTTAAGAAGATTATTAATCACTTCTAAACAGTCAGACTCTAGAATAACCTTGTCAAAATTTGAGCTCTTGAGCCAAGACAACGCCTCCTTAACAGAAATTGCTTCAGCCATCAAGACATCCACACAATCAGGAATATGACCTGAAAAAGCTTTCACAAACCGACCCTGGTCATCTCTGAGAACAACCCCAAAACCCGAACTGTTATCCCTCCTCAAAACTGAAGCATCAACATTACACTTCAACCATCCCAGTTCAGGTTTGCGCCAAGAGTGAGCACGAGGAGAATTGTGACAGGTCGTATGAATCTGATTAAAAGCAAGCTTAGCCTCTCGCCAGTCTTTGAGAAACCCATCCGCAAAACTCACAACAACATTAGGAGGGATATCCTTTTGTTCCCAGCACAAAAGATTACGATGGAACCAAATACTCCAGCAGATAACCAAAGTTCGGCATCCAGATTCAGATAAAGGTCCAGCTAAAATTGAGGAGATGCATGATTTAATATCAGCACCTGGTAACCAAATACCTGCAGAAATCCAGACACGTCGGGCATACGGGCAAGAAAGCAGCAGATGATGCACATCTTCCATCAGGCCGCATCTATTACAAGAAACATCCAGTGAAACACCTCTATCCAAGAGTCTCTGCTTGCAAGGGATAAAGTCACGCAACAGCCGCCAATGAAAATCCTTGATCTTAGGGGGAATCTGGGCATTCCAGATAGAATTCCAAGGGCCCCCAACAACAAAAGAAGAGAGTTGAGAAAAGTGGTCGGTGGCCAATCGGTAACCCGATTTAACGCTATACACCCCAGTCTTGGTATATTGCCAGCAAAAATGATCAGCCTCCAGTAAGGGGGAAATAGGAATTTTAAGAACTTGAGAAGCTTCTTCTGGGGCTAAAATCCCATTGACAAACAAACAATCCCAGCCTGATTTTGCAGAGTTAAAAAGATCACTAACCTTCATATCTTCCATGCCGCTTAATGGATGTGATCGCACAAAAAAATCCTCCTCCCGATTAAGCCAAGGATCTTTAAAGACCCGAATTGAATCGCCGTTGCCCACACGCCATCGAGCCCCTTTACCCAGTAAAAATTTGGCCGAGAAGATGCTTTTCCAAATTAGGCTAGGGTTCCGTCCTTCGGTGGCGTAAAGGAAATTGCAATTGGGAAAGTATCTTGCTTTAAATAATTGACTACACAACGAATTCGGCCGAGTGAGAAAACGCCACCCCTGTTTACAGAGCATAGCAAGATTAAAGCAGTATAAATCGCGGAAACCCATACCACCCAACTTCTTCGGAACACAGAGTCGTTCCCATTTAGCCCAATGAATCTTAGAACGATTACCAGCTGAAGAGCCCCACCAATAAGCGTTCATCATTTTATGCAGGTCATCGCAAATACCTTTAGGAAGCAGGAAGACACTCATACAAAAGGTAGGAATGGCCTGAGCAATCGTCTTAAGAACGATCTCTTTTCCTGGTTTGGAGAGCAGACGATGTGACCAGCTATGGATGCGCTTACTGAGACGGTCCCTCAAAAATGCGAACACCTGCTTTTTGTTCTTCCCGATTAACGAGGGCAGACCCAGATACCTACCATGGTCAATGGGTTGAGAAACCCCCAGAATCGAAATAGCTTCCTGCTTAGCATCGACGGTCGTATTTGAGCTGAACATCACCCCCGACTTCTGCAGATTAATAGCTTGACCCGAAGCTCTCTCATTAATAGATAGAATCCGCTTGATCTGCCGACATTCAGTTGAAGAAGCTTTAAAAAAGAAGAAGCTATCGTCGGCGAAAAATAAGTGAGAGACGGAAGGAGCACCCCGACAAATGCTAATGCCATGAAAATCACCTCTTAACTCAGCTTTCCTTAAGAGGGCCGACAACCCCTCGGCACATAAAATAAATAAATAAGGGCTCAAAGGATCACCCTGTCTAAGCCCCCGATTAGGAACAATAGGGCCTACAGTTCTATCATTCAAGACTGTTGAGTAAGTTACTGTTGTAATACACAACATAATCCATCTGACCCATTTACTGTCGAAACCAAGCTTCAACATGATAAATTCAAGATACCTCCAATCAACACGGTCGTATGCTTTACTAATATCAATTTTAAAAGCAACATCTCCCTGTGAACCACGCCCTTTATTCTTCATATAATGAATAATCTCAAATGCAACCATAATATTGTCAGAAATTAGTCGACCGGGCACGAAGGCAGACTGCATAGGAGAAATAATCCGAGGGAGGATAGCTTTGAGTCTGTTAGCAAGAACTTTTGCTATGATTTTATAGAGCACGTTACAGAGAGCAATAGGTCGCAAATCTTTCATACTACTAGGCTTGTCTTTTTTTGGAATTAAGACAATAGTAGTATTATTGAGAGAGGCAGGGAACTCACAATTGTCAAGCCATAAGCAACACTGAGTAAAAATATCCACACCCACAGTATCCCAACATTTTTGAAAGAAAGCAGGATTCATACCATCAGGGCCAAGTGCTTTGTCAGGGTGCATTTCAAAAATTGCGGTCTTGAATTCTTCCATTTGAAAGGGAGAGAGAAGGGACAAATTGTCACGATCTGTCACCACCCGATTAATACAGTCAAAATCCTCTGTATTCGGTAATTCTAAAGGGGCTGCAAAGAGATTATTAAAATAATTCAGAACAATGGAGCACATATGATCAATAGTCGAAATAGCATTACCCTGAGCATCCTCCAAAAAATCTATATGATTAATTCGCTTCCGTTTGGATGCTTGAGCATGAAAAAACCGAGAATTGGCCTCCCCAAAATTAAGCCAAAATATTTTAGACCGTTGCTTCCAATAGATAGCCTCTTGCGCAAGAAGAGAAGAAAGTTCATTTTTAGCTTGCAAAAGCAACCCATCATCCATTCTAGAGTTCCTAATAGCATCTATGCGCTTTTTAACAAGATCAATTTTATGAGTGAAATTATGGTCTTGCGATTTCTGCCATGCCATAAGAGCCACACTGCAAGCCGAAATTTTGTCTAAAAGATCAACATGTCTACCCCGTGACCAAGTATCAGACACAACCTTCATAAATCCAGTCTCAATCAACCATTTATTCTCAAATTTGAAACGCCTGATTTTCTTAGTCGGTAATTCAGAACTAGCAATCAACTTAATGGGGCTATGATCAGAATAAGGGCACACCAAATTATAAAGTTTGTGGAAGGAAAACAACTCAATCCAATCAGACGTAACAAACGCCCTATCTAGCCTCTCCATGACCAAAGAATCCGTTCCTCTTCCTCGTTCCCAAGTGTAACCAAAGCCCACCAGAGGGACATCAATAAGCCGACAATCCGTGATACACTCACGAAACCCATCCATCAGAGAGACAGCGTATTCCCTACCACCAAACTTATCGTTAACAGAAAGGAGGTTATTGAAATCTCCCAAACAAACCCACGGTAATCTATAGCGCCGAGAGAGGGCTTTAAGCAATTCCCAACTATGCCGTTTTCTCTGAGACTCCGGAAAACCATAGAATCCCGTAAGACGCCATTTAAGATTATTAGACAGAACAATCTCCATATCAATATGGTTAGACGAATAACCCAAAACGGAAGCAGTAGAAGTATTATTCCAAAACATAGCAAGGCCACCACTGCGACCACACCTATCAACACTAAAACAACAATCAAAATGCAATAAAATACGAAGTTTCTCCAACCTGCTAGACTCAACTAGAGTTTCACTAAGAAAAAGAAAATGGGGCTTATTAGTCTTAACAATATCCTTAAGAGCATTGACTGCACGCGGATTGCCCAAACCGCGGCAGTTCCAGGCGATGCAAATCATGGTGATCGGCGGGTCTCACAAGCAAGACCGGCCGTTGGTGAATCAGTAGAGCAAGAGGCTGAAGCAGAGAAGGATGAAAGTCTACTGCCATTCATCGCATCAAAATGGGGACCAGGACAAGGAATTTCCCGGGGCGTTTCTTAACTTCATCAATTAGCATATCCGCGTTTTCCTTTTCCTTGAGAGCATCATCTAACGTGGCGTCAATCCCAGACACTTCCATATCAGTGACGACAGTTGCGGTTTTGGCCAAATCCACATTTTGTGTAAATGTAAATGGTCTGGAAAAAGATCCATACGAATTAATGACCCGGTTGTTCTTGGATCGGTCTGCCCCCAAATATGAGATCCCGTGATTATTGGACCTGCCATCAAGAGAAGCAGGAAAAGCGGGATCTCTTCTCCACTGATTTGGCTGGATTCTATTTTGATTTCGAAATTCCGATCGAATCTCCTCCGGCCACTCCCGTTTGATCTCCTCTTCCGGCAACTCGGTGAGTCTCACACAGCTAGATTCGCTATGGCCAATAATCCCACACAGATAACAAATAAGAGGTATCCTTTCATAACTGAAAGCAACCTCAAAGAAAACACTCCCCTCCTTGCGGATCTTCTTAGTTCTCATGAGTGGTTCGGTGATGTTTAATCGGACTCTAATACGCATATAATTAACAAAAGAATGTCGCTTATTGCCCGTATCATACTCCAAAAACGTACCCATGATATTGCCCAGAGCAATCGCTAAGGTTTCCGAAGCATAACCCGGGGGGAGATCATGAACTCTAACCCAAAAATCGGCATACCAAAATTCCACTTCTTCTGGGTTCTCCCCCTCATTCAACTGATGAACCAACAGAATGCAATTGTTAAAACTCCAAGGCCCTCCGGCCATCATTTTCCGAAGATCAACAATGTGAAAAAATTGGAACAGATAAAGCCCCTCCCCTCCAAATGGTTTTATCGAGCATCCTTTAATGGGACGCCATAGATTGAGAAGCGTCCTTTCCATAGCATCGAAATTAACGTTCCTTTCGCCCAAAAATCGACCTAGCAGACACAAATCATAATCGAGACGGCTCCCTTCTATCTCAGAAGCCTTAATCACCAGTTCATCCTCTTCTTTGTCCCGAATAGATAAGCGGTGAAGAGCAGGCTCCATAACTAGCAGCCCGAAGCAGAGAAAAAACAGAGAAAAAACAGAGAGAAACGGATACCGGAAAAAAACCATGCACTAGGGCATGACGAAACTTGCACCCCTAGAGAGAAAAGGGCAAGACTAATAATTAGTAGCTTTGATAAAGGGAATCCCGTCCCCATCCCTTTCTCATCTCTAAACTTAAGCTATGTAATACAATATGACTTACAATATAGAAAACTGATTTTATAAGAAAGACCCCAAGAAAAAAAAAGAATAGCGAATAATCCTAATTACAGGAGCTATACTTACATTATGGCTCTGTATTTATCAATGATTTAAAATTTTAACCGATTAGATCAATTGTAAAATTTAAATTGTTCAACTTTTTAATTTGATTTATTTTAATAACTCTTACTCTTAAAAACTAACCGGTTTATTAGTTAATCAATTAATTTTCATAAGTTAATAAGTTCTTATAAATTAAAATAAATCAATTAATTTTTATTTATAATATCTTTTTTCATCATTTAAACTTTAAATTCTTCAATAAATAAGGACAATCTTTTCCAATTATATTTTTAATTCTTTTATTTTATTCAATCATTAGTCGGTTTTATAATGATTTAATACCAATTAAACTTCTTATCTTATCAATTTAACTTCTAAGTTAATTTTTAAAATAATGGTATTTATATTGTTTGGCCTGACAGTGCTAGTTTCCTGGACAAAGACTGAACCAATTTTGGTTTCGTAGTTAATCTTCTTAATGAATCGATATACCTCTACACGGAAGGACTTTTATGTCAAAAACTAATAATGGAAGAGTAGCAAGTCGTCGGAATTTTTCACGGAAAATCTGCCAATGGTATTATTTAAATTTCATTTATTTTTATAACTAAATAGTTCTTAAAACCAAAGTCTCTCGTTTGTGAAGAAGTGTTTATTTTAATAAAAGATGACGAATCAAAACAAGAAGTTTTTTATTTTTATATTTAATTTTAAAATAAGATAATTTAGTTTAAATTTTTATTTTTTTGTTAGTATTTTAGTTATATAACCGATAAATCACATAAAAATTAATAGTTATATAGGTTAAGTATCATCTTTTTTTCAACATGACTTTTTTATATTAAATAAGTGATCATTCAAGACAATGAAATACTCAAATTATTTTGACAATTAAAAATTAAAAATTAAAAATTAAAAATTAAATAAACATATTAAAAGATAATTCTTTAATTTGTTATTCCCTTATAAAATAATATCCTATACGAGATTACGCAGGTACCAGACGTTCATAACTAACGTTGGAGATCTTTCGTTTCTAATATACTGCGAGATTATTGCATATTCTAAATAAATAATAACATTAAAAACTTATTTAATTTTTTAAAAAAGTAAATACAAATTTGTAGGTTTAAATTAAAATTTAATGTGAAACAAATATGGAATTTTTGTACTGACTTGACGTGTTTCTAATCATATCCTAACTTTTGAACACTTGCAAGGATACTTTATTAAAAGTATTTATCATCAATTTTGGAACCATTCAAATTTTCTTGTGGAAAAGGACTTTAATTATTATGATGATTTAAAATAAGCATAATTTATAAAAATACCTCTTGATAAAAAAGAAGTACAAATTAGGCATCTGCATAATTTATAATGATCAAACTACAGCTAGGATTAATATGCTGCGAAGATTGTTGCAGTTTGCTTTGGTAAACAGACTGCGTATTCAAAACTTGAAGAAGAATGTAAAAAAGAGAGCTTGAGTCGATTCAAACTTAACCTCAGAAGAATTTTTTAAATAAACTTAAATTTTGAAAAAGTTTTAAGTTCGAATTTATACCTTTTCCGTTTGGTCCTGATGATGATAATGACTTGGACACGGTCACGAACTCTTTAGATTTGGTATATCCAAGTTTTCGCACGAGTAAGCCACTATTAATCTTCTTCGGAGTAACCGTTGCTCCTGCCTCCTCTGATCTGCAACTTGCAATCATGAGTATTTTCACAAGCGGAGTCACGTATCTTTGATTTGCAACTTGCAATCATGAGTATTTTCACAAGCCTCACCAGTTTTCATTTGCCCACTTTCAACCATTCTTCTCTTTCAGCTATCCTCTCCTGGTATAGCACGGTTGCCAGAACCAGAGTTCCTGTCCTCCTTCACTTCCCTCTTTTGCTTTCCACTACCGTTTACCATATTTGGACTGAACGCAATGCTAGGACTTTCAAGAATGAAGCCTAGGCGGCGGAGCGAGTGTCTTTCCGCGTTGTCTCCTACGTTAGGGAGCTACTCAGCCTATACACAGCGAGGAGGTAATTTTCTAGTTAGGTTCTCTTTTCTTTTACAGGTTCTCTGTTCTGGTACTTCTAGGTTGTAGCTTGAGGGGTCTCTATGCCACGGTCTCCCTATGTGGTGGCCACCTTCCCTGGTTTTTTCGGAGCTCGGAGAGTCCCTGAGCAGTTGTCTATCTACTTTAGTTTCGTCTGAGCTAGTGATCACTGTCTGCATTTCACATGGATATCGCCGCTTTGGTTTTGGTGGAGCACCCTGTTTTTAGTTTTGTCTGGCAGTTTCTTGTTTTCTCCTTGCCTCACTTTTGCGTGAGGCTTGTTTTTATATTGGCCTGTTTATGCCTATTAGCTCTTTTAGCTTGATATGTCTCCAGTGGCACTTGTAATTGGATGCTTTGTACATATTTATTCTTTCTAATTTAATTCTCTGATTTACCCAAAAAAAAAAAAAGAGTTATAGAAGAAAGGTGTTGTGTTTTATGGTTCTTGTAAGGAGCTCATGCCAGCCTCTACGAAACTTCATCAGTCAATATTTCCACACAAGGACTTTAACGTCAAAGACCAAGTGGTTTGAATTTTTTTTTTTGAAATTTAAAGAAAGAATATATTACCAAACCGGAGAAACTACAATGTACAATATAATACAACCTGCAAAGGAACAAAAAGGGGGGCAACCCCTACTTCCAAGAGCACAAACAACAGACCAACCACAAATCACAAAAACCAACGCTTCCTCATAGTTATACTTAGAGAATCCTGCTTCCCAGACACAAGGAGGGTTTCCCTAATCAAATTGACAATACAGTCAGCAAGTTCATACTTATTCCGCTCGACTTGTTAATAAATGCGCTTGTTCCGCTCTCGCCAAATGTGATAAAGGGCCAACTGAAACGAGGCCTTAATAAAGAAGCCATCCTGCCTACCTGGAGTAGATTGACGAAGAATCTCTTGCAAAACGGCACTCCATTCATATACAACATTCAAAGTGCCTAACATGTGCACTATCCTACTCCACACTGCTTTAGAATACGCACAATCAAAGAACAAGTGGTTCCTACTTTCATTTACGAGTTTGCACAACACGCAAATAGGATCAAAAGTACCAAACCATCGATCCTTAGTACGCAATCGGTTTTTAATTGCAAGCCACAAGAAAAAAGCAGATTTGGGACACAATACCTGTCGCCAAACTAAATCAGCCCAAGGCACCTTCTCCCCCACCGCTCTCCCCAGGCCACGAGCTGAAATAGTGGAAAAGTTGCCATCCGGAGCAGCAACCCAATGCAACGAGTCCGGAGAGCTAGACAGTGTAATTCCGCCTAAAAGAGTATCAAGTAGGTAACCAAATCTGCGACGAAGCAAGCGATCACCCTCCCTTACGACCCACGCAATAGATGCTACAATGGGAACCCGATTTCGGACCCCTAGAAGATCGGCTTGATCCCACAAAGGACTACTCGCATGCCAATTATCAAACCAAAAAAAGGTGTCCTCACCATTGCCAATTCGATGCCGAAGGATAGGATAGATCAAGGGTCGCAACCACAGCAGACTTCTGAAAAACCAAGAGTGGGAATGCCGCACCTGGAGAGCCCAGAAACTCTGGCCCTGCAACCGGTACACCTGTAACCATCTGACCCACAGTGCCTCCTTGTCCACAAATAAGCGCCAGATTCTTTCCATGAGCAAACTTCGTTACAGAAGGGTGAAAGAGAGAATGCCTAAACCCCCTAACTCCCGGGGAAGGACAATCTCACTCCACTTAACCTTAGCACCTTTGCACTCCTCATGCTTACCAGTCCATAAAAAAGCTTTGAAGATCCGCTCCATATCCTTGGTCACTCTCTTAGGAAAAATGACATGAGTAGCCCAGTACACGCTCATGCTATTCAGGACGGAGATAATTAGACAAACCCTAGCGGCATAGGAAAGGAACCGATTCTGCCAAGCATTAATTCGGCACTTCAAATTGTCTAGCAAAGGCAAGAAATCAGAGTACCTAGGCTTACCTAAGGTGATAGGAACACCTAGATACCTGAAAGGAATGCTGTGGAGAGGTAGCCCGACTAAGCGACTTAGCTCCTCACGGTTGCCAACATCCGAGGAAATAAACAAGGCACTTTTTTGGGGGTTCATTTGAAGCCCAGACCAGTGGGAGAAGGTGGCCATCAAGTTCATCAACATTGCTAACACATGAGGATCAGCCTTACCGAGAAGGATCACATCATCCGCATACATAAGGTGAGACAACTTCAAGTCTTGGCATTGGTAATGATATTGAAACAACCCATTGCATTGCACTAACTTGGTCAATAATCTAGACAGACCCTCCATTGCTAGCGCGAATAAGTAGGGGGAGAGAGGATCCCCTTGCCTTATCCCTCGCTGAGGCTGAAATGGCATCGTAGGCAGACCATTAATAAGGACACTCAAAGACGTCGTTTGGATACACTGTGAGATCCAGTGACAAGACCGCTGGGGCAGCCCAATGCCCAGCATACAGTCCTGCAAGTAGTCCCAATCAACGGTGTCAAAAGCTTTATACAGATCAATACGTAAGGCACAGCTTTGAAGCTTTTTCCCAGTATGATAGTCCCCCAACAGCTCCTGAAGCAGCAAGACATTATCACCGATATTCCTGGACAGGAGGAAGGCCCCCTGAGCATTGCCAATGACGTCACCCAAAACCCCCTTCAATCGCTCCGCTAAAAGGGAAGCGATGATCTTGTATACAGTAGTACAGCACGAAATCGGTCTAAAATCTGTAATTTTGTCAGGGTGATCCTTCTTAGGAATTAAGGAGATGTAGGAGTGGTTGATCTCACGCAGGAGACGTCCAGAGGAGAAGAACTCAAGCACAACCTCCATAACCAGTTGGCTCGTGATAGCCCACGTTTGCTGGAAAAACCCGGCCGAAAGCCCATCAGGCCTAGGAGCTTTGGAGCTGTTCATGCGAAGCAAAACCTCCTTCACCTGCTGAGCCGTGAAAGGGGCGGTGAGCGAGTCCAATCGATCTTGGCTAAGAGTGTAATTTAGCACGTTCCGAACCCCAAAGCCTTCCCGCCGCATGGCTGTATGTCGACGCATAAGCTGAACAAAGAAATCCCTAACGTGAGCCGACACCTCAACCTGACCTCGTCGAATGTTTCCCTCCAAGTCCGACAATTCAGAAATGGTGTTAATATTCCGCCGGGCCAGAATAGCCGCATGAAAGAACTTGGTGTTGCGGTCCCCCTCCCTCAACCAGGTTTGTCTAGCCTTCTGTCTAAGGATGGAGTCATTCAGGACTAAGGCCTCCTGGTACTTATGCAAGGCATCGGACTCAAGTAACCAAAGACGAGTGTCATGGGGCTCTCGATAACACTGTTGCTGCAAATTTGCCAACTGCCCTCGTAGTTCTTGAAGGTTACGGGATCTCTGCTTACTGAACTGCTTAATCGCACATTTAGCAAACCAGAGCTTCCGCATCAACTAAAAACCCTTAAAGCCCTGAACCTCTAGCCTCCAAACCTGGGCAATCAAGTCCATAAAGCCCTCAACTTGCAGCAGGCCATTGAAGAACCGAAAAGGGGCACTAGGTCTGGCGTGAGACTCTTGATGGTGAATGATAATGGGAGTATGATCTGAGAAGACCGGATCACCGAACTTCGCTGCATCAAAAGGAAAAGAGAGTAGCCAATGCTGATTCACCAGCGCTCTATCAAGCTTCTTCCTAATAAACATGCTACCTTCTTGCTTATTTTCCCAAGTGAACCAGCGACCGCTACCACGAAGATCCGTAAGGTCAGTGGCACCAAACAGAGACTGTAATTCCCCGCCAACACCGCCGTGAAATCTCACTCCCCCCTCAACTTCCGAAGCAGAAAAACAACAATTAAAATCTCCGGCAACCACCCATGGGCCCCTAATCCCCGAATGCAGCTCCAACAAATCCTTCCACAAGGCAGCCCTCTGGAAAGCAAAGTTCGAAGCATAAACTAGTGTAACCGTGTAAAGATCCTTACCAAGTTCTTAACATCGAAGATGCATATACTGGTCGCTCATCGTGGTCGCATGGACACCAATTTTTGCAGAGTTATACCAGCAGAGGATGCGTCCATTATAGTGATGTGCATGGTTGGAGATGAGCCTGCAATGAGGCCCCAAAAATGATCTCTAATAATCCTACCAAAACAGGGTTGACAGAAGCTACGAGCTGTTTCACCATCAGCTGTTTAAGGGGGTCGTTAAGCCCCCGAGTGTTCCATATTAACAAGGACATAGTTAGAAGAGGCACTCATGGGAGATAACCCCTTTGTGATTTTTCTTCTTCGCTTTCTTCTTAGCAGTCGTCCGTTTAGGCTTGGCTGAACTCGGAGAGAGCTCCCCTTCTTCAAGGACGTCACCAGTGGCATGCTCTTGACTGACCTCAAGGGCTGTCACGTCCTCGCACACCCCTCCCTCCATGACAGGATCCTCCAACACTGGCTGAGAGAGGCCAGGAAGCGTAGGAAGGGCGTCGGCTGAGCAGGCTTGCTCAACATGCAAGTCCGACTGGACTAGGCCAGGAGAATCTGCAGCCTGCCCTACAACTAAATCACCACCCGATCGACCTGGAGGATCACCAAGCAAAACAGCCTCTACCCCAACAGAGTCCTCATTACGTGAGTCGGCACCCGGTGGAAGCAAAGGCCCCTAAGAAGTCAACTTGAGCTGGCCATGCCCTGGAGAGTCACCAAGAATCGAAACCGCATTCCCATCAGCCTGGAACCGCCGCCCAGTAGAAACCCATTGTTTCTTCACTACAAAAGGCTTCCACGGATAAGTGACCGAAATAGTGGTAAGACGCAATTCCCCAACCTCATCTAGGCTCCTAATTTTCAAAGAATCCGGCATAATGGTGTCCTTCGGCACCTCAACACAAACTTTTGCAAACCCAATCCTCTCCATTTTCGTTGTCTGTGAGTCAAGACAGAGAGTCTTGCCAATACTACTGGCCAAATGGCTCAAGCCGGTCAAAAATATAAAAATTCCAAATTTGATAGCGGCTCAAATTTGATCGCGGCTCAAATTTGATCGCGGCTCTGTCGTTCGATCCTAGAATCGATCCTTGGAAACTGGTAAAAAATATAAAAATTTCAAAGATTGCAGTATATATGCAATCCCGGGTCGTCTCACTTCTTGGAACCGATGAAAAAGGTTTTTAAAACTAGCCTAAGTCAAAAATGCAATTAAAGCTGGTAAAAAGGGGGGTTTTGTTTGTGGTTCA
>JAOTBA010000002.1:32955448-32967631 GCA_025629845.1 Erythroxylum squamatum | reverse complement strand
TCATTCGCCGACCTCCTATATATATATGACAAAATGATTTAAAAATCACTTAAAGGCCTCCTGCTTGCGCCGACACTATCTATCTCCCTTAGGCAAATAATATTAAAACCACTTAAAACCCTCAATCGGCACTCTCCTCTATGCTCCTATATGTTAACCCATGTGGTGTCGGCACTGTAGCTATGACAAATGACAATTAAAAACCTCGCTACCCTCCTCTCATGCGCCGACTTCTCTGTGGCTATCAGGTTGATCTTACAAATTAAGACACTATCTACATTAAATGCCGACACTGTACATCTCTCCAGCCAAAATAAAAGCTTCTCTCCTCAAAACCCTTGCTCACTCCACCGACTCTCCTTGTATTGTTTCTCCTCAGACCATTAAAAGCTCATCTATGCGTCGGCTCTCTCAATGCCATGTGTCCATTTTTCATTCAGCCTTCTCAAACCTTCCTAAAACCCTTGGCTCCAGCCTCCTATAACGCACGAGCTGTGCGTGTCCGCTTCCTCTGATTTCTAATCCATTAGCTCATTAATTGTGGCTCTTATGTTGATGTCTCCTTCTAGCGTTCATTGGTCCACGTCGTTCCTTTAATTCCTCCCAGCTAGCTTTAATTTAAATAACGTTTTCATCCCTGCTTTGCTTTTTAATTTGCTGTCCTAGAGCCCTTGTCTGTGCTCCTCTAATTTACTGTCTTTCTTCCGTATGCGTTGCCTCTTCAATTTTTAATTTTGCTCACCCTTGTCCCATGTTGCGTGTGCTCTCCAGTGTGCCAATTGATTCAACCATTAAAAATGTATCCACCTTTATGCTCATTTAATTAGACAATTAAAATATATCTTGCTCCCACTTCTCTCCAACCTAGTAGTCAACACAAATTGAAGCCAAATTAAGTAATTTATCACGAAAATAGGATTGAAATCACATATAAATGTATAAGAAAATATAAGAAAATTCAATCCTATCAATCACCCAAACCCCCTTCAATCGCTCCGCTAAAAGGGAAGCGATGATCTTGTATACAGTAGTACAACACGAAATCGGTCTGAAGTCCGTAATTTTGTCAGGGTGATCCTTCTTAGGAATTAAGGAGATGTAGGAATGGTTGATCTCACGCAGGAGACGCCCAGAGGAGAAGAACTCAAGCACAGCCTCCGTAACCAGTTGGCCCGTGATATCCCACATTTTCTGGAAAAACCCGGCCGAAAACCCATCGGGTCCAGGAGCTTTGGAGCTGTTCATGCGAAACAAGACCTCCTTCACCTACTGAGCCGTAAAAGGGGCAGTGAGCGAATCCAATCTATCTTGGCTAAGAGTGTGATGAAGCACATTCCGAACCCCAAAGCCTTCCCGCCGCATGACTGTATGTGGACGCATAAGCTGAACAAAGAAATCCCTAACATGAGTCGACACCTCAACCTGACCTCGTCGAATTGTTCCCTCCAAGTCCGACAATTCAGAAATGGTGTTGATATTTCGCCGGGCCAGAATAGCCGCATGGAAGAACTTGGTGTTGCGGTCCCCCTCCCTCAACCAGGTTTGTCTAGCCTTTTGTCTAAGGATGGAATCATTCAGGACTAAGGCCTCCTGGTACTTATGCAAGGCATCGGACTCAAGTAACCGAAGCCGAGTGTCATGAGGCTCTCGATAACACTGCTGCTGCAGATCGGACAAATGCGATCGTAATTAAGTGAGGCTACGGGATCTCTGCTTACTGAACTGCTTTATCGCACATTTACCAAACCGGAGCTTCTGCATCAACTGAAAACTCTTAAAGCCCTGAACCTCAAGCCTCCAAACTTGTGCAATCAAGTCCATGAAGCCCTCAACCTGTAGTAGGCCATTGAAGAACCGAAAAGGGGCACTAGGTCTGACATGAGATTCCTGATGGTGAATGATAATGGGAGTATGATCCGAGAAGACCGGATTACCGAACTCCGCAGCATCAAAAGGAAAAGAGAGGAGCCAAAACTGATTCACCAGCACTCGATCAAGCTTCTTCCTAATAAACATGCTACCTTGTTGCTTATTGTCCCAAGTGAACCAGCGACCGCTACCTCGAAGGTCAGTCAGGTCAGTGGCACCAAACAGAAACTGTAATTCCCCGCCAGCACCACCGTGAAATCTCACTCCCCCCTCAACCTCCGAGGTAGAAAAATAACAATTAAAATCTCCGGCAACCACCCATGGGCCCCGAATCCCCGAATGAAGCGCCAACAAATCCGTCCACAAAGTCGCCCGCTGGAAAGCAAAGTTCGAGGCATAGACTAGAGTAACCGTGTACATATCCTTACCAAGTTCCTGACAGCGAAGATGCATATACTAGTCGCTCATCGAGATCACTTGGACACCAATTTTGGCAGAGTTATAATAGCAGAGGATGCGTCCATTATAGTGATGAGCATGGTTGGAGATGAGCCTCCAATGAGGCCCCAAAAATGATAAACCCTTCCTGACCACAGAAGCTTTTATTTTGGTCTCTAATAATCCTACCAAAACAGGGTTTACAGTAGCTACGAGCTATTTAACCATCAGCTGTTTAAAGGGTTCGTTAAGACCCCGAGTGTTCCATATTAACAAGGACATAGTTAGAAGAGGCACTCAGGGGAGATAACCCCTTTGTGCTTTTTCTTCTTAGCAGTAGTCCGCTTAGGCTTAGCTGAATTCGGAGAGAGCTCCCCTTCTTCAAGGACGTCACTCGTTGCAGTCTCATGACTGACCACAAGGACGGGCACATCCTCACACACCCCTCCCTCCATAACAGGATCATCCGATGCTGGCTGTGAGAGGCCAAGAAGTGGAGAAAGGGCGGTGATTGAGTTGGCGTGCTCAACCTGCAAGTCCGATTGGACCAGACCAGGACAAGACGAATCAGCAGCCTGCCCTGCAACTAAATCGCCACCCGAGCTACCTGGAGGAGCACCAAGCACATCAGCCTCGACCCCAACAAAAGCCTCATTACTTGAGGCGGCACCCTGTGGAAGCAAAGGCCCCTGAACATGCCCAGGAGAGTCACCAAGAATCCGCACCGCATTCCCATCATCCTGAAACCGCCGCCCAGTAGAAACCCATTGTTTCTTCACTGTAGAAGGCTTCCACGGATAAGAGACAGAAATAGTGGTAAAACACAATTCCCCAGCCTCATCTAGGCTCCTGATTTTCAAAGAATCGGGCAGAGTGGTGTCCTTCGGCACCTCAACACAAACTTTTGCAAACCCTATCCTCGCCATCGTCGCTGTCTGAAAGTCAAGGCAGAGAGGCTTGCCAATACTACTAGCCAAATGACTCAAGCCTTCCAACGTCCAATACTCCATCGACAACCCATGAAATTGTACCCAAAGCGGAATAACCTCCACAGAGCCCCGGTCAAGACTCATCCCCGTCGTCCATTGCCGTAAGAACAACGGCTGGTTACCTATGTGCCAAGGACCAAGCTCAAGAATCTCCCGAATATTAGCCTGGGGGGAGAACTTAAACAAGAACAGATCATCTTCCATGAGCAGAGTTTTCTCAAACCCCTTCTCACCCCAACGAGCCTTCGCCCACGCATTGACCACCGGAAACGCCAACCGTTTCGACCAGAAGAACCCCACCAAGGCATTAGACCAGGCCCTAGCCCCTGCCCTAAGTAACTCCACTGGAGGAGAAACCACCCCATCCAGCAGCACACTCGGGTGGTAACTGAGCTGAGCACGAGGTTGGGAAGTTCCCGCACGGCCACTCCAAGCACCACCTGCCAAGGCAACCTTCACAGAAGGGGAAGCTGGGCCCCCCGGTTCAACCGACGAGAGAGGACCAGCAGACACCACTGGCGCAGCCAAGCAGGGAGAAGCCCCTGAAGCAACCCCACCCACCGGAGGCAGGGTGGTAGAATCGTCGCTCGCTACTGGCACCGAAGAACAGCCAGGACTGCGGGAGCCAGAAAAGGACGAGGAGGGAAGGGGGGAAAAGGATCAAGAGCAGGATCTGGCGCCGGAGGCGCCATTGCCGGAAGCACTGGCAGGAAGCCCGAAGGCAACCCTGGAAAGGACGCCAATACCCCGAGATGGCAGGAGACAAAGAAGGGAAAATGACAAAAGAAAGGGCAAGAAGGTAAAACAACGGTTTAGGCGGGAAGAAAAAGGAAGAGAGAAGGCAGAGCATTAATTTCAAGAGAGAGAAGGCAGAGAGAAGTGCTTGAGACCTACCCATGAATACCGCATTTATTGAACAGAACAAAGCAATTGCATCTGCTGCTGCGAAAACCATGAAAGATGGTTTATTTAAAAAGAAGGGAATTCCTTTACCGTCTCTATTGCCTCCTGGAACAGTGAAAGCAGCTGCAATTACAACCGTGCAATGAGGGCAGCTACAACTGAGCATGACGTAGCTGTGCCCTTCATCCATTTATCACCTCGCTGGACCAAGTCCTTGTGCAGCCTAGAAAACATCTGTCTTGGGGTTTCTCCATAATCATTTGTCTTTTCCTTCAATCATGGTTCAATGGCGTTCTTCACTTCCTATCATATTACAAACATTAGAATTTGAAGGAAAGAAACAGTATATTCAATCAAAGTACCGAGTTTGTGGGACGTATTGTGAAAATGGAGAGTATTAAGTTAGTTGTTACATTAAACCATTGCAACTCTCGTTGCATCTGCAAGGCTGCACCAAAAATCCTGTTTGATTGATTTAGTTTGCTTCCAAATGCAAGATAGAATTGCCGGAACCACGTTCCTGAAGACCGGTCACACAATACCTCTGCAAATTTATTTTATACAAGAGATTGTACACATTTTCTTGGCGGCGTTCAACTGACATATGAATGACATTGCCGTTTTCGTCATCAGTGCCTAATCGCATGTGGGTAGGCTTTAATAATCTCTGTTACAATCTCTTGAATTCCCAGTTCAGCAGCATCAAATGCTGGACTCCTTAGTTTTTCGTCAAAATCTGATTGTCTCGTCTCTACAATTTTCTGACAAATTATCTTCACCATTTCAAGTGCATCCAAATGTGTCTGCTTTTTGTCATAAACATTTTGCAGTGGTCTAAACCAGCTGAAAAATACATTACTGCAATTGGGAACTTGGCATCTTTGATAGATCTTATCTACATATTATATAGAACCTACATAAACGTACGGTTAAAATTGACTGGAATAAAGATGAAACACCATTTTTGACCCAGAAAATCTGGTGCCTGAGGCAGTGGATTTAAAGGGGATCGAGATGCTACTTGCTAGTGGATCCTTCAATCCAACGTTGTAGGTCGCAAGTTGCTGGTTGAGTAGTGACATGTACGAATCATTGGTTATATACATAATTACTCAGAAACATATCCGAAGAATAACTTGCAGCATTACTGAAAAAAAGAAGAAGCTTTAACAGTTAATAAGTTCCAAACACAAAAGGATCAATGGAACTGAGGTTTCCATAAATTTTTAGCTGATCCATGTGAAGACTAAAGATTTATAGCAATATATTGTTCTGTCTATTTATATGGAATTTTTGACTGACACCAATGTTGGGCATAAATTCTAACCTTCCAACCAAAGTCACATTAAAATTATATCAAATGTACCTTATGTAAGGATCTGAATGTTTTGGCCAACCCGACATCTATGTTAGAAAAACAGAGCAGACGAAAGTGTACGTGGCGTCAGATACTTCATCCTCCTAAACACTCTTGTCACATTTTAAGACTTAAATGTTGGATAAAATCCATGAAGGTGTGATATATTAAACGCTCTCTGCTGATGTGCCAGCGTCTAACAGAACTTCTCAGACATTTCTGTAACTATCAAAGCCCTGCCTCAGCTATAAAGCACACAACCCTCTTTTGAACGCTATTTCAAGCTTCCTTTTCTCTGAAACAAGTATAATAACAAAAAGGAAGAACAACTCTGAGGCTATCATTTGGTGTTATAAAAATACAGTGACGACGACCATATTAGTGATCTAAATAGAAATTACACATCTTTAGCTTCTCTTTCTGGGGTTCGAGAGTAAACCAAGTTAAGGAATGGCCTTGAGCAACCTGTCCCAAAAGGTGCTGAGCTCCTCCAAGACTCGTTGTATTTTTGGTGAGAGGACTATGATGGGCGGGGTGCAAGGGCAAAGGTGGAGTGAAGATGTGTTGAAGAGGCTCATAACAACATCTGCTGATAAGGTGGTCGGAGTGACGTCAGATGGAAAAGAAGTTGCTGTCTCTAAGGATGGTAAGAAATCTGAGCTGTTCCTGTTATGTATTATTAACACAACAATACAGCGCTGGCAGAGAGGAACATTTCTGGACATTCTCTCCAAATTCTGTCAGATTTTGTTAACAAGTTTGTTGGGTCTGTCAACAGGGATGTTCCCTGATTGCTAGCTGTATTCTATCAGAGTTTGTTACAAATTTTCTGGGTCTATTAACAGGGATATTCCCTCATTGCTAGCTGTGTAATAGTTATATAAACCACCTGTATTCATTATTCAGATATAGAGACTAAGAAGAGAAAAATCTCTGTATTTTTCATGGCTTCATTTCTCTCACGCTCACTCTCGTCATGGAAACAACCATCAACTCAGTTACATCATCAGCCGATCCAGCCTTAGATGTCTCAAATCCCTTGTATCTAAATTCTGCAGACAATCCTGGAGCTTTACAGGTGTTAAAAGCTTTTGATGGAACAGGTTTTGGCGTCTGGAAAAGAGCTATTGTTTTAGCTCTCTCTGCTAAGAACAAACTAGGATTTGTAAATGGAGATGTCGTGAAGCCTGATGCAGATTCACCTTTCCTCAATAACTGGAATAGATGTAACTCAATGGTCATAAGCTGGCTATTAAACTCTCTGAGTAAGGAAATTGCTGAGAGCGTATTATATTTCAGCACAGCTCGTGAAGTATGGTTTGAATTAATTGAACGATATGAGCAGTTCAATGGAGCTGTGATTTATCAAATCCAGAAGGATCTGTATACAACTTCACAAGGGGCTGATAGCGTCTCAACTTACTTCAATAAGATGAAACGTATTTGGGACGAATATAAACTGTTTCTTGAAATTCTTATTGTACGTGTGGTGCTGCAAGTGTCATGGCAAAAATACAAGATCAGAAAGTCATTCAACTTCTTATGGGGCTTAATGATTCCTATGCTGCGATTAGAGGTCAGATATTGATGATGCAACCTATTCCTAACATTGCTTCTGTTTACTCAATTCTTATTCATGAAGAAAAACAAAGAGAGATTTCTTCTTCTGTTCAATTCATTCAAGAGTCTTCAGCCATGAATGTTTCCTCTCCTAACTTACCCGTTTCATCTTCACCACCACAGCAATCTTCATCTTCTTCTCTTCGTCATCCTTTAACTCCTTCCTCTTCAGTTTCCCATCGTGATATTCCTCTCAAAAGAACTACTAGACAAGTGAAATTACCTTCCCATTAACAAGATTTTGTGTGCAATTCTGCATTTTTCTCTGACCCTTTTTATTCTTGTCATCATACTCTCACCAGTACATGTACAGGGCACCTTTGTTCTAGTGTTTGTGGACTTGTGGATAGACCTGTGTTCAGCTCAGTTTTGCAGGACTTTGAGCCACTTCATTATCATCAAGCTGCTGGACATCCTCTTTGGGAAGAGGCAATGCGACAAGAACTTTCAGCCTTGGACAATAACAACACATGGGAACTTGTCAAGCTTCCCAAAGGCAAAAGACCTATCAATTGTAAGTGCGTGTTTAAAATCAAACATAAATCAGATGGGACAGTTGAGGGTTACAAAGCCAGGCTTGTGGCAAAAGGCTTTACACAAAAATATGGTGAGGATTACCATGAAACCTTTTCTCTAGTTGTTAAGTTCAACACTATTCGTAGCATTGTTGCTATAGATGTCAAGCGACATTGGGACATTCACCAATTTGATTTTAATAATGCTTTCAAGCGACATTGGGACATTCACCAATTTGATTTTAATAATGCTTTCTTACACGGGGATTTACATGATGATGTTTACATGAAAGTTCCTCCAGACTCACTCTGTATTTCTAACCCCTTCTTAGTATGCAAGCTCAAGAAGTCCTTATATGGTTTTAAGCAAGCTTCCCGTCAGTAGTACTCCAAACTATCAGATGCTCTTCGAATCAGAGGCTACATTCACTCTCCCAATGATTACTCTTTGTTACTTAAACATTCCGGAGAATCCTTAGTTATAGTTGCAGTATATGTTGACGACATTCTAGTCACAAAGAACAATAATACTGAGATTTTCAGCTTAAAGACATTTCTTGATACTCAATTTAAAATCAAAGATCTCGGTTCCCTCGACTATTTTCTGGGTCTAGATGACAAGAGATGTAATAAAAGATAATATTGGCTCAACTTTTATTAAATGAATCCCAATCCTTTATATAGGTTGTTCTATCTACAATTTATTATAACAGATCATATGATTGTAACAGAAAAGATTCACTACTAGAATAAAACAAGAAGTAGAAAAGAATGTGGGTCAGAAGTAATAGGGTTGGACTAAGGTGAATGGACTGGGCTATTAGCCCAGAGACATTGTCCTAAGCCCGAAATTAAAATGAATTTTGACCCAACAATAATCATCGTGTTTTATTTTCTAGGGTCTCTTCACACGTCGCCACAAGCTCAACGTCTGTTGACACACCGCCACAAGCTGGGCGATATATGTCGTACACGACGTCAAGTTTGAGTAATAAGTCTTGAAAGGAGGATTTTGGCAAGGCTTTGGTGAAGATATCGGCCAGTTGAGTGTTGGTTGAGATGGGAAGAAGGTGAATGATACTTGTCTGCAATTTTTCATGAACAACGTGGTAGTCGATCTCGATGTGCTTTGTTTGTTCGTGAAAGATCGGATTTCTGCTATGTGTATGGTGGAAAGGTTGTCGCAGTAGAGACACGCCGGTTGGAGATGATCGACACCGATGTCCTTAAGAAGATAGGACAACCACTGGAGTTTGTACGTCGTGGTGGCGAGGGCTTTGTACTCTTCTTCAAAGGAACTTTTGGAGACTGTCGGTTGTTTTTTGGATTTCCAGGAGATTAAGGAATATCCGAGAAACATGTAATAACCAGTGATGGATTTTTGGGACTCGGGGCAGGTTCCTTAGTTAGAATCTCAGAGCGCACGGAGCTTGAGTGGTGAGTCTCGTCAGAATAGGAGCCCTTGCCCCGGAGATTTCTTTAAGTATCAAAGGATGCGATATACCACTTGAAGGTGACAATTGGTTGGCGCATTCATGAATTGTGAAAGGTACTGGATAGAAAATCATATGTCCGATCCTGTGGTGGTCAAATAAAGAAGTTTTCCGATCAAGCAGCAGAAAGAAGATGGATCAGTGATATGATCTCCAGATGAAGATAATTAGAGGTCTGAAGCTATGAGAGTAGCGACTGATTTTGAAAGCAGAAAACTGGTAGCTTGAAGTAAGTCCAATGTGTATTTGTGTTGACTTAAATTTACGCCAGTAGATAATCTTGCTAATTCAAGTCCTAAAAAATATTTTGCAGGTACGAGATCCTTGATTTTGAAGGTATCATCGAGGAATTTTTTGGTGGTTTGGATGAGCTGCAAATCATTACTAGTGAGCAGTACATCGTTAACATAGACAAGCAAGATGATGAAGGTTTCATGCACTGCCTTTTTGAACATGAAGTGATTGGATTGTGATTGAACAAAACCAATAGAAAGGAGGGCAGAAGTTAGCTTGGAGTGACACTGGCGGCTTGCTTGTTTCAGACCATAAATTTTTTTTTAGATGGCAAACAAGGTCTGTACGAGGAAGAGCTAATATGGGAGGAGCCTTCATATAGACTTCTTCATGTAAGTCACCATGTAGAAATGCATTATTTATGTCTAGTTGATGTAGTGACTAGTCTTTTTGTGCTACTAATGCTAACAGAACTCTGATTGTTGTTGTTTTTACCATAGGGGGAACGTTTTTGTGTAATCCAAACCTCCTTGCTGAGTAAAACCCTTGGCTACTACATGACTTTTGCATCTTTGGAGACTTGCATCTATATTGAATTGGAATATGTGGACCCATTTGCAGTCACTTCGACTTTTCCTGGAGGTAAGGGTTTAAGATGGAGTATGATAGATGGAGTATGATAGAGACCCCAAATGTCAATGTGTATTAAATCAAAACAAGCTTTTGCAACTGAAATACTAGGATGGAAAGGCAATCTTTTTTGTTTGACAAAATGGCAAATATTGCATTGGCTGTGTTTTGAAAAATAATAGCAGAATCTATTCTAGACAAAGTGTGTAGCCTTTGTTTAGAAATATGCCCTAGTCTTTTGTGCCATATATTTTCTTGAGGTGAGGAAACATGACAGAGAAGTAAGGTGTGATCTGGGAATGATGCAGATAGGTGATAGAGTCCGTTGACTTGTTTAGCAAAACCAATCATCTTCATAGTTTTGGTGTCCTGAATTTCACATGAATGAGGTGTAAAGATCAGTTGACATGGATAAGAACTAGTAAGCTTGCTGATTGAAATTAAGTTAAATGAAAAATAGGCACAAAAAGCACATTAGTAGGAGTAATTAAAGAAATATTGACTGTTCCAATGTATGTGACAGGGACAAAGTTGCCATTTGGAAATCTGGCAGTCAAGGAATCCACTGTTTTGTGGTTTGTTTACTGATGATTTTCCTTCTTTGTGTAGAATTTGCATCAGTTGTGAATACTACTCTGAAGTGAGTCTGAAGTTTGTATTATCTTGTCCTGGCTCCTTGGAGAGTGAAGAATTTTCAATGTCTGAGGAGAGGCAGTCCTGATAAGTCTCAAATTGATTGATTGCCTTGAATTTGTTTTGATTGATGTCTCTAATTGGATAATATGGTCTGACATTTGAAAAATTCGGAGAGAAACCATGTTTTTTATAACATTTATTTTCCACATGACCGATGTTCCCACAGAAGGTACAAATGAGTTTTCTGTTCTGTTGGTAATTTCTCTTGGTGCCAGTTTTGCTAAAGAATGCTTATGGTTTAATGATTGGGGAAGATAAAGTCTGTTGGGTGTTTAATTGTCTTTCATGCTGTGCTACCATAGCAAAAGCTCTTTTGATGTCAGGTAAAGGGTCCATAAGCATAATATGAGACTTGGCAGTAGTGTAAGAATCATTTAACCCCTTTAAAAATCTGATAACACGGTCTCCTTCTTGATAATTTTTGAATGTAGCTAAAAAATCACAGTTGCATTAACACTCACACTTGCATTTAAGCAAAGGTCTTAGGTTAAATAATTCATCCCACAGCATTTTAAGGTGTGTGAAATAGTTAGACACTGAAAGATTACCTTGTTTGTAAATATATTTCTTCTTGGAGATTAGATATTCTGAAAGATTCTGTTTGCAAAAACCTTCCTTCCAAATCTTTCCAAACTTCAACTGCAGAGTCAAACCAGATTACACTTTGTGCGATTGAATCTGTCACAAACCTTAATAACCATGATAACTCCATTGTATTGCATCTTTCCTAGTAAATGAACAAAGGATCTTCTTTGTGGTACTGTGATAGATCTATCAAAAAATTTGTGTTTGTTTTTTGATAGTAGGGCCATCTGGATGATTCTTGAACATGAGTGATAATTAGGACCTGTCAAGAGAGAAGAGACAAGGACTAAAGACGGATTCTCATTGGGATGAAGATAAAAAGGACTGGCTGTATGATCCTCTGGTCGAGTTATATTTTGATGGTATGACTGATGATGTGTTTTGTTGGTAGCAACACTGGCATATGAGGGACCTGGAGCTCCTAACATAAGGGAGATGAAAGGGACAAAATGTAGTAGAGAAAAGAAAAAGATGGAGCCAGTAGAGAGAGAAGAGTATCGAGCTACTCAATGCTCTGATACCATGACAAGAGATGTAATAAAAGATAATATTGGCTCAGCGTGTATTAAATGAATCCCAGCCCTTTATATAGGTTTTTCTGTTTACAATTTGTTATAACAGATCATATGATTATAGCAGAAAAGATTCACTACTAGAATAAAACAAGAAGTAGAAAAGAATGTGGGTCAGAAGTAATAAGGTTGGACTAAGGTGAACGGACAGGGCTATCAACCCAGAGACATTACCCTAAGCTCGAAATTAAAATGAATTATGACCCAACTAGGGATGGCAATGGGTAGGGTTCGGTTCGGGTTTTACTCTACCCATATCCATATCTATTTTTTATGACTCAA
>JAOTBA010000002.1:32925382-32955348 GCA_025629845.1 Erythroxylum squamatum | reverse complement strand
GTCATTAAATTAGGGTTTGGAAGGCAAGCCATGCCATTCCATCCTTGACCCCCCAATTTGGGGGGTCACAAAATATTATATTTGGATGGCAAAGGATGGCTTCCAAAGCCATTAATTGCCATTCCATCCTATTTCAAAATAGACTCTCAAACAATGGCCTGAGTCATTTGGGTCATTCCCTTCCATCCCTCCACCCACATCCAAACATACCCTAAGCATTACTATCACAACATAACTCCAAATCAACTCAAGATAAACAAAAACCTAGTTTTTTTCTCAAAGTGATGAAGAACAACCCTTTCATATATATTTTGCATCTGATGATAGAAGAAGTATAAAATGGAACTTTTCATATTAGCTCTTACATGTGTTTTTTCCAGGCCACCTTACATCAATGGCTAAAAATGAAAAAACAAAAGGTAATTTGAGGAGTAAGATTTTAACATGTTTCTTGCTCTCATTGGTTCAACAAAAACAAAGACAATGTTGCTTTCTGAAATGTAACAAACTCTGACACTATATCAACTAGTGGTATTGGAGGCCGCAGAGAATAAAATTCTGATATTGCAGGGACCAAAAGGTTGCATGGAGTACGCACTTGATCAACTTGATCACTTGATGATAATTGACATATTGGTTTTGAATTTTTCTGTGTCTTTCATTGAAACTATCTAATTCTGCTTCAGGTTTTTTTTAACTGATCAGAAATTTTCAACTCTACATCTGCTTCTCATTTTCTGGTTCTTCATCTTTCAAGTTTCCAATGTAACTTGCTTCAGCCCTTCCACTCTTCCTACTTTGGTCTTCAATCATTCAAACTCTATTCCTTTGATTCATGCACTTCTAAATTATTCCCAAAATCATCATTTCTAGCTTCCTTAGTAAGCTGGGAACCTTCTTCTTCGGATTTCCTCTCCTCTTCACCTTGACTGATCTGGCTAGATCTTCCATAAGTTTCAGTATGGCAGGTTGTATGAAATAACACAATTCAACAGCTCCTCCTTTGTTTTATAGAGCCTGCATACCTATCAATTTTCTCAAAGCTTCAAATCTACAAAAAGCCATTTTAATCTCCTTTTCTTCGATTAGTTCCCTGATATAGTGATACTTGACCTTCATATGCTTGGTTCTCATATGATCCGAAGGATTCTCTTCCATTGAAATTGCTACACTGGAGTCACATTAAATATTTACACAATTGTCCTTTAACTCTCCCACATCAATCAGAATCTTCTTTAACCATTGAGCTTACTTAGCAGCCAAGTTCGCTGCCACATACTCAGCCTCTGCTGTTGATTGAGCTACACTCTTCTGCTTCTTTGACCTCCAGGCAAAAATTCCAGACCCCAAACTACAGTAGTATCCACTTCTACTTTTACATTCATTACTTCCAGCATAACTTGCATCACTAAAAACATACAACTCCACCTTTTCTCTTCTTCCATATCAGATTCCATAATAAACAGTATGCTTAACATATCTAAGCATCCTTCTAGCATATATAACATGTTGCCTTGAGGGATTATGACCAAAACTAGCCATAATATTTTTGGCACAAGCAATATCTAGCCTAGATGCACTCAAATACATTAATGAACCTATCATGCTTCTATAGTAAGTCTCATCGAATTGTTCACCTGGTTTTGTAGTTTTTAATTTCAGTTGATGTTCCATAGGAGCTGACATACCACTGTTGTCCTTCAAGCTAAACTTCTCAATTAGCTCCTCTGTATACCTTTTCTGGTGGATGAAAATTCCATATTCTCTTTGATCTATTTCTAGTCCCAAAAAGTAACTCATTTCTCCTAAGTATGTCATTTGAAATTCAGACTTCATTAGCTCCTTGAACTCTTCTACAAGATTGTCCTTTGTACCTATTATTAACAAATCATCAACATATAAAGAACAAATCAGTTTTCCTTCAACACAACTTCTCACATACAATGTAGCTTCACTCTTGCTTCTCTTAAACCCATTTTGCATCAAATAACTGTTAATTCTCGAATATCAAGCTCTTGGAGCTTGTTTCAAGCCATACAAAGCCTTCACCAATTTGTAAACTTTCTGTTCTTGTCCACTTAATACATATCCTTTAGGCTGCTTCAAATACACTTCTTCATCCAACATTCCATTTCGGAAGGCACTCTTCACATCCATTTGGTGTACCTTCCATCCATTGTTTACAGCCAACGCCAACAGTAATCTCATAGTGTCTAACCTTGCTACTGGTGTATATGTTTCGGTGTAGTCTACTCCATATTCTTGCCTGTATCCCTTTACTACAAGTCTAGCTTTGTGTTTGTTAACAAACCATCTGGATTCAGTTTTTTCTTGTGAATCCACTTGGAGTCCACAACTTTAGTTTATGGACTTAGTAGATCAACCAGCAACTAGGTTTCATTCTCTTCAATAGCCTTTATTTCTTCATCCATTGAACTTTGCCACACTGCTTGCTTGACAGTTTGTTTGTAAGTTTTCGGTTCAGATCCTGCAGGCAAAGCACATTCAATAATTGTCAATCTTCATCTATTTTGTCTTCATCTGCATCAATGTACCTAAAATTAAACAAATGGTTAGTTTTATTATAAATCGAGGCCATGTCCCTCTCCTTGTGAGCACTGTCAGAGCTTGATGTCTCCTCCTGAGATTCTGAACTCAATTCATCATTTTCAGGGCTTGGTGAAATTTCCTCCTGAGATCTTTGGCCTGCTGAGTTATTTGAGCTGTCTGCAGCAGTCATCTCCTAATGTAAAGTCTCCCTCATGATTTCATCAACATTCAGTTCAATCAATGGAACTTCAATTTCTACTCTTCCTGATTTTCTGACAGTAGGTTCTTCCCACTTCCAACCCTCATTTTCATCAAACTTTACATCTCTAGACACCAACATTTTCTCAATTTCAGGATTATAGATTCTCTACCCTTTGCATTCTACACTATATCCCATCATAACTCCTTTAATTACTTTCTCATCCAGCTTTGTTCTCTTAGCTTCAGGAACATGCTTGTAGGCTATGCATCCAAACACTCTCAAGTGTTGTACCTTTAGCTTAACACCAAACCAGACTTCAAATAGAGTTTTCTCCTTCAGTGATCTAGTCTTTAATCTATTTTACAAATACATTGCTGTAAAGCATGCTTCTGGACAAAATCTTCTAGGCACCTTCATTTCAAACATCATCGACTTTGCCATCTCCACAATAGTTCTATTTTTTCTCTCTGAAACTCCATTATGCTGTAGTGAATATGCAACTGAAAATTGATGAAAAATGCCTTCCTTCTCAAAGTAATTCTTCATTTCAATTGAGACATACTCTCCTCCTCTATCACTTTTCAAACATCTCACTTTCTTTCCACACTGACTTTTAGCTTATGCTCTCCACACTTTAAAGAAACCAAACACTTGGTCTTTACTTTTCATGAAATAAATCCATGCATATCTCGACACATCATCAATTAATTCCACATAATACCTATTTCCTCCAACTGATGGTGTGTCCATAGGTCCACAAACATCCGTATGCACCAGCTGCAACTTCTCAGTAGCTCTCCAGTTATTAGTTGGAAAAGGCAAAACATGGCTCTTTCCCTTTATACATGGTTCACACATTGTTTTCATCTTGCTACTTAGTTGTGGTATTCCATGAACTAGTTCCTTTTTCTGCATATCAATAATGTAATCCATGTTTGCATGTCCATACCTTTTATGCCATAATTTAGTCAATTCTGTCACTTGAATAGCAACAAATCTTAATATTCTTTTGATAGTAGATTCTCAACTTTTTCAAGTACAGTGCATATATATATGTTGATGTATTAGAATTGCCTTATATAGGAATCTAATCTAGATGTTGAGACATAATGTTCGTTTGACATTATTTGGAAAAACAATGCATAATGAATGAAGACATAATCAACAAACTATGAGTATTCACTTATGAGCAGATCAATAATTTGCAGATAAAATTTCATTAGTGTCAGCTAATGATCATTAAGGTATGACTTTCAAGTATCAATCGTACAAAACTCGACCACACCAATTGCTGAAAATGAATAAGCCATATTAATGAGATTTTTGTTTTTTTCCGATGAATCATAGTTGCATCTGCATAATCCATGGTAAAACCCTTTGGACTATCATTCCTTCCTTACAACATTTGACCTAATTAAGGCCAAATGTGGTTAATACAAATGTAGCTAAGAAAATATTGCATAAGATGCTAACATATTACCAATAAACACAATCTGAATTATATAACGCAAATTTTCATAATTTAGGGTCAAATAAGAATTCTCAAATGTTCAATAAAATTACAAAGGAAACTCAAAACGGGTTCATTTCAACTATTAAAAAATGTTCACTGTCTCTCTTCACTGTGCACCAACAAAAAACAATAAGAACTTCTGAACTATGAGCAGTACTGAATGTACCGTCACAAAACAATTTTTTGCCTAAGGCACAAGAGTGTTTGCAGTGGTGGACTTGCTGTATGTGTCAAGAGTGTAAGCAACAAAAATCAAACTGAAAGAGTAAAGTATATAATAACTAAAAGTTTTGTTGAACAGATGATCACGAAACAGAAGCACAACCAGCCCACAAACCACGTAACCATGGAATTCAATATACCAGCATAAACGTTAAAGGTAACAATAGTACATAGTTCCTACAGAGTCCTATGATCCCTAGTTATGTACTTATCATCTTTTCCGTAATTTGAACTTTGAAAAACATAGTTAACCTAGGCCTGTATTTGGAGTTTCCCTGGGGTTAGTAAAGCAAAAATCTCTAAAAACCCAAGCACTCGTTCACCTTAAACTTCTAAGGAGAAAGCTAACACTATTAGAAGGCAAATCGGCGATGATGGGTGAAGGGATTAGAGTGATTGGCAGTGATGGTTCATGAAGGAGGCAAAACACCGGATTGGACAAGGTTTGAGTAAGTTAGAGAGAGAGAGGGGGGGTAAATATACCAATGATTAGCCACAAATTTAGGGTTCTAAAATGATTTTTTTTAAATCCATATCAGTCACGTGTGTTTTTAACGTGGCATCTACAGACCAACTGGCATGTCCATAATGATGCATGTATGGCACTTCCTAATTTCCGTCCAAAATAACCTAACATTGAGTAGACTAATGAACGTTTAGACCGTAATTAAGTAGCTTAAAAGGTTTGACTCTAAATTGATCAAACCTAAAAAGGATTGCCCCAATTTGGGCTTTTATCTCCCCTTTTTAGAAACTTTAATCAATTCATTTCAAATTTTTTAAAAAAACTAAGGATGTAATTTTCTTTCACCGATATTTTCTTATAAAATCAATATACTTTTTAAAATTTTCATAACTTCTTGAATCGTCTCACCTAACAATTCTACCAAAAGTTATGCTTAAAACACCAAATAGTAGTCAATTTCAGTAGCATGGTAGATTAATATGCCATTATATCACACTCTACTATTTGAATTCAGTTTAATCACATTTTACATTATCCTAACGATTATACAAACTCAATAATCTTATCAATATCATAAAACATAATCCTTCCACCCTCAATTCATGGCTAAAATAAATCATAATAAAAATCAAGAAAGATATGAACAAAATGAGAAAATTTAGGGCTCACATTACCTTCCTCTAGCTCAAAAGTCCTGTGAGGAGGATCATCACTTGTTTCCTCATTTCAACTTGAAAGTAATATTGGCTTTGACAAGGATAAGATAAGGTCAAAAATGGTTCATGGGATGACTTGAACATTTTATACCCAAAAAATATAAAAATTCAAACAAAAAAATTGTTTTTATTATATTTATTTAAGATTTAATTTGAAGAAAATTTTAATGTTCAATTTGACTCTTTTTGTTTACGTTTGCGTGTGTGAGCGTATATATATATAAGAGTATCGAAACACTTGCTCTAAACAAACAAACAAACAAAAATGGCTTCACAGCAGATAGCGAACCACAGAGAAGGAGCAGAGATCTACACAGGCGACTCGATCGGCAAACAAAAGTCCATTGACCTTCTGGACGAGATCCACCTCCCAAAGGGTCTTCTCCCTCTAAGTGACATTGTCGAGGTCGGATACAATCGCTCAACAGGTTTCGTCTGGCTCAAGCAGAAGAACCGCAAATACCACAAGTTTCAGGCCATTGGAAAGTCGGTGTCCTACGAGACGGAGGTTACCGCCTTCGTGGAGAAACGCCGCATGCGGAGGGTCACCGGTGTCAAAAGCAAGGAGCTTTTGCTCTGGGTCACTATTTCTGACATTTTTGTGAACGACAATGATCTGGGGAAAATAACGTTTGGTAATCCGACCGGGATTTCTAAGACGTTTCCTGTCACCGCCTTTGAGCTTGAGGATGAGAAGAAGTAACTGAAATAAAATAAGCAATGTTGTTGATGATGTGTTTCGTTATTTTGCTATTTAATGGTATTTTGGGTAACATTTTGTTGGGGTTTGGAGGGTTTATCTGTTGTGTTTTTGTTTGTTTCAGTAAAACTACTCTATCAAAGCAGACAATGACTAGGAAAATAATAAGATCTGACAATTGCTGAATCCATGTTTTTCTTCTTTGCCCATTACTTTTCTTGCGTTGGAATAAAGCAACGTATCTGTTAAGCAAGTTCAGTTCCATGTTCTCGATACCTGTAGACTTGATTCTGGCATGTCAGACACCAACCTACTTCACCAACATCAACTGAATTAGTCCAATTCCCACACGGTAACTGAAGTGCGCTTTTGCTTTAACCAGTGATCAATACTCAAGATTTGGCCTAAAACACAAGAAGATTTAAGTTCAAAGTTCAGGCCTTCCATATTGACATCTATGATAATCACTTAAAGTTCACATCAGGAAGCAAATAGAATAGGATTGTTGAACACACATTATACACTTTTAAGATAAAAAGTCACTGATATCAAGTACCTAGAAATTTCTCATTCTTAGCAGGTGGTATAGATGGCATGGGCATAAACTACCATTGAACAGTATCAAATTTTGAAGCTAAAATGCACATAAAGCTTTTCTTCCACAAAGGTAATGTGTTGTTATCCTATCAAAGATCAGAAATCTAATAACTAATACTTGCCACAGTCTTTTCCAACCACAAAGTTCATATGCAGTTGAAAGATGTGGAAGAGTTGGAATCTGCGAGTTCATACCGTTGAATTTATATTTTTATTACATCCAAGGTGCTCCGTTGAAGTGTCAGCTTTAGTTGGATACACAATGACTTCCTCATTGCAGATAAATTTGATTTGACAATCTGTCCTGCTTCAGATGCTCTTGGATCCATTGATAAAGTTCGCATATGAGCATGTGAACCCAATTCTGGAATCTTCAGAAGCTTTAAGCTCCCTAACTTAATCACATAACATGGGAACAACTTCATATAAATGTGAAGTAGAAAGCAGACGCTTCAATTAGCGGAAATGTCTCCTGTGATCTTTCAATTGCAATTCAGCCTATTGATCTATATAAGGCCTAGGTTTGTTTATGTAACTATCTGCTATCTGTTTTTGCCTGTTCCAATATTTGGTGCTCCCCGACCTTCCTCTAGCTCCCAAGTTTTTCTAGCTTCAAAATGTTGAGTTGCTCAGAGGAGCAGTCACGCATCTTTCCAGTAAAGATATACAATTCTGACAAACAAGAAAAGTGATTGAACCAATGCATTCTCTCAGGCCAACCTCCAACCTCAATAATTTCATTTCGCTGAGCTCAACTGCTGCCTGCAACGTTTTCCCAACAAAACAAATATGATTGCATTCAAGGTCATCCAATACCATCCCACATATGAACCTACATCACAATTCGGATGCTTTCAGTGGGGATTCATGAAGTTCAACTAATGGCTAAGATCCTTTCAGCAGAATGTGAAGGGCAGCGACATGGTTGATAAATCCATGGAGTTTTAGTCCAAGAATCAAATATGTTGACCAAAATCACCACAGCGTGATGTCTCCTCCAATTTTTCACCGGCATTATGCAATTCTTTTTCACCAGTAGAATGATATCTCCAAATTCCAAGAGTTTTGTAATCCCACACCATTGCAGATATCTCATCTTGAGGCAAACTCAAACCTCCAAGTTTTATTGACTTGTGTAATTTACAAAAAAATTTGGGGTCATGCAACTTTATATACTCATGCAAAACTTGCTCATGATTAGGGATCCAATTCCTTGGAAATGGTGTGTAATCACAAGATGGAATCAAAGACATACGAGAAAACTGAACACCTTCAATTGCATCAACAAGTCCCATTCTCAATAGATCAGAAAATTCAGGAGCAGAATTGTTACTGGTATCCCTAAGTGGCAGACTCAAATCACGATTAGCAATCTTATACACCTTAGCACGTGATTTTAGTCTATATCTAGCAGCATAAAGTTTAGCCAGCGAGCTACGAATAACATAAGCACAAAATCCAACAACTTTTTTCCTATTGTCAGCGTATCTATACCAATCAGCCATAGTTTCGAGCAACTTATTCATTTGAGCATTAGTATGAGCCTGTCCCGAGTAAAGCATAGGAGTGCACGGCAAGGGCTCAGGATCCTTATCACCCTTAACAAACTGAAGCCGCCTAAATTGCCGAATACATTGCTGCAAACTAGCAGTCACAGAAAGCAATGTTCCCACACCCTTTTCACTCACAATTTTGCCTCCACTAGCTGTGTAGCGAAGAGTAGGGTATATTACTCTGCGGCATATCATATGATCCAAGAATTGAATTCCCCTTGTAATGTGTTCAATCTCAACCTTGGAATTATCCAGCCTAAGCCCATAGTTAGACTCACAAAAGTTGATCAATTCTTTTCGAATTCTCACTGCTTCTTCTCTAGGCCCCCTTATACCAATCAGGAAATGACCCCCATATCGAATGTAATCCATTTTCCTTGTCTTCTCCTTTCCACTCGAAGGAACAAACTCTGGCCAGGAAGGATTATGACAACCATCATCAATGGAGTTTTTCCATATAGAATCCAGCTTATTTGGCCTAAAGAACTCAACTATCTTCTCCTCCATCATCTGGTCCAACTCATTAAGGCACACATTAGCAAGCAATGGACTCAAGATACCACAACACCCATAATTGGGTACCTTTGCAGCCTCCTCGGGAGCAAAATCAAAGAAAGTTCTCAACCAATAAGGGTCAGGCTTGGGCTCATTCTCATTCAAAATCTTTTTCTTTGTGGATTTCCTTTTCTTCTTCCTAACCGATACTCCGCCATCATTATTCTCTCCTGATTGTAGGCTCTGAAAGGGTGTTTTAAGCGCATCCTTAAGCAAACTCAACACTATTTTATCTTTAACCACCTTTTCCACGCACACCAATACAAAATTAACATCAATGTCCTTAAAAACCTCACTCAAATCACCTCTCAAAAACCAAAGATATCCCGCGAAATTACTCCTTATAGTCCTAATCACCGTATGCGCATTCCTTCCAGGCCTAAAAGCATGAGACTTGCTCGAAAACCGGGCTTCGAAGAAGGGCTCCAGCACCATAAGCAGCACCTCCTGCACGACACGGTCTTGGAAACATGGGTCATCGGAATCAAGCATTGCCCTGAGCTTCCTGTTCGAAACAAGCTTCGTCAACGGTTTGTCGTTGGGGCTACGCAGGACCTGATGAGCCCTGTCGTTCCATCGAAAGCGGCGGTGAACGACAGCGGTCCGGAGGGCAACGAGGGAGAGGAGAGTGTTGGAGTGGAGAGCATTGCGAGGAGGGAACGTGCCAGTCACGTGGGCACATGAGCGCTGGTACGCGAGGACCCATAGGTCGAGCTTGGAGATGAAGCCAGTGAGATTAGTGAAAGTATACTTAGGTGGTGAAGAGAAGGATTTGAGCCACAGAGAGGAGCATATCTCAACTGGATCTTCTTTAAGGAGAGAGTAAGGGTCTTGTTGAACAGAGATTGAGCAAAGAGAGCGGAGGAGAGAAAGCGATTTGATGCAGGAAACGGAGGACGTAAGGTGTTTGATGTTTTTCCTCAGAGACATTTGTTTAATTTAGTGGCTACGTGCTGAAAGCAAGAACTGCCCTCGTTGCTCTCAGCGACATCGTCCCGTGGAGGTGGAATAGGCGAAGTCAAGCCACGACTATGTCACCTATTGACTTGCGAGGTTCATTTGGTACAGGGACAAAGGGTAAGTCAGTCCATGAAGATAATGAGTACCCAACAATATATCATTGACTTCTATTTTTCAATAATTCAATTATTGATTAAATCTCTATATCATTAGACTCTATTTTGGATGTTTTGCACACTTTTTATAATAAAAGAAATAGTAATTATTATATTTTTGGTTAAAAAATAATGATTAAAAAATTTAATTTATTCGTAAAAATTTTAAATTGTCTAATTTTTTTTGTCAATTTTCAAGTTTCATATTTAATTTACTTTAATAATTTTTCTGTTAAAAATTAATTAATTGATTAATTTTTGTAAATTAATTAATTTTTAATTAACATCTTTTTTTTAATTTAGACAAAGATTATTTTATAATCATATTGTAAATTATTAATTTTATTTAATTTTTAGTGCCGAGGACAAAATCACATGTTCATGTTATTCTGTTTTGGCCATATCCCATGTATAATACGGCGTCGTTTTAACGCAATTTTAACTATAAAACGATATCGTATTATACATATAATAAGGTAGGAACAGAATGATAGGATAAGAGGATCTCAGCCCGATCATGCAAGTAGGTGTCGTCGTGCTTCCTAACTTTTCTTTCTTTAAGTTTCAGGAGTATCGCAGATTAAGGTCAGAGTCTGGTCTATTCCTAATATAAATCATATATATTGGTACCAGTACTACTTGCAATTCCCATTTCGTGCATGGAGTACACGCTACGATAATGGAAAGGATCCGAGGAAACAATAGCCCTTCAAACGATGCAAAATCACATGATCCTTAATTTCAGTAAAATTCCAGACAATGGAGCACTAGATCATTATTGCATTTAATTTCTATAGAATTATTCTTGGAATAAATGTAATACGAGTCAAAACGACTAACGAGACGATTTTGCTTGATCCTCTGATATACGACGTTAAACTTGAAGATCAGGAATGGATATGGAGCTGAACAGGTGTTCTTTATTGTAAACTCATCGATTGTGTTTTGCAGAAAATGAAACTGATACTGGTACATACATGCATGCCAGTATAATTAAAAAGAATCAGCAGGATAGCTTCAAAGGAAGCCTTAACATGGGAAAAAAGAAAACATAAGCAGGCTCTAGGGTTCTGCAATGGAGAGATCGCAGAAAGAGGTGGCTTGAGAGTTGGGATTGTAATTGTGACACGGGGATGAGCCAGAAGGAGGCACCAACCCCTTTGGAAGCATGGCAGAGAAAGGCCTGTTCTTGATCATTTTCTTTCTCTTCTTCACCATCTTCCGCTTCTTCGTACCATTATTCTTGTTGGGTTGTTCTTTACGGTCCAAGAAGAAAGGTGTGGTGTTCTTGACGTAGAACATCTGACGAGACGGAGTGGGTTCTCCGGAGACAGGTTTGGCTTGGGACGAGAGAGAGCTAGTTGGAGATGAAGCTGCATGAAAGGAGGAGACGAGAAAGATCAAGATAAGGGCTAGAGAGGCTGAGAACAACCTGAACGCTTTCTTGAAACCCATGAGAGAGTCACAAAGATAGGGTTTTGGAGCATTTGTACTGTGATGAAAGGAGCAACGAGATTGATGAAATCGCCAATCCCAAAAGAGCCTATTGCTGCTTTTGAGAGAGACGACTGGGGACGTAGACACGTTGAGGTGCATTATAAGGACGGAATCCTTGGTCCAATTTACCATGTACTTGCCTTTTTTTTTTTTAATTTGAGTCATTCGCGAGATTTACGCGAGACTTATATAAATAAATGATTGAAATTTATGAGATAAAATAAAAATAGGATAAAATAGAGAAAAGATCCTAACTCGCATTGTAGCTAGACGGATACAATTTTATCTTACAAGTACTCTTAATGACTGCAATTTATTAACCATAATGTTTAGTTATGAAAACCATAAAATGAAATCAGTCGATTCAATTTTTTGTTCCTAACCTGTTTTAATATATTTCATCCACATATTTATATGAGCCCTACGTAAATATATAGATAAGATGGATTGGAATGAGATTGAAACAGTAAAATTGGCACAGGTAATTACGTCCCGAAAAACCAATGTCTTAAAATCCTAGATCGAAAGTTAACGGGATTGTTTAATTTCATTTATATTTTTCAGTTGTGATTTTGAATTTTTATTTTTAAATAAAAACAAAATTATGTCTAATTGTTAATATCAATATAATTATATTTTTGTTATCGTTAATTTATTAAAATAAATAATTTTAAAATTAAATTTTATTTATAAATTAAAGTTTATTTCAAATATATTTTAATTATTAAACTAAAATTTATTTGAAGTTTATATATTTTAAGATATTTTAAATTTAATTATACTTATTAATGATTATTAAACTAATTATATTAATTTAATTACAAAAATTAAATACAATATTAAATTAAATTACTTATAATTTTATTAATAATCAATATATTAAATAATATACATTTAGCTTTTAGTAAATCAAATTATTAAAAAAAACATTTTTTGTAACTTAGAATAAACTCAAATTAAAAACAAAAACTAAATTTGAAAAAAGAAGAAAAACAATAATGAAATCTTATTATAACCAAATGAATTCGGTCAGCCCCTTGAAATACGCTTAAGGGAAACGTGCCGGGACGTGGACAGTTATGCCCCTCTCGCTTGCCGTTTCCGTTGACTTCTGGTCCCGTAAATAAATCGTATACCCATAATAACTAAACATTTTCTCTCATTTTCCTGCCAATTTCCCTCACTTTCTCGGGAATTTTTCCGCTGGATCCACACTCAACAAACTCTTCCAGTTCTTCCTTTTTCTTCCTCTCTCTCTCTCGGAGGAAGGGAGAGTGGTAGGATAGCACAGATCATTGCAGGATAAAAGGTTAATCTGACGGACGATGTCGAAATCGCTGCCTTACTCCATGAAAGATGTCCACTACGATAACGCCAAGTTCCGCCATCGCTCCTTTTCCAAGGTTTTTCCCCTTTTTTTTTCTTTTTATCAGATCCTTTGTTTTTTCCCTTGTCGAATTATATGCCAATATCCTAGCTCCGTGAATTTGATAGCATCTTGTCATTTTGTTGATGTTTCGTTCTTCAATTGCGTAGGCATAATTATAGTGGTAAATTAAGGACATTCAGTTTTGATCTTTCATTTTTGGCTGGATCAGTGAAATTTCTTATGTAGTTATGTTTGAACCCTTTCTGTAGCAGGTGATTTCGCAGTCCTTCCTCACCGGCAATTTAAGGCGTGAATGTATGAGTTGTAGCACAGGGAAGTTTCTAATGTTATTAATGATCTTGGGTTTGGCATATCTGCTGCTCACACATGCAAGCGTTCCCCAGTCTGTTGCTGGTGGACAAGGTAATGGCATGAATGCTAGTGAAGAAATGAAGGTTGCTACAAAAGGCAGCAGCAGGTTTTCAAGATTCTTGAGGAAACCACCGAGGCTCCCTCCTCGTCTACCGCCTGATGAAGTGCGGAACAGTGGTCAAGATACGGATTGGGCATGGACTGAAAGGCAGCAAAAGGTCAAGGAGGCTTTCTTCCATGCATGGGATGGCTATAAAAAGTATGCAATGGGTTATGATGAACTCATGCCAGTCAGTAGGGAGGGAGTGGATGGTTTAGGGGGTCTGGGAGCTACCGTGGTTGATGCACTTGATACCGCTATGATTATGGGTGCCAAAGAAGTTGTTTCTGAAGCAGGTACATGGGTTGAAACACACCTTTTGGATAGGATTAGCAAGAAAGGCCAAGTTAATTTATTTGAAACTACAATACGTGTCTTGGGTGGTCTGTTGAGTGCATATCATTTGAGTGGAGGTGAACAAGGGTCAAATTTGATAGAAAAGGGTCCCAAATCAAATGTATATTTAGACATTGCTAGAAACTTGGCTGATCGACTGCTACTGGCCTTTACTTCTAGTCCAACTCCAATTCCATTCAGTGATGTTGTTCTCCATGACCCTTCAGCGCATCGAGCTCCTGGCGGAATGAGTAGCACTTCAGAAGTGTCTACTCTGCAGCTTGAATTCAATTATCTCAGTACAGTTTCTGGTGATCCAAAGTACAGCATGGAAGCAATGAACGTTTTGGAACATATGAGGACTCTTCCCAAGGTGGAAGGACTAGTTCCTATATACATCAGGTATGGATTGACCATCCAGAGTAAGTAGTTTGTATTCATGCCATTGTGCCATTAATATATTCAGTCTTTCTACATTTATGTAAACGTTATGTGCTACCGGTTGTTAGCATGATTACATAACGGGAATCCATTTTATGAGTATAGTCTTGGTGCAGCTTGGAGCAGGAACTCTTGGTCACAGGAATGTGAGCAACTATATTTGATTTTGTTTTCTCAAAAGAATATTCATTGTGTCTTCGATATTTGGTTATAACTTCACAAATCTTATGAGTTAACTAAATGCAGTTTCACTCGACCTCCTTAAAGTCATATATTTTGATAGTGGTTATTCTTTGATTTTGTACTGTTTAAAACAGGCAAGTTCTCACAACTTGTAAAATTGAAGCACTTAATCTATATCTATGATGGTTTAGGCTACCAGAGTATAATAAATTTGCTTATCCCAATTGCTATAGTAGGAGAAAATATGGCTTAGGCACACTTAACTTTTCTTGAGTGCAATAGGTAAAAATACAAGTTTGAAGCCTGTTCTCTGTTATTATTATCTGGCCGCTGACTACCTTAAACCATGTCTTGAAATTATATAGGCAAAGCAACTCGATTTTTTAGTAAGGGCTGTACCTTATTTTTGTGATTGATGGGTGATCCGTTCCGTTCTACTTCCATTAGCTCTATCTCTATTTGCCTTGTGAATGTTGTGGTTTAGAGGAGCTGCTGTTTCACATCTTGTCAGCTATATTTCTTATTACTTAGGCTCAAAATTTTCCTTTTTATCTTGTATCCAATATGTTCTGCCTTTTCAAGCTATAAAGAAAATCCTTTTTTAAGATAATCCTTGGGCCAAAAGGGGATTGTTTTGCTAAGTTACTTGCAGCATCCATTTGTCCTAATGGAATGTTTCTCTTTACCTCATTTCACAGTTGGTAAAAGACATTTGTAATTCTCAAAGTTGGATACTTCTAACCATTTATCATGGAATTCATCCTCTTTGTGAATTTTGTGATAATCTGTGAACATCATGTACTATAAGTTTTTCTTAGCAGATTTAAGTAAATAGTAAGCTTGTTTTTTATATTCTTATCTTTCTGATTGCAGCCCTGACTCTGGTGAATTTAGTGGCGAAAATATTAGATTGGGATCTCGTGGTGACAGTTATTATGAATACCTAATTAAAGTTTGGCTTCAGCAGAGGACTAATAAAGTTGGCAATTTTACATATCTCTACGACATGTATGATGAAGCAATGAAGGGTGTTAGGCACTTGCTTGTCCGGAAATCAATCCCCAACCAACTGTTTTTTGTTGGAGAACTTCCTTATGGGCCTAAGGGAGATTTTAGTCCAAAGATGGATCACCTGGTACTTGGTGCTTTCTCCTTATTGTCTTAAACTAGCTAGTACATGTGGTCTTTCATTTACGTAACTAGTTACTGATACATGTAAACAGTAAACCCATAATATGTGAACAAAATGGTATTGCTTTTCAATTTGAGTACACTTGCTCATTGAATGCATGTAAACTTTGACGTGTTTGTTATGGTTGCTACTTCAGAATTCAACATCACTTCCTAGTCTTTCAAATTTATTTGACAGGCCTTTACTCCCATTTGTGTCTATACTTTGATGGACATTTATTAGAATATCTATTGCCTTTTTCAGGTATGTTTTTTGCCAGGTACACTTGCTCTTGGAGCCACTAAGGGCTTCACAAAGGAAATGGCAATGAAGGAAAATTTGCTCAATTTTGAAGACCTTGAAAATTTAAAGCTTGCAGAAGATTTGGCAAAGACTTGCTTTGAGATGTATTCAGTAACTTCTACTGGTCTCGCCCCTGAAATAGCATACTTTCATACTGAGGTTAGTTTACCTTTATTGCACGCTGTAACTCTGTCTTTCCTTTGAAAAAGTCATTCATTTCTTATTAGGTCATGCATTGAGCAGGATTATGCTGAAGATGGTCTTGATGGTGGCAACAAAAGTTCAAAGTTTGTCAATGACATAATTATCAAACATGCAGATCGTCATAATCTTTTGCGCCCAGAAACTGTAGAATCACTGTTTGTCTTGTATCGTATCACAGAAGACTCAAAGTATGCTCAGTCATCTTATTGTTCTTCTTTAACTGCATCATGTAGACTGCAAAACTAGGAGCACTATCTTTTTATGAATAAGCATGCTGCTCAGTGCAAAAGCCTGATATTGCAGATATCGCGAGTGGGGCTGGCAGATCTTTGAAGCATTTGAGAAGTATACGAAGGTTGATTCTGGTGGATACAGTTCTTTACACGATGTCACAGTGCTTCCTCCTCAAAAAACAGACAAAATGGAAACATTCTTTTTGGGGGAGACCCTGAAGTATTTGTACTTGCTTTTTGGGGACAGCTCTGTTATTCCCTTGGATAAGTTTGTCTTTAACACAGAAGCTCATCCCTTTCCTATACTGAAAGCACATGAGAGGGCCTGATACTTCATATTATTTGGAGAATTACTATGGCTTTCCAGCTCATTCAAGCTACATCGGTTCATTTTACATGGCTTTATCATATATGTTATTCAAACGGAAACCATGACAGAGGTTAGCAGAAAACATTGGTGGTAACTTCACCCAGTCCTTGTGCAAACGACAAGTTGATACATCTGTGTTCCAGTTTATAAAGGAAAGAGAACTTTCTGGAATCCCTTTGTATGTAGCTCATAGCTCAGTGTAACTTGATATCATCAAAAAAATTTCCATAGCTACACGTGGATGGGGGTTTTGCCCCAAGAAGAGATTACATGGTAAAGTTTCTGACTGAATTATGATATTCTGACTGAATTACTACATTTCCTGTATCATTTCTGGTTCTAGAGGTGCTCAGATAGCAAATTACAACAACTTGTGATTGAATTGTTACACTTTCATGTATTTTATTCTCACTTTACAGGTTGTTGAAGAGTAGCTCAACCAACTGATGTGCATACTATCATTTGTTATGCTTAAATTTTACACGTGCTCATGCCCTATAGCTTTCTGCATGGCTTACATTAGTTCTTCAAGAGTAGTCCTAGGTCATTTTTCAGTTTGAATTTTCAGTGTGACCTTGACGAAAAAACAGATGATCACCATCTCGAATGACAAATATATCGTCTACTTCTGCATTCTCGGCATTGACAATGCTTGTAAACTTGCGTCCGCCAAACTTTTCACCTGCATGTCACAATGACCATTAGGATACACTGTAAGAAAGAGAAGATTTAAGAAAATTTGCATGCACCGAGTAAAATTCTCTCTCACTTTAGTAGTTTGGCATGTATTTTAAACAATTTAATGCGCCGTGCTGTTGTTTAAAAAATTTAGGTTTTTGTAACTAATTTACTGAGCTGAAACAGTGCTTACTGGCAATTCTGAGCAGTTCTTCTATGGAATCAGGTAAGACGACCAATTTGCCTAGTTGTGTTTGTGATGTACATCTGTTTTGAGACTCCATATGAAGAGTGACTCTGTGCTTGGTCAAGCCTTTTGCCTTCCTGTCACAAAAACAGCTAGAAATGCATGAACCAGAACATATGGATACACTTTTGGCACTGCATTTTGATGAAATGGGACGGTTGTGTTCTGTTTGTTTGCCCTGATCATCCTTCTTGTGGTTTGGGGCTTCTAGTTCTGTCAAATCTATTTTGTGTTCGTTTAGCATTCTTCCATTTCCATAACTCTGCAGTGCTTTTGCTTCTTGTTCTGCTAGTGCTTTTGGTCCTTCATCAATATCCACCATATGCATACAACAGTCGTTACCATCTGTTGTTTCGTTCCCAGCCCCTGATCCTTGGATACCCATTTCTCTTGCTGCATCCATTAGTCCTCGATGAAAGCATCCACTTACAGCCTTCCTTGGACATTTGGGTTGGTATTCATAGCCTACGTTTCCTGTCGCTTGGAGTTTCTGAAACATGCATAATAGAGTATTTAACTTGGTTATATAACAAAAGGACTGGAGGTTTTTCATTGGTGGAAATGATTTACCATTGAAAGGTTATTCATTATAATGCGTCCATCCTGCACACTTGTCTGTATTGTGTTCATTAGCGAAGTTCTGTTTAGTCGTAGCAGTTGAGAAAGCTGAGTAGTCCGAACTGTGAAAGGCTGCGGCTTGTAATTCAAAACTCCGATCTCTCCAAACACATCTCCTGCATATGCTTTTCCAATAACCTGCGGTTACGACGCACGTATGAAAATGTGAAATAAGCCTTGTTTTCTATCTAAAGACCAAGTAGCTTCAAAAGGATACCGTCTCCTACCTGCTCATGCCCATCTACACTATGTAGCAAATCCTGCAAAAAAGGTACGGATGATTTCTCTAAATCAAGAAGGGGCATTTTTCTGAAGGAAGGTATAGCACAGGAAGAGTCTACGTACAGCCATTCCTGAGACCAGAATGTAAAGATCTGTTGGAGCTTCATTCTGCAGAATTACATCTTCTTTGGGCGGAAAATATTCAGCTTCCATTTCCGGAAGCTGCTTGCAAAGAGTACAAATTCCATTTATTTTTCCTAATTTTATTAGCAAATGGCAACATAACAATGCATTTTCCTGAGAAATATGAAAAACACACAACCATGTTTCGAGCCTTACCAATTGGAAAAGGAAATCATGAGAGACTCCTTGAAAAAGATAAACATTTTGAACGACAGGGTAGAAAAGATGGTCTGCGATGCTTGAACGGATTGCTTTTGGTAGTCCATTCAATGTCTCTTGCTGCTTCACGCCTTCTGTTTTGAATTTGAGGCATATGTGTGACAACATTTGATCCTGAATCCGAGGGGGCAAATGATTTCGGGTGGCGAATTCTGAAGCAGCTCTAATGGTGTCCCTCTGAGATCAGAAGCAAGATTGTGTATTCATCAGCATCAAACTACGTACAAAAAAGCCATTGTCTTAATGCATGGTGGGTCATGTCAGCGTATAAGCATATTTTGTTATGTTCCAGACAAACAGGAGGAGCTTTAAGCTTACTATTGATGGGACTCGTACTTTATTCTAGTCCATCAACTTCTGCATAGCCTTAGTTGGTAAAAGAAAAACTGAAAGTGAAAGACAACTTACGTAGTTTCTGGTGCGGCTGGTCCAGTGAACGACGAGATTTGTCATGTTTCCGATGAGGTAAGATGTCAAACCCAAGTTGAAAAGCATGTAGAAGATGTCGAACAGCATCTCTCTGGTGTTTTCGGCGTGCAAATCTCCATAACCAGTTGTAGTCAATGTGGTGATAGACCAATAGAGTGCTGTTACATATCTGTTCCACAGGCTGTCTTCTTTGAAGTTGGGGTTTACTGCTCCAATCCAGGTTTTCTCTGGATCAGGGTATCTATCTGCAAGCAGGTAGTTAAAGCATCCAGCACAGTGTACCGCATACAGGGTCACCTGATACAATCAGAGAGTTTATGGCAAGTTACTTGATTGAACTACAATTACGTGGAGGGAAACAGGTTGAGACCAGTTCTAGTGACTTACAGAAACCAGTTTTGTGCATCGAGTCCAGAAGTAATTGAACCGAATGTCCTTCTCCAGTCTGAATGAAGCAGACCCACTTGTCAGCTTTGGTTTCGTCATTACAGAAAGGAAAAGCGAAGAGTTTAAATTTTATGATAAACCTTGCAAACAGGGCACTGACTCTTCTCAGACGCCAGAGTCTGAGCATGTTGAGTGATTTGTAGCCAAGTTCACTGCTGTGCTTTTGAAACATTAGTCTGATGGACTGAAATGGAGCTGTCGAACAGACATCGAAAATAAACCAGGTCGATATGTACCTGCACAAAGATTTGGGAATACTTAATGCAAAATAAAGATCGTTGGTTCTCATCAATTTGAACGGGGATGGTGAAAACTCGGCTACCTGATTGCTATTTTCTTGGGATCATCAACAAGAAGATAGTTGCTGCTGTCAAGGTATGCAACAAAGAAGGTGAGAACAATATCAATGGCAAAGAAGCCATTAACAATGTTGTCGACGGCGAAGAGGGCATCTATTTTGTAAGTTATGAATCCGAATTCAAAAGGAGCTATCCAGGCAGAGTAAATGACAAGTACAAGCAGCCACATCTCCCAAGCCCTGTAATGAGGTATAAGACGTGAAAATTGCGACTATAGTATACAACGACATAGCAAACTGTATTCAAAAACTGAACCATTGTGATTATGAATCACCTGTAACGTTGATTGTATGGGGAGATTACATATCTTCTTAGCTTGGTTGTGTGGTTTATTCTCGCTCCAAGAGATGGCAAGATATCGTCATTGGAAAAGAAGCTGCCATGAGGAACATCATGCATTTGAACATCTTCACTACAGAACCGTTGCAAGAAGTTTTTGGCACACGAAACTGACATCTTGGGAGGGCTAGCTTGAATATCTGAAGGCTATGTTGCTAAAAGGAATTTCTGGGTCTGAGTTCCCTGAGAATGGCAAAGTATATAAATACAGATTCCCGTGACTGGGGACACGGGCAAAAGCTCCTTTTTATCAACTTTTTTATCGAATACTCTTGACATGATTCTGCTTCAGGGAAGCTTAGCTAAGTAGTGCGTCAATTGAAAAACAGGAAAAAGGTGAAAATTTAACTTTAGTTGGTGTCTGATCAAGAACGGTAAACAAAAAAGTAGGATAAAAAAGGAAGGCTCTGAGTGGAAGCAAGAACAGGAAGTGGGATAGCAGTACGAATGGCGGACATATGGATATAATGCAGATGCAGAGACAAATTGGTTCTGGGAAGAAGATATGTAGGAAGGATCACAATCTATATGCTAGAGTGTGTTGGTGGAAAATCCACCATCAACATGTGTGGAGGCGTGAATCATATTCATTTTATCGACAGCACCATTGCTTGAGCGAAAACGTGTTGATGTTTTCATTTCAGAAACCGGAACTGGACCAGACATTCTTAGCAAATTTGGAAGGACCTCTACAAAGTTGAGGAAGCCACGTGGACCAATGGTAGCTTCATGTAGAGGCCTGGATTTTTTCTCATCTTCCTCCAACAAAACCAAATAGAAAAAAGGTTAACAAAGGATAAATGAAGAAGTCTCCTGAAAGTACCCCCGAGTCTATTTCATTCTAACCAAGGTTCCTTCATAGATTTATGATCAATGCAGCTTCTTACAAGTGCAAAGATTGTTCCTTTATGCAAGTCAATCAGCATGGTATGTGAGTAATTGTTCCTGCCACGTGTCTCCCTTCCCTGTTGACATGGATATGTACTATGTTTTGACACGATTTCATCAGCCGACCTCTTATCCTCACGTTGGTTTCACCGACCTCTTCGGTGATGGCCCCGTCTAAATTTATGATCTAGTTCATTGCTCGATATTAATTTATAAGTTATTTGTTGGAGTACACAAGAAATGAAGAGGCAAGTTCCAAAATCTTCCTGGAAAATGGAGACGTTATGTAATCTAAGAAAGCTTGGAGGTGATGGGAAACTTTAGAAAAGTTCTCGTTTATTTTTACATGTGAATGAAGCTAAAGGAGCCGTAGAGATGGAGGGCCATCCTAAAAAGAAAGATTCTTTCCGTGGGGATGATGGAGTGTTGGACAAGCAGATTAAGACCACTAGCTGAGCATTTGAGGCACACCAAGCTGTTGGAAACAGTTGAAGATTTCACAAAAATTGTGATGTAAAACCATGCATTCCTTCTTATCTTAATCCAAGCACTTTCGTCTCTTATCTGGAATCTAACAACAGTTGATTAGATTTGTTAACACTTAAACCTTTTCATTGGTCTTCCAGGCTCCAGCTCTCATGAATAGAGCAAAACTTGATAATCTTTATCAGAACGTGGTTATGTCTATCCCATAGACTCATTTCATCTCAATCGCGAATAAAATTGTTATAATGTTATGAACGTTTTGACTAACAGATTCAGTTCATCTTGTTGTATTTTGTTTCCTTTCACTTTCATTCCTGACAAGCATTAGGAAAGCATTCCAAGTTGATGTGCATGTTTCCCTATTAGTTGGAGCTCACCTAAGTAGGAACTGACCCGTCTACATTTAAGCATCAAACATGGCTGCCAGTTTTAGGCCAATGTTTGGCTAATTCATGCACATTTTGCTTTTCTGATAAATGTTGAAGGTGAAATTTCATTGTCAAGGACCAGAAATGATCCGTTTTCATAATGAAATATTACAAACGTGATTATGGTTGTTTATGTACTGTTCAAAAGGAATTGGGTTCCTTCAGGAGATTCGAGGGATAAAGAAATTTTATCTATTTAAAGGATTCCAAATTTTTTAGCAAATAGATAAAATATTATTAATGTTTTAAAAATCGGATCGAAAGTTAAACTAATTAGATAAGATATATTTAAGGTTTATCTAGTATTAAACCGTCATAAAATTTATTAATATTAAAGAATTTGAAATATGGTTGAAAGAGATTGTCGAAAAAATTGAAGTTCAATTAAAAACGATATTGTTGAATAAAATTTAATTGATTTATTTTAGTTTATAAAAACTTATTAATTTACGAAAATTGATATTTTTTAACAACAAGAGTTGTTAAAGTAAATTATGTGACTACAATAGTATGCATCAATTATGATTATCATTATCTTAAATATATTGAATTTTTTATATTTAATAGGACCAACTTTAAATTATAATATTGTATATATCCTTTCTTCTTCTTTTTTTGTTCCCTCAATAGCTCTTGACGACCATTATTTGTTTCTCAAAGAAAAAATAATAACATTGAACACTCTTGGTGTCACAATTACTAATAATATTTGATTTTAATACCTTCTACCATGACCTAAAGGTTTCGAACCAATAATTAAAAAATCAAATCAGTTCAGCTGGTTCAACCGTAAAAGCTTCAAGTTGATAAATTTTTTAGTTCGATTTTCAACTTTTTAGTTCAATTTACTTTAATAAACTCTTATTATTAAAAATTAATCGGTTTATTAATCAATCGGTTTGTTTTCGTAAGTTGATAGTTTTTTATAAATCAATATAAACAAATTAATTTTTATTAATTAACAATTCCCTTTTTCAATTAAACTTTAAATTTTTTTAGTGATGACAATCTCTTTCGATCATATTTTAAAGTTTTTAATTTTATTTAATCTTTAACCAGTTTTATAACGAGTTAATATCAGTTGAACATTTTAAACTTTAAACTTTTTGTCTTACCGGTTTAATTTCTAGTCTGATTTTTAAAATATTATTTCTAACAGTCAACTCCTCACATTTCGAGTTATATACCAATTGAAAATAGATCAGAAGTTGTAAATAACAAGGATAATTTGAAAAGTAGATGTTCGAATCAATTCATTACTTACAAGTAGTGTCAAATTTAGGAGTTCAGATCCTCTGTCCAGTTTTACTCTGTCTTATTTTGTCTCATGAAATCTCAGCCATTTATTTTGCGAGATCCACGCGGGTCTCATGCGGGACCCACATAAATAAATGACTTAGATTTATTGGACATAATAAGACACCATAATATTAGACAAAAGATTTGGACTCCAAATTTAGGTTTAGCTTTCCTCATTATTGATTATTTCTGTTTAGAAAGAAAGGCAGAGGAAGATTTATGATGACAAATAACGATCCTCTTGAACTAATTAGCAACTAACATCTGTATCCTGTTTTCACCAAATAAAGAAGACAAAAGGGCAAAGTAAAAGGAACGCAAAGTTTCAAAGTGAGGTTTAATTAAGTTCATCATTAGTTTTCAACCTACTTTGATGAGACCTTTTCTAAGTAATTACTGATTAAACTTTCCCTAAAGAAAAGCAAAGTTGTTCAAAACAAAGAAGAAAAAAAAGTGAAATCTACTGGACGGAGATTGACTGAATGATTAAGGAAAATGGTCCTGATAAATGATTACGATCCGTGCATGCATGTTCAACTTCACCTCAACCCTTCTTCATCAGACCTGTGATGGATATATACTGTTAACCGTGCAAAAGTAATCGTATAACTTTTTGGATGTTTTTCATTAAACAATTATTTAATTGTATTCAATATGAGATTTGTATAATATGAATATATGTTAGTGCATTTTATATGTATCTAATTGGATCAAGTTGAGAATGATTGTTTTATACTAACTATTAAAACATATTCTTGAGGACATTAAAATAAGATTTATGTTCTTAATCTTGATTTAGTTAATATGAGCAAATATGCATTGTCTTGTGCTTTAATTTATTAAAGAGTGAATTTCAATTATCGGGACAATAATATTCGATGAATTGGGCAAAGTCAATTTATATTTGTGAAATATTAATTAATGATGGAAACCATGTCTTGGTATAGAGAATAATGATGCACTTTAAATAAGCTTATAAGGTTTCATCGTGTAAACCCTGCAGGTGAATTTTTAATCCGACACATGAAATAAGTTGAGCGACAATCTTAAAAATTAAAATTATTATTTAAATAAATTGTCAATAATTTATTTTATTTGACAAGCATCTGTAATCTTAACATAGGAAACAAAATTTATTATGCTGTGGAAAGTTAAAATTAATAAGGAGTTCAAACATAAATTTTTAGTGGAATAATTTATGATTAATTATAATAAGAATATACTGGTCATGTATAGATTCTTATTATAATTTTAGTCTTATTAATTTTTTCCTGCGGTCCCTGTCGTGCTTTAATTGTTTGGACCGCACGTGTATTATTTGTAATTTAAATAAGCAACAGATTATTTTAAATTAAATAGACAATATGTTGATTTGAATTACAAACCGCATAATAAAAGAAAAAACCGTATAATTTTATCGGTTACTTCTTATGCAGAAATGAGAGGTTTTTCGATAGATATATAAGTTTATCTTCCTATCGAAGAGGGATGAATGATTATTTTTTGAAAACAAAGAGAAAATATAAACTCTCTAAAAAATACACGATCTGTTCTTTCTGGCCACCCAAAAACAAGGGTTACAGAAACAATTAAAGTTAAACGGCAGAAGGCTGTAAGGATAACAAGATTTTGTGGAAAGAAGATCAGTTAGCAATTCCGTGCTTCAACAGGTTTGCCTTGTTTCAATTCTTGTGAATGGTTTGTCTGTATGTATATTTCTGATCCTGGTTACTTTCGCTGCCAATAGCTTTGATTCCATCAACCTGTCCGTGTCTAGCAGCTGATCCATTGTTTGGTTATGATGAACTTGGAACGTTTTTGGAAGGTTGCAAAACCTTATTCGTATACAAGAAGTGTACGTAATGGATGGTTATAACCATCTCTTCTTTCATTGGAATAGAACAACCCTCGGCCCCATACGTCATGATCCTGAATTTAACATCACATAATAACTTACGCGTAGGAATATTCCCATCTACTAAGGATATAAAGGCCATGTTCTAAGCATAAACACCGTTGTAATTGTCACTGTTATACCAAATTCTTGCATATTTGTAAACGGAACATCAGAAATTAAAGTCAAAGAGACTATCTTTACCTTTTCTAAGCATTGGACTACATGTATATATGCCTTGACTCGTTTTCCTTTAGTAAAGGGGTGGTAGAGAGAGTAGCCATCACTTACTAAATAAGAGGAATCCGACATGATAACATTTTCCAAAAAATGGAATTTTGCTTGTTTATCACCATAAGAAAATCTATATATAGAATCATATTGGCATCTTGCGAAAGTTGCTTCTTAATCATTAAGTATCGGTCACTACAGCTCGATCCTCCTTCTAATCAATGATACAGCCATACATGGTGGCTGTCGTTGGAAACACTTTAATCTAAGATGGCTACCTTGGAGATAATAAGAAGATATACAGAGCTACAGAAATGTACATGGCCGTCCGTGAAACGCTGTTAGTGCTATAGAAGGTGCTACGTGCTATATAGAATCTTTCAAAGGAAAGGCAGACTTTGTGGTAAACCATTGTGTACACATATTGGAAATAAATAATAAAAAGATTAACCCATATGAGATCTAAAATAATTTTAATACCAAATAAATGCAATTCGAAAAGATGAGAAGCTAAAGTGATTTATATAATCTTCATGGCATACGATCTCATGAGCAGCATGTTAATGTTGATGATAAGTTAGAGCCTTACCTTTTGTAAATAAGAACATACGAGTAATGTTTGAAAAACTCAATTGGTTCGATCAGTTTAATTGTAAAATTTTGATATGTTTCATTTTTTGGTTTGGTTATTAATTTTTCTGATCGATTTATTTTAATAATTCTTATTGTTAAAAATTAATCAGTTTATTAATTAATCGGTCATTTTTGTAAATTAATAAGTTCTTATAAACTAAAATAAATTATTTAATTAAACTTTAAAATCTTCTTTTTCAATTATATTTTAAAATTTTTAATTTTATTTAATCTTTAATCAATGTTAATACTGATTAAACCTTTTAAATCTTAAACTTTGTGTATTACTGATTTAACTTTTGATTCGATTTTTAAAAGATTACTTAATATACCACAATATTTATAGAATTAGACAAGTATTGCCCGCCAAATTTCTAGAGATTCCTTTAGATTTCCTAGCGTGTGTGGTTGCATAGTTCTTAAGACTCCTGGTCCTGCCAGGGTTGATGGAAAACGTTAAAATGACAGAAAAGTAGAAATAAAACACTTGGATTGCTCTTGACGTGCATTATTCAGTGGCTTTGAGCCCCCCAGAAGAAGTTCTCAAGGTTGGTATCCATTTGCCTACGCCACTCTATTTTCCAACTTAGCAATTTGGCTGGTCCACTTGGATAAAGTTGCCTTCTGCAATGAAGATGCAGTTAGTGTATGAGGTTGGGAGGATTTTGTTTGACTTCTTCGTCTGCTTTTCTTGTCTCTTGTGTAGATCAGACAAAGAGGGAATTCTTCCTTTTCTTCTTCCTATCAAGCAGCTGTTTACAAAGTCAAACCAAGGCTCATCAACAAGAACTAAAACCCACCAAAGATGACGGTTCCTTCTAATTTTTATCTTCAGTTTGACATCTTTGTTTTCTATTTTTGGATTACATATCAATATAAGATTATGAAGTAGGCCCTTGTAGAAATTGTGAAATTTAGCAAAGTCGACAGGAGCATGAATCCTTTGTGAATGAAGCAAAATTAGAAGGCAATTCAATGTGCATGATCACCAATTAGTTATGTTGTTTTATTTTCAAGCGGCTGACTTCAGTAGTAACAAGCATTGCATCACTTGAGGAGTCGTGATGGGATCTAGCAATAGCCAATGAGACCTCAGCGAAGTGATGTTGAAAGAGAAGGATGGCACAGATACCTAATCAAATGTCATAGCTTTTGGGATTAGAACTAGAAATCTCGGATGCTTCAAATTTTCCACTATATGTGCAGATATTTTCTACATCCGTGAGTCTTCAACAACTGATTAATTGGCTCCAACAATTAATGACACCAACCAGTTGGTGCCGGGAGCAGAAAGCAGATAGATCTCTTCATTTTAAAAAGTATGTGTATATTCACGGACAATATTTTCTGTGCTTATAATTCTATGCCAACTTTGTTTCAAACGATCCCATCCACACATTTTTCTAAGTTCAAGAAAAATATGTGAATGGCAAATGCGCTGATTTGACAGCTAGTGCTGACCCCTTATGCCTCAAACTGGTCTATTCAAGTTCATCCAATGATCGGCGGGAAGGAAGGATTGATCTCTACCCTATGTAGATTATTGACAGTAGACGTTTGCAACATGGCGTGAAGGGCAATTGCAGGCGCTAAGCCAGTGCTGTTAGTATGGCTTTTTGCAATCTTCTCATGATGGAGATGAAGAGGGCCTTCATGGTCCACACTTTTTCAAGTAGTGGTTGCAATTGCACTTACCATTTCTGCTAACCAAACGTGCCCTAATGCGGATTCCATGTTTTCTTTCAGTAATTATTTCTAGCTTTACATAAACACCACTATGTGCATCATTAGACTGCAGATAACACATTTCTTTAAACCTTTCTTTCAGATACCCTTTTGTCAACTTGTTATTGGTTGGTAAGCTTGAGATAGAAAAGCAAAAGAACTGAAATTTTGCCATTTAGAAACGTGTACCGTTACGTGCGTTTGCTAATGATAAATCATCACATAGGAACTTGATACGATTTTGGTAATATGAACAGGCTTATATTCCCACCACACAAGATGGAATTCTAAAATATCAATAAACACCCTCGTACAATCTTGGGCTAAGGACTAAGCAAAGTTGAGGAGTAGTCTCTCTCACTGACACTGCCAAACTCTGATGGTGGTCCATTAACAAATCGCCAAGAGAGATCCCAGAGGTCAGAAGTTCTCGCTGAAATGGCACTAACAAGTCTATTGTGAAGTTTTGGTCACATTGGTTAATTTCATGAATGAGATAAACAAGTAGCGACTTGTGCTCGCAGTACTACTGCAGCTTTCAAGAGAAACAATCATCCCTGCGGCAACTATCAAGCAGCTTTTACGAAAATGGTGGTCCTTGGGTAGGTATGGTACTGGGTTGCCAGTTGCCACGATTCTATTGTTTGTGAAAGCTGCTCCAAGATCTTCCAATTGAGACCACTTGAACAAGATTTCAATAGCAATAAGTTTGTCGTTCGTTCATGCGTCTTTGTAGTAAAAACAAATAATTTCTTGTTATACCAAATCCATGTTCATAGGCAATGAATTGCGTTGTGCAAACTTGTAGGAGGTTCATAATTTACAACCTTGACGTCAATGAATACTGTAATACATTTCTTTCTGTCATATCGAATTCAATTGTGTCATTGTTGAACAATCACAATATATTACCAAACAATTAAATCAGACAAAAGCAAAGTGGAGAGGATGCATATAGCTTCAGCAAATAGCCTATCAAAAACTGTGCTGTACCAATGGCGATCTATATATGATCAGATCTTTATGTAACATAAGTTTTAATGTCACATCGATACCAAAGCTTGAAAAAAAGAAAGATCGTTATCGTTTACATGTCACCATATGTTTCGTAACCCAGAATAGCAAAACTAAAGGAGAAGTGGCCTTGGTAGCTCCGGTCTTCAGTACATATATAGACAAGCAAGTTATTTGGTGAGAACAAACAGACACCTCTCTAAGTGCCCTTTTTAATCTCTGCGTGCAAGTGCCCTTTGACATCGGCATTGGGTCGCATTATCCCATCTCTGTAAGTGTAAGGGCATCAGATACAAGTATCTGAAGTGCGCATTGGCCTGAGAATTTCAGTTGTAAGAAATCAATAATAGTTTCATCAGAATGGTTTTAGGCTATCAATGCACAAACCTAAACTTTGTCCTTTGTATAAGCCTCATTTGCAGTCTTCCTTTTGGTGAATCTCTTTGCATTATCCTGTGAAGGGACACTGACCACGAAATGTGGCAAGCGAATCTCCCTTTCCTCCGGGCCTGATCCTTTAAACACATGTATTTGAGAAGTAAGGATTCTCAGTCTAATTTTATGATGTCCAACTATGTCTAAATGACCAAAATCACTAATTTTATGGTATCTAACTGTGCCGTTTTGGCTATTGCCGTTTTGGCTATTGAACAGAATTAAACAATCTCTAAACTCATATCTATCGGTTAAAACGGCGCCGTTTTAAGCGTTAGACATGATTACATATCATAAAATTAAACAGAAAATCTGAACTCATATTTGAGCTACGCTTCACATTCGAGTTTAACTCGTAAAGCATTCCACCAAATGGCATTACAAATTAGATTTCATGATGTCCATTGAGACGATCATATAATTT
>JAOTBA010000002.1:32902504-32920710 GCA_025629845.1 Erythroxylum squamatum | reverse complement strand
TACTGTGTACCAATTCTAGTATGCATGAACAGTCCTATGTAATCCCAATCACTCTCATCCTATGCCAATTTACTATTTTACCCTTCCTGTCGGGGGTGGGATGTTACAGTAAGACTTTTGAAAGTGTCAATGTTAGTGATTTAAGGATGTGATGCTTAGTCGAAGCATATATTATCTACTAGTTTGGAATTAAATTGGATAATAGAAGGCTATGAGATATCCAAAAGGTTAGATATAAACTTATAGACCCATTGAAAAAGTTGTTTTTTTTAATGTGTACTTGTAAGAGAATGATTCTTAAGACAAGTAATAGGAGTAATATGAAATTTGAAAAGTTCAAATCCTATGACAGTGCATCCAATTGGAACTAATACCTTTATTGATACATTTGATGTATAGTTAAAAGGTTATGAGACTCACTTTCATGATGAATTCAAAGAATTTGTTTTGGAGATAATTTTTAATTTATCATGTCTATAAGAAGGTTAGTGGGGGTATAATTATACTTTTTAGTGAGAGTTTGTAGAGACATATTGCTCATAAAAAACAACAATTCGTATTATCAATTGTTGAAAATATAATTGTTCAATAAAACTTCATATTGGATATAAAAATAGGAAGGGGATTCACAGCAAATAATAAAAAGTTTAGATGGGTTAAAATTGGCAAAACTTTGGAGGAGGATTAAGGTTCTGTTAATTAAGGGTTTAAATTAAATGTTATTGAAAAGTTGAGATTTTTAATATTTTCAAATATTTGAGTGTAAGTTAAATTTAGGAAAAGTGTAAATTTAACACTAACATATTTATAAAATATAAGTTAATCATTAACATTTTGAGATGTTCAAAATGAATCTTAATATTTATAAAATATTTCATTCAAATTCTAAATATATCAAAATTATAAAAATATTTCATTCAAATTCTAAATATATCAAAATTATAACGATCCATCCATTGTATGTCATACCGGTAATGATGTAGAATAAAATTTTTACTTTTATTAAAAATATGAGTCCTAATGTGCCCCATTACATAGATATAGAAAACTGATACATTTGATTAAACTCAAATTAATTTGATTTAATTTTTCTTAATATTATTCAATTCGATAAATCCTAATTAAACAAAATAAACCTAATTTAACTTAAATAATATTACATTATCCTAATTAAACATTTTTATAAAAATTATAATTATAGTAAATTCTTAAATTGATTAAGATCTTAAAATGAAAACTATCATAATTTCCTTTGTCCTGCATTTGGAAATCGATCTTGAAGTTGTTGGACAATTTTGTCCTTTCTTATAAAGTTGGACAATTATTAATTGCATTTTTTGGTTCTTAATAACTAATCGGTTAAGTTACGTAATTTGATCCAGATAAAAATAATAAAGTGGCCTAATAAATGATCTAAATCAATGGGTCGAAGTCCGTGTAGAAAATGGATCTCAATCAGTGTGGACTAAACCCATATCGGTCTTATGATGGGGAAGCCCGATATGAATGCTATATATAAAGGTTAAGGTCCCCTGTAGTTGCTCATATAATCAATCATAAGCATAAGGATTCTCTGACCCATTAAGAGAGCTTACATTTTGAGAAAAGTATAGAAAGACTTTACCTTCGTCCCAGAGAGTAGTTCCCGTGAAGGCAGCGGTGGATTTACGCTCGTTTCAGCTTCGGAAAGCTCGTTTGAAGTTACGGAAATAGAAATCAGGTATTTCCGTATTTCTTTGTTTTTTTCCCTTTCACATTCGATTCGGGATACGTAACTAAGGTATCGTTATATATTACATGTGGTATCAGAATGGTGACGTGATCAAGTGGTTAAAAACGAAGATTTTTCGGTTTTCTCTCCGTAAGGTTTTTGAAGATTTAACTTCACTTTCTCAGTTTTTCTTGCTTTTATTGCATAAAAGTAGTATAAATGTGTATAGCCTTGAGAAATGGGGTGAAAATGAGCCTAGAAGCTCGATAAATTGGCCCGAAACTCGCCTAAAATTGCCATTTTTGGCAGACGACCGTCAGGCTCGTATGCCCCGAGGGGCGGTACGTCTAGTGCGTACGACGCACGCGCTAGCCACAAGTCGACACATGGGTGGGCCGTGTAGCCCTAAGTTTTGGCGCACGTGCGTTAGCATTTGTGGGTGCGCGTTTGGCGTGTGCTAAGCACACTCCATTCACTGTTGAGGCACATGTGACACACGTGAAGCAAACTCCACTCACAACTGACATTGTGCTGGCGTCAGCGGATGACATCAGCGCTACAGTGTGTTGACGCATTACTGACATCAGCCGTACAAATTTTTCTACAGTATTTAAAAAAACACAAAAATTTCAGATTTCCCGTAAGGGTGTCTCGAGGTGTTTTGGGTCAGTTTCTAGGTTCAAGAAATTCATAAAAGTGAGTTTTTCCATTTTTCTAGATTTATTACATTAGTAATAAATTAAAGTTTAACTTCAGAAAAAGAATTAAGGTATTATGAATCAAATTTTGAGTGAATTTTCTTGCTTCAGGCATCATATGAGGGAGATACTTCAAGTTTTTTGTGTTTGTGGTTTCATGTTCAGTGTTCGAGATTGCATAATAGTTGTTAGGAAAAGGAATTAAGACATTCTGAAGCCATTTTTGAGTGAATTTTTATGCAATGAACTTGCCATAAGGGAGATACATGAGATTCTCCTGTCTCGGGTGGTTGGTTCAGTGTCCGGTGATGCACGATAGTCACTCTGCTGAGATTTTTCTTTTGCGAAAGTCTCAAATGAAGTTTTCAGAGAATGTCTTCAGCATGAATGTGTAACAATGAGACTGTGCATTCAGATTTTTGCATTTATTGATGTTACATTGTCACATACCATATGCTCATAAAGAATATGAGGATAACATAAAGATGTATCCATTGTGTTTATGGACTTTTTTAGTGTTGATGAGGATGTTGTCACCAAAGTGGCCTTTCAAGTCAGTATTTTGAATTGTTCTGCTTGTATGTTGGGAGATGTCGCTGATTTTATGTTTGGTTTTTCTACCCAAAGGTGTTGGCCTTACATAACATTTTAAAATGTGCATAAAGGCATTAGATGTAGGAAAGCTGTTGCTCAAGTGATCTATTCGCCCAAAGGTGGTATCGCCCAAAGGTGGTAGTGTCAGCCCAAAGGTATTTCATAATATGTGTGATCGGATTTTCAGTAAAGATACTATTCAATGGCTTTGAGTATTACTGTTATCCTACATTTGTGCTGATTTAGAAATTATCATTTTAAATTCACCTTTTCAGTCAACAAAATCAGTGTCAACATTAAAGCCTTGATCGGTTTCAATACAAAGAAGTGGACAGAGAATGTATTGAATTCTACGGAGATAACTATGGTTGATATGACCATACAGACGGATAGGTCATCTCCACCTACATCCATAAGCTCGAGAGTACATAAAGCAGCCTATGAAACCTGGGATCGATCTAACAGATTATATCTGATGACCATTAAGAGATCCATTCCTAACCATCTGCTAAGTGGACTTCCGAACAGATATATAATGAAGGAGTTTCTTGATAATGTCTCCCAGAGGTACACAGTCTCACCTAATGTTAAGAAAATTTCCTTGATGAAAGAATTATTCTCCATGAGATATATAGGAGAAGGGGGAGTAATGGAGTACATATCGAAAATGATTCATTTTCACAGTAGATTAAAGATGTTGAATATTCCTCTTCCTGATATCTTCATTGTTCACCAGACTTTGAATACACTTCCTCCAGAGTTTAGTAATATGGTGATGACATATTACTCGTTGGATGAGGAATGGGAATTCAATGTTTTGATAGCCCATTGCATTGCTGAGGAGGAGAAACTCAAGTTTGCTACTCCTACAGCCCTCGAAGCAACTAAAGGGAAGAAAAAGATGAAGCTCGCTATGTTCAAAGGTAAAAAGTTCAAATCTTCTCCACATACTGACGTTGGTCAATCCAGTGCTGGTAAAGGTCCTAGGGACATAAAGAGACTAGTAGTATGAGGTTTAAAAGGAAAGGTTGAGACCATCAGGTAACTCCTTGGCTTATTAATTTATGAATCTAATTTGCGATAGTCGCATTAAGTACTTGGTGGCTATATCGTGGAGCATCTGATGAATGTGCTTCCACAATGCAGGGGTTCATATCTAGGATAAAGCCAAATAAAGAGAAGGAGGAACTGATGGTTGACAGCAATGAAGAAGTAGAAGTAATATCTATAGGGAATGTATGTACTAAACCTTGTAGTAAGGTTCATTTGGGTTTTACACAACACATTTTATATGTGATCTTTTGATCAATTTTGGAAAAAGAGGGTTAATGTTTTGTATTTAATGCTTCTTTTGTACAATTGTTGTTTAATGCAAAACATAATGGTACAACTTTCTTATCATATGGTTTGTATAGAATGTGTCTTACCCCAAATTAGATATATACTTTTTCATATCTTGCCAAACAAGTTATGAAATGAAGAACCCTGATGAATGAGAAGTCATACGTGGTGTGGTATAAAAGTTTAAGCCACATTTCCAGAGCTAAGGTTGAGAGATTGATCAAGAAAAGCATTTCTCAATTCTAGATTATGATAATATGGGAACATGTGCTAACTGTTGTAGGGGTAAGTTGACTAATAAAGATATTAAGGTCAACTCATGCTTTTTGACTTGTTGAGTCTGATACATAAAGATATCAATAAACCTTATACAGTTGTATTGTGCAATTCTAAATGTATTTAGACGTTTGTTGATGATTATTCCCATTATAGTTATGTGTTCTTGCTTAAAAACTTAAGGTTGAGATCCAATTAAGAAAATTCATCAAGATAGTGGGATTTGACAGTGGAGGAGAATATCGTGACAAACGTGGTGCTTCAGAACTTTAAAAGGTTCATTTGCCAGATATTTGGAATCGGTTGGAATAGTGACTTAATTCACTATACTGAGTAGTTCTAAGCAAAATGGTGTGTTGTCGAAAGGCATAACTACACCCTAAAGTACTTGAAGAAGTCAATGCAAAACAGAGCTATTCTACTTGATTATCTAGAAGTTTGGAAATTCAGCCTTGCACACATTCATGTATGGGGCTGCCCTACTAAGCTAATATAATCCTTATAAAGAAAGATTGTATGCTCATTTCGCTCATTGCTATTTAGTAAGATATCTCGACCATTTTAAGGCTACAGCTTTTACTGTATAAAAGGGGATACTAGAATAGTATAATCACAAACAACTAAGTTTCTGGAATACAATGTCTATGATGATGGTGGACTCTTTGACCCTTCGGATGATAGCAAGGTGGATACGACAGTTATCATGTACCCGCTACTCATACAATTAGATCCGGTAAATCTAGGTCTCTATACTATACTTGTATAGGAACAAGAATCTATACCTGTACACATAGTGGTTCCTAGGGGTACAAGATCTAATGCAGTTAGGTAAATCCACTAGAGTGAGACAACCTGCTATCCCGTCTAATTACATAGTCTATCAGGTGTACAGGACTATGATATTAGACATGTTTCGAATCTAGTTTGTTTTACAGAAACTATTTCTAGACCCAATGCAGATTTGTAGTGAGATGTAAGTCATGGAGCATAGTAAGGTCTGAGAGCTAATTGATTTGCAGCGAAACTGCAAACTCGTCAGTTGTAAATGAAGTTTTGGACCTAAAGGATTTCAGGATAGAGTTCAACGGTTTATAGACTCTCTCAGTTGACTAATGGTTCACTCAGGGAGAAAGGTTGACTTTATGTTACCTTTTCTCTCGTATCCTCGTAGGATACATTTTGAGTGATTAAGGAAATTGTAGCTCATGATGATATAGAGTTACATCAGATAACTATCGAAACCGCTTTCCTGAATAAAGACCTTTATGAAGTGGTCTATATGGTACAGCCTAAAGGATTCAGAAACCAGATGGGACTAACATGGTTTGCGCGCTATGCAGATCAATATATGGCTTACATCAAACCTCCCCAAAATGACACCTTACATTTATGAGGTTGTGACCTCTTTTGGCTTCATGGAAAACAATGTTAAAAAGATGCTTGTACTATAAGGTCAAGGGGAGCAAAGTTATCTTCCTATTACTTACTGCATGTGGAAGATATATTGCTCACATCAAATGTCTTGGCCATGTTGCGTAAGTTTAAGCAATTTTTGGGTAAACATTTTGACGGAAAGGACCTTGGTGAAGCATATTTTGTCTTAGGTATTCAGATTCACCAAAACAGATCTCAACACTCATCAGGCCTCTCACAGAGTGCATACATTGAGTATGTGTTACAGAGGTTTAATACAGTTAACTGTAAACCTGTCGTAGCACCTATTTCTCATAGTGATAGATAATCTTTGGCTCAATATCCAAAGAATAAAGTAATGAGTGAGGTTGTGAGGAATGTTCCGTATACTAGTATGGTATAGCCTAATGTATGCTTAAGTATGTATTAGGCAGGACATTGCATCTACTGTTAGATTGTTTGGTCAATATCTGGTTAACCCAGGTGTAGATCATTGGAATATAGTCAAGCAAATGTTGAGATACTTAAAGGGAATCAAGGATTATATATTGACATGTAGAAAAGTCAATAGACTAAACATCGTAGGAAATTCAAATTCAGATTTTAGCCATGTGTCTGGATGATCAAAAGTTCACTTAAGATTACAGTTTTAAGTTTGTAGATGGTACAATGTTGTGGAAGTGTGTCAAGTAGATACGAGTAACTTCCTGGACTATGCATGCAGAGTGCATGTTATGGGGCTTTTCACAGACGGTTTAGCTCATAAACTTAATTTCTGAGTTGTCTGTGGTTGATTCAATGGCTAGACCCATTTGGTTGTACTATGGTAATCTTCTTACTGTGTTGTTTAATAATAACAAAGAATATCACAGCATGTAAAAGTCAATTATTTGGTCATAAAGGTGTTGATACAAAAAGGTGATATTAAAGTTTGGAGCATTTAAGAACTGAGAAAATGATAGTCGATTATTTAACTAAAGGACTTTGCCCACTTGTGTTTGTGACACAACCATACAATATGGGTGTTTTGAAGTACTTATACATTGTTAGTTAATGGATCGTTATATTTGCTCCATGTACATTTGTACATTTTGATATATTATGATAGTATGATGATTCATCAATAAAGATGATCAATATTTACCCTCGGTAATACATGTTATCGTATATTGTTATAATACATATAAAAGTTTTAAAATTTGTGTCGATCTTAAGCATTTAAAGGTCATTAGGCATATATATAGATTGACCTTGAGTCTATGTCATTTAGACGCATCATTCAGTTTTATACAAATATCCATGAAGTTTGACATGACATAGGGGGTATAAGTTTTTAATCCTATAAAAGTTCTCTAATGCAGTTTAGCATTCAGTTGGAGAACATAAAATTTTTCTCTAATGCAATTTAGCATTTGGTGAGAGGAAACAAGTTTTCTCTAATGTTGTTTAGCATTCGGTGGGAGAAAACAAGATTTCTCTAATGTAGTTTAACATAAAGTTGGAGAAATCGAGACCTACAAACGAAGATGATATAATTTAGATCATAAAGGCATCATCCTAGTTTGTTACACTCTATTTCCCCATTCATGTTAGTGAGGTACTAGGTATACGTGATTGTATTGGATCTGTGTCGCACATGACACATGCATTTGATACTTTTCGGTATCAAAAGCCTTGCAGGGCGGAATGATGGACTTTCGTTATCTTTGAATCAAATGTTTTGTTTTTAAACCTAGTCAACTAATTCAGTAGTGTGGCTTAATCGAGTTTTTAAACTATTTTTAAACTTGAGTCAAAACTGCAATTTATGATTGTCCAAGGGGATAAATGTTGAACAATCTTGTCCTTTCCCATAAAGTTGGACAATATTTAATTGCATTTTTTATTTTTCAATAACTTATCGATTAAGTTACGCAAATTAATCCAGATAAAGATAATAAAGTGGCTTAATAAATGATCTAAATCAATAGATCGAAGTCCGTGTGAAAAATGAATCACAATCAGTGTGAACCGGACCCATATCGGTCTTGCGATGGGGAAGCCCGATATGGATGCTATATAAAAAAGTTAAGGTTTCTTGCAGTTGCTCATATATCAATCGTAAGCATAAGGATTCTCTAGCTCGTGACGAGAGCTTACATTTTGATAAAATTATAAAAAGACCTTACTCGCGTTTCGAAGAGCAATTCTTATGAAAGCGGCGGTGGATTCGCGCTCGTTTCAACTTCAGAATGCTCGTTTGAGGTTACGGAGACCGAAATCAGATATTTTCCGCATGTCTTCGTTTCCTGCTCTTTCACGTTCAATCCGGAATATGTAACTAAGGTACCGTTACGTATTACATTAACTAGTAGAAAGGTTGTTTCTTAAATATATGCGCTCAAGCGCACGTGTATATATATATACACCAAGTATCAAAGTTAGGCCTGAATATAATTAGAATGCTTGGTGGTGCAAGTGACTTCCTCGTTGCCATTAAAATCCGTGAAATAGGTATAGTCAGTGTCAAGAAAGCGACAGCACTTAGCAATCGTGTGTCGGCAACTTCGTGTGTGAGGGCTCGCCAAGCGAGCAAAGAGAGACTGCAGGAGCAAAAGAGTTGTGAATGCAATGATCATGCATTAGAATGTGATGCTATTTCAGAGCAATTCAATCTATCACAAGCACAGATACAGGACTGGTTGCAAGTCTAATGGACCGCAAGTTGTCACCTTTCGCCAATCAAACATGCAAGGTGAAGAGAGATTATAATCCCACGTGAGAAATGACTGCAGGATAAGCTCGTATCAAACTAGATAAGCACAAATAGATCTTTCAATAACATCAATTATCACGTATCATTCCTTTTCTTTTTAGTTTCTCTGTGTTCATTTCGCTTGATTCATGCCTTGCAAGTAATTGATTACTCATACATTTATACATTCTTTATTTCATATTTATTTAATCAATTTATAAAATAAAATATATGAGATAAATATTTATTAAAAAAATATTATATTAAGTTAGTTTGCTGTTTGGTTTAAGTACTCTTTGTTTTTAATCAATGTCAAGAAGTAAAGGAAATAGTTGCCAGTGGATTGTTACTCTGCTGTCCTTGAGCCTTTGTTTGGATTGAAGGAAAGTCTCTTAGTTTTCATTGTTTGGACAAAAAAAAGCAAAGGGAAAGGGAGAGAATGGAGAGGAATAGGAGAAAATTTTGGACCAACTGTATTTCTCATCAAATTGGTGGGAAAGGAGGAGAAATTCAAGACAAGATAACCCTAATATAAGTAAATTACCATTGTATCCTTATTTAACTCAATAAAAAGATAAACAAGTTCTATAATCAAGGGCATAAAGGTCTCAAAAAATTCTTTTGTCCAATACAAGTTTCAATTCCCTCCTTTGATAAATTAGGAAAACAAACTAGGAAAAGGAAGTCTCATTTCTCTCCCATTCTTTTATCATCTTTTCCCCTCAATAGTTCATTTCCTTTCCCTTGTGCAAGTAAAGATCCAAACAAAGGCTAAGGGATGGTCGAGTTGGTGAAATAATAGGGTATGGGATCAAAAGGTCATATGTTTGAATCTCCTACTTACGCTCTCTCGATTGAGCCTGTCGTACAGGATTTGTCTAATGCGAAGTACCCGATTGATATAATTTAAAGACTATTGCGTCAATTCAAAGATTTACTCAATGAACATCTAAAAGATAGTAACTGCAGGTGCCTTCGTTTTGAAAAAAAAAAAAGAATTGATCTTCTACAAACAGGAAAGAAAAAGAATAATTCTGAACACATCCTGTCATCAATCAACTTATCCGTAAGCCCAGAAACGAATGAGCACAGGGCAATGGGACTACGTGGAATACACGATTCGAAGGTGCAGAATTGAATTGATCCAAAAACACTTTTTTTCAGGAGCATGATATGCATATTTTGGAGGACCATATCCATGCATTGCTTCTTTTGTAGGTACGAATCCAAGCGAGGGAAGCCAAGGTTACACCCATCAAGTCAGTCACCTGATCGAAATAACGACTGCTTCAGTAGACGATTCATGGAGACATTTAATTGCAGGTATCCTGGACTGGATTAACTTAACTTACTATGCTGAAAAACAATTTGTGCTGCTACTATTGACAGCTCTCGTGTTTAGCTCAGAAGAGAATGGTAAACAACAGTGAAAAAGAAAAACTCATTTATATCCTACCAAATCATCCACCTAACTACTGATGGCTTAATGGAAGACTTCAAACCCCCTTTCTACCGGATAAATCTTTCCATGACATGGCTACTATATCAGGGTAATTTGAGCAACTTCCACATCCACCATCAAATTTCATTCTTGAAATTTTGTGAATAAGCTGCAATTATCCTTCTAGCCACAATTGAGTAACAGGAAATGTGTTCCAACCCATAAATTTTGATATATGCAAGCTACAACATCCAGTGATCAGAAACTACAAGGTGACAGAAACAAAAGTTTCATCAAACATATTGTGATAGCAATTACAGCTGGCGGAGTGAACACATTGAAAAAGAAGAATTAAGCCTTCGCTTTTCCAGTCTGAAGAGATTGAATCCGCTGTTGTAACTTTAAGACCTGTGGAAATGACAAGATTATTGGAAAACATTACCAACTATCAACCTAATAGTCTACTGAGTAAGGATAGTAAGGCAATAGCCACAAACAACAATGAACAGCACAGTTGAATTTTGGACTGAAACTAATCCCTCACTATTATCGTATTGAAAAGTCCTAGGAAATAAATAAGAGTTCAGCTTGATTTGAAATTGCAGAACAAAATAAGACAAGGTTAATGAAGGCTAAGAAAATGGTGCCCAATATATGGCACAGTGATACATAGCATGCTTTACAGGTTAAGGTCAGGATCTGTAATTTAGAACGGATGATGAAAGAAAATGAAGGTATTCACTGTTAGAAAGTTTTAGATTTTGAAGAAAATGAAAATAACTATGAATGTATTGAATAACGTATTCCCTAGAACTTACTAATACAATATCAAAGAACTAACAACAAAGTGAAGCAGTGAAGTGGAATTTAATCTATTATCCTAGTATGTAATAATTTGAAATGTGCAAATATTTACTCATATAGCTAGTGGTCGAAATCACAAACCTTGTTTCAAAAGTGGTCACAGCAGATAATATGGTATATCATATCCATCCAACAAGATTTCTGCTAAATGTTTAGCCTACTTTGCAAAGTTACCCCAATTTTGCATACTTCACACTCCATGTAAATTGCTAAACAAGTAACATGAACCCCCACTCATTGGAACCAATAATTCAAGTTTTATTTTACACAGCTGAGGGTTTTTTCTTGTTTGAATGGTAAGAGTATGGTCACAGAGTTGGCAAACCACTGTCACAATTAAGACAAGTTACATAGCTACTGGATGGTCAAGAAATAGAATCCAAATATTATTATATCAACACAATAGTATGCTCTCTTATGCAGATCATACATTATCCTAGTGATATTCAGAATGAGTGAATAAAAACAAGGCAGAGGTATCATTAGACCAGAGTCCAGAACATTACTGCATCTCTCTTGCTATTTTGCTTCTCTTCGAGGTCTCGAACGGTTGCATCAAGACGCTTCCTACAGTGTATCAAAATGGGTCTAAAGTCAAGGAAAAGAAACAATGACATACAACATACCATGACAGCATATATCACCTATGGCACCAAGAAAAACTTGCACAATCTACAGTTACCAACATAAACACCTAATTTGACATTTAATTAAGCACAAATAAACGACCCAAATCAAAGGGAAAGACAAAACAAAATCTTTAGTCCATACAATTTTGCCCACTCTATAAATTTAGGAAAACAAGAAAAAATCTGCAACTAAATTGTTAGAGAACATACAATTCAGCAGAGATGTAGTCAATTCTCTTCCGGACGTTGGCATTAGCCTCGGCCAAGTCCTGCTTGACGAGCACTGGACCTATCAACTTGTAAACATTTGCACCTTCACTCAATAAATCCAACTCCTACTACCAGTAAAACCAAATCAATGAATTAGATACTTTCCAGAAAAACAATAACTAAAACAAAAACCAAAAAAACTAGAGAGACGGGAACCTTGAGGACGAGCTCGTTCTCCCCGAGCTGGATGGTGTACTTTTTCCTCACTTGGTGGTTTTTTGCTATATCTGCGTGCAAAAAGAAATATTCAACAAGAAGAATAAGAATGAGAAAAAAAAAATCAGTGATTGAAACTCATACCTTTCTGAAGTTTGCTTAGATCATTGGCTTTATTCTCTAGATCGCGTTGGAGTTCCCGTATTGTCGTAGACGACGCCATGTCTGTTCGTCCTCCACTCTGTAAGTTTTAGCCGACTAGTCGGTTTTATTAGGGTGCACAGAGTTTGGACCTTACTTGTTTGCTCGGCCCAAATCTGTAGTCGTCAACGTCAAAGTCCAATACTAAGTGAAGTCAATTCACATTTGTGCACTTGCAGTTACGGACAAACTGTATAAAATCACTTCAAACTCAACAATCACACAGAAATAGGATTTATAAAGCTTACACGAACAATGGACATGGTCATGTCCATCACCGTTTCGGCATGTCTACCTCAACATGGGAGAAAACAATGTTGCATTATGAACGTGGTAGGACCACCTCTTCTTTTTGTCCTCGTTGTGGCGAGGGTTGGGAGAGTAACCTTCATGTCTTACGTGACTGTTTATGGGTGAAGCAGGTCGGGAATGCTAATTTTGGTAACCTGATTGCTTCTTTTTTCCATCTTGATATTGATGCTTGGATTGTTTCTTACGTGCTTGACACCACCTGTCCTCTTGAAAATGTTATCAAATTCGTCGTTGGAGTTTGGATTATTTGGTGTGCTAGAATTAAGGAATTTCTTCAACATGAGATTATGCCCTTGTTTAGCCAACAACTGGTATTTGAAGCTTGTTGATGAGTGTTTCGTGCTTGTATGGGTGATACTAATAACATAGAGAAACAGAATCAATGGGTCTCTGAAAAGGTCCCTCGTCCAGACTTTGTTAAGCTTAATGTGGATGGTAGCTCTTTGGGAAATCCAGGCAATGCAGGTTTTGGTGGTCTGTTGAGGAATGAGTTTGGGCGTTGGATTGTCAATTTTTCAGGCTATCTTGGTCTGGCTATCTTGGTCTGACAACAAATATGTTGGCTGAGCTTCAAGCCATATTTCATAGAATCTCTCTAGCATGGGATCGTGGCTTTAGGATGGTTCTTGTGAAATCAAACTTCTCTTGAAGCTATTAACCTAGTCTCTGGAAATTGTCCGCGCTCCCATCCTTAGTTGGTTATCATTGAGGACATCGGGTGTCTTTTGCAGAGGGATTGGGTTTGCTGTATTAGTCATACTTTCAGGGAGAGGAATCAATGTGCTGACTTCTTGGCAAAACAAGGTTCTTCTTCTTTGCATCGGTGGCTTATGTGGGAGAGTCCTCTGTCAGGGATTTGCCGACATCATTTAGACCTTTTGTTTTTTGTTTCCAATTCACAAAAAAAAGGGACTTATGCGACTCCTCACGTGGTCGTGAACATGTCCCACACGGGCGTGTCCTCCATCAACACGGGCGTGTCCTTCCAAAATAATTTTCAATTCTTCTATTTTTGCCTTCGACTTCTGCTCTCTTCGATTCATGAAAGAACGAGGACCTAAAAACATGGTAGAAATGGATTAAGTACCAAAACATAAAAACTTTCAAATAAACAAACAAAATGTACTAAATATGAGACTAAAAATATAGTTTATTAAGTATTTAAACTGAAACGTTTTCTTGTCCTAAAGCAAATTATAACCCAAATCATAAAATTTAAAGAAAATACATCCCTTTTTAATTTTGACTTGTCTATCCACACTTTAAATTATCATATCTTATGAATTAAATTAACTTACAATTAAACTCTAGCCCTCCTAGAACAAACTTCTATAAATCAATATTAATAGCAATCAAATTGACAATCTTTCTAAAATTAAAAACATGAAATTCCACATCCTCACAAAAGATTCACTCTATTCACCAAAAGTGTTTAGAATGGAAAATATAATGAAACTCTTAAATCAATACATAAAAAGAATTTTAACCATAGGTTTGCAATAAAATTACTTTTCCACCGAGAAGTAAACTAGAAGCAAAAAGCAAAAGGTCTTTTAAACATGGTATAGTGGGGCTCATGTAAAGGTATAGAAAGAACAAGTAAAGGTATAAAAAGAATAATTATAAAGGTAACAATGTGAAGAAAATTTACACAAACAAGACTACACAAAAGTTGGTATTTTATAATATAGGTCCTTTAAACAAAGAATTGGGAATTTATGTGAACATAAACAAATTGCCAATTCTCAAACATTAATAACTAATTCACATTACTTAAATCCTTTGGATCACATTTATATTCATAAGAACTCCCTCATCCCTTGAACAATTCAAATTTTCAAAAGTTGGATACACTGATATTAAACATTCCATTCCTTAAGTTATCACCTTAATTAACATTTCAAAACTTATCCAATCTTTAACCAATTAATCCAACATCAAACTAGGTTCATTTCAAACCTTAATCAAGTTCAAATATGTCATTGTAAAGTGTCTAACCTTATGTGGTTCAACAGCTGCACAAAACGAACTTTTTCTCATTTCAAAGTATTTCCCACAACCATGGGAAGGAGCTAATGTAGCTCCCACGATCGTGAGCCGAGTGAACCGAAGGTTCACTATCCAATTGCCTTCAATTTGTTTTCAAATTTTGGCACCTTCATACTCAATTCAATACACCTTCATCATAGTCCATTAATTACACTTCAATTATGCCATAATTATGCTTCAATTCCTCATCAGATTCACATCCAATTTCAATTCAAAAGCATTCATTTGGCAGCTCACAAACCATTATCTTTCATGCTACAAAAACCAAAATTGAATCTATCATATAAACATCATTTTCTAGAACTCATTTTATCATAAACATAACACAAATTTTATCCCAATTCAAACATCACAGAATTTGTATTACCACCTGCCATCAAGTTCAGAATTTCACTTACATTTTTAACTTAAACTCCTACTTCAATGAACGAGCCAATCTAGCCTTCCAAGCAACAAGAATAATTCCAAGATCAATGTGGAAGTAAGATGATTTTAACACCAAGAAGACAACAGCATAGAAGATAGCATAATGTAGCTTTCTTGATACAATATTTGGATGTGGTAATTAAACATAAACATAAGCAAGAACACAGGGAAGTGAGGGCATGATGTTTCAGTGGTGAGAGAAATGGTGTAGAAACAAGGCAGCAGAAACAACTAGAATGAAGGATGATTCTGCACTTGCCTAAACCCTTTGATGTAAGGTGACCTTGTTTTAAAAAGGACAAATGTTGTACTTAGAAGTGAGCTACTTATCCTTTTATCATGCTGCCAAATGTCATTCAACTTTACTGTCATTTGTCTCTTATTTACTTATGTTCATGTCACTCAATGTATAGGCTTAGTCATCCACATTTTTTATGTATTAACTTGTCTTGCCACTTGACATTTTTTTCAGTCCAAATATACATTTTAATTCATCAATTTTCTAATGGTAACAATTACTTCCAAGTTACTAATTATAATTCATCAAACTAAATTTCAAGACTTAAGCAGTACACATTCAAAGCATAATCATTAACTCCTATTACATATACTTTTATGGACATGTAACCTACTAAGGTGTAATTTGGGGCCTCATATCACTTCTCCACCAAGAAGTAAACTATAAGCAAAAAGCAAAAGGTCTTTTAAGCACAGTATAATGGGGATCATGTAAAGGTATAGAAAGAACATGTAAAGGTATAGAAAGAATAATTATCAAGGTAACAATGTGAAGAAAATTTACACAAACAAAACTACATAAAACTTGGTATTTTATAATATAGATCCTTTAAACAAAGATTTCAACAGGAACAATCATAATTCTTCTCACTCTCTAAGCTTTCTTTTCTCTCTCTTTTTTTTCAAACTTGTAACTTTAAGTCACTTTGGAGAGAATAGAAGGATGTAACAACAATACACTTGAAAAGTGATAAACTTATGCACCATAAATCATAAACATAATGGACCTTCTTTTTAAATTTCTTCAATATAATCTAAGTTTTAAGTAATCAAGCAAATGCAAATCTATCAAGTTCAAAAATAAATGAAAAGTATTCAAGAAAAACAAGATAATTGGTTATCATCAATTAAAGAAAAGGCTAAATCTAAAAATTAATTACTCGTAATGATAAAATAAGGTAGATAATAATCAAAGAAAAATAGGCTAAGATAACTAGTCAAATCTAAGTGTCTATCATTTTAATGCCTCTAGCCTAACAATATGGTCTCAACATGAATAATAAAAGAAAATTTTAGAATCATCTAACTGTGCATGATAGATAAACAACAAAGAATAAAAGAACATAATATAGTAATTAGTTGCTCTTAGGATCAAAAGCTCACATTTAGGCTTAATATGTGTAAATAATTTGCAATTTTCATTCAAATCAACTATTTTAATGACTACTAAAAATATGTCTTATAAAAGCAAATCTATTCCAACTTTTATGATTTGCATACTAATTCAACTCAATTGAGATTTTAGTTAATAAGAATAAAAAACAAGGATTATAATAAGCTTAATAATTAACCCATGTTTAAAAAAATTCTTCGAAATTTTCATTACACCCCTTCGCCGCACTTAAAAGACAGAGTGAGAAAGGAATAATGACGTAATGCTTCCTTGAATAATAAGTATTACAATTATGAACTTGTCGTAATTTTTATCCCAAATTAAATACAGCTATCTTTACAAAAGGAAAAATAAAAGGGATAAAATGTAAAAAAGAAATAAATAGAAATTAAATGAAAATAAAAGGTAATAACAGTGTAAAAGGAGTTTAGTAGCACAACCTTGCTAACTATTAAGACAAAACAAAACAATAAACAATAAACAATAAAGTGAAATGAAAATAATAGAAACAAAACACCTAATAAGCATCATGAATCGTTGTTGTGTCCGTCATTCTGTCACTGTTACTTAAGTATCCTCAAGTGGTGCCTTAAAAGTGGCTTAAGCATGGTTCTGTTAATCAATTCCAACCATGTGTTAGTTAATTTTATCTACACGTGGACAAAATTAATTGAAATAAGATTAGAATACTATTTTGGAAACAAAAGATTTCATGTGCTCAATCATCTATTGTGAATTTAAAGATGACATGGCAGCTCTAATGGGTGGGGGCGGTATTGAGACTACGAGGTATTCTAACATCATGACCATAACCTCCCTCATTTATCTCATGTGCCTTTAACTACATTACACGCTTCATCAGCTCCTACTGTCTAGTCCAAATAACACATTGCACTTTTTAGGATCTTGCCTTTGTATTTCTCTAATTGGATTATCTTTAGCTGATCTCAATGTCCAGCTGACATTAGAGTCCTAGGCGAGCTTGCACTACTTAATGAATCATCCAACTGCTCAGCCTCTCTTATTGGATGATGAGAGGATTGCTACGAGAAGTGTCGCAAAAGTCTGCTTTGGACTATAACTTTTTACCACAAGTCGCGCCCACTTTCGCACGGCAATCTCGCTTCGGTTTGCTTAAGCAAGATTCAGCCTTCTCACTTGAATGTCGCCAAATAATTTCGCTATCCCTCGAATATCTCATACGCACACATGTGTTTAAAGTGTTTCTCTCACACACAAATTAACACAAGTGTATAACATAGTAAAGAAGGCAACAGGAGATATATAGCCAAAGCTAATCTTTTATTAACTCCCAACAAAATGTTAATAAAAAAATACAAGTACCTCCTTTTCAAATCACTTACAAGGAACTCCCTACTTGAAGCCCTTACATTGAGAACTCCCCCAAAAGCTCTTCACTTTCAAAGCTCTCTCCTCGGAGTGATTTCTCTCAATGAGTGAATGACTTAATGATTGAATGAATATATCTCAACTCTAATTAGCTATTTATAGGCTTGTCTTGCTTGGAAACAAGTTTAAGATTTTTAAGGATCCCCACAGTCTTAGTTGATCTTATCAACTAAATTTTACAGTACCGACCAATGTGTTGGACCAATGGTGGTTGACAAATTAATCCTACTTATGTTTTGATAATAATAAAATATATAGAATTGGTTAAGA
>JAOTBA010000002.1:32874290-32893326 GCA_025629845.1 Erythroxylum squamatum | reverse complement strand
GATTTTTGAAAGCATGGTTGATGTAAACAGTAAACTAGTAAAGTATACAGTACAACTGTATAATATACCAATATGGATTATTTTGCAATTTTTAAAAATTTTAGGGACTATTTTATAAATTTAAAAAATTTTCCGAAACAGTACCCGGTATCGGTGCAGTTCCGTTCCAGAACTCAATCCGGTACTAAGCCCGGTACGGGATTCATAACATTGCCATAGCCGCTCCTGGTGCCTTGTGGATTTTTCCCCGGGAGCTTTCGCCCTGGGATTTCAGGACACGGGCTATTTTTTGTCCTTTTGGCCCCTTCTTAGGGTTACGTCTGGGCTTGGTAGCAGTAAACATTGGGCCCTGATCAATTTGCTTCCTCTTGTCCAAGAAACTAGACAAGTTGAAAACCTGTCCAAATCCAATTGGGCTCCTGTTCACTGGGCCCTTTTGTTGCATCACCGTCCCCTCACCCTGGCTGTCTTGTTCTGACAACAGTGTGAACCTCGAGCCACCCTTGTATCCGTTGTCCTTGGAGCGTCCCTGCTGCGGCTGGCAAAGCGTGGAGTGTCGTTGATGTTTAGGCTGGACTGACGTCCATAGTCCGTACCCAGTAGAAATCGTGGCCGTTGTGTTTCCGCCAGCTGCATCTACTGCGACCAGCTCGGCTGCCAGAATCTCAGCGTCCCCTTCGCTTTGTTTTGGACGTTCAGTTTGGGCTGGAGGATGCTTCAGACAAATGGCATCGGAATGGCCTACCATTCCGCAAGTAAAACACATCTGCGGTAGCCCTTCGTAGGCCACCCTCAGCTTCTCCCCGTTGAGTTCTACCGTGTGGCGCAGACGTTTACTCAGAACGACTTCAACTGCAACCCTGGCATATTTAGCTCATTGAATTTGCATGGTTGCCTCGTCGATTTTAAAGGTGTTGCCAATGAGGTTACCCAACGTTGCGAGGATTCTTGGGTGGTAATGGGCGATAGATAGTTCCGGGAACCGGATCCACACCACTGCCCTTGTGAGTTTGGCTTACGACAGTCGGAACTTCGGTATCCACTGTTACACAGCTAGTGCCTGGCCGAAGATGGTCCATGGGCCCTGAGTTAACACTCTGAGGAAGTCGTTTTCGTCCTTGAAACTTACAAGCAAAAAGTCATTCTCCGGGTCGACCATCTTCATGGCTCCCCGTGGATTCCACAATGCCGGCAATCGAGCGCTAAGCGTTCGAAAACCAATTATGCGACCGAGCAACTTCACTATAACCGTCTTGGCCCATCAATCATCCAGTTTCGTTCGGAGCTTCTGGGAGAGCTGAATGGCCCCCTCTAATTCCCCTGATAGTTGTATGATGTCGCCTTCCTCGATGTCGACAGGTTCCTCGTCGGTCCAGCTTGAATCCTTCGAAGGTTTGGTCGTCTGCGTTGCCCCGGTTACTGCGAAGCTATAGGATTGTTTCGGGCGTGTAGATGGATCATCGTCTCGTTTCCGGGTATGCACGCGTTTGGGGTGTTGTTCTTCGTTATCATGGGCCTCCATTATCGCCCCTATTAGTTCGCGGATACAACGCTAGCGCTTGCAAAAAGTTCGCCCCTTGTTATTTGCAGAAGGCTGCTGGAAGCAAGGAAACGAAGGAGTTGCGATAAGTCGTCACCTTTTCTCTTTCTCTCACTAGCTTTCTCTCTCTTTTTTATTAATTTTGATATATTAAATTTTTATTAATTATATATATTGTTGGTGAATAATGAATGAAGGAAAGTAAAAAAAGAATAAAAAATTTTAATAATTGTTCAAATAATTTTTTTAGTTACTACAATTATACAATTCAAACACTTCTTCTCTTACTCTTTTTTTTTTAATGGAAGAATGGGTAAATCTCTGGATTGACACGATAATCTGCAAATCATATCAATCGAGTATTTCACACTAAGCAAATCCTGTATAACAGACTCGATCAAAAGAACGTAAGTAGGGGAAATCGAACACAAGACCATCCCTTAGGGGTTTCTCTTGGGGAGCTGTATGTCGTTCCACTTTTGCTATTCCAACTTATATCATCCACATATTTATGTAGGTCTCTATTAAATATATGGATAAGATGACTTGGAACAGGGTTAGAACAGCAAAAGTGAAACAGTTAATCTTATCTCTCTTCTCTTACTCACGTTCAATATTTGTTAATACATGTATAAATATAATTTTTAATATCTCAAAGTATATTAAAATCGTAATTTATTAGATTTATGTCATCAAACACATTATATACATTAGTCGATTATGCAACAATGACGCAGTTTAAATTCCGCTAAACAAGAATTTTGGAAATATCCATTGTACACAGCCTTACTTTTAATATAAAAATTTATGTAATTATCAAAAATTCCTGAAATCTATAAATAAATATTTTCTTAATTGATTATTTAATTAATTAAAAGGATTGAGAAATTTTTATTAAAAATTATAATATTCTACTTAAAGTTTTATATATTTGATTATTCTTTATTATTTCATTTGTTTATTTTATAACATTAATAATAATATACTTTTGTTACAAAATTTAACATTAATAATAATATACTTTTGTTACAAAATTTACTCCTAATATATTTATTAATTTTAAAATCTCACATTGTTGAGTAACTTTTTCACTTAAAAGATGAGTAAAAGATATTAAACTTATAAATATCGCTTAAATTAATTTTTTTGAAAAAATATTAAGAACTTTTTCAGAGTGAATTATTTAAAAATACATGATTTATAAATTATTACCTAAATATAACAACTTATAACAAAATTGAAACTAATTAATAAAATATTAAACTCATAATAAGTAAATTACAAACAAGCAAGTCCTCCCTACTCCAACCAAGACATGCTAACAGCCTCTTTTATTTGATTCAATCCTACGAGACTTCATATACGTACATGTATACCGTCTACAATTTCTTTTTCCGCACAAACTATGTATAGGACATAACATTATCCATCCTTCTACGGGGAAAACATGTCGTGTAACTATAACTACTGTAAACTAACATTGTATGCTTCAAATCATTCCTGAGAGTTTGGGCTTAAATTTCATCGGACCAATCGAAGAAGAGGCCATCGACGATTTCGTCGATCAAGGAATCGATGAATGAGTTGCAGCTAACGGTGAAGATACGGCCAACTCTGTTCCTGGCGCTCGAGAACCAAGCGAAGATCGCTGCAAATGTTACTGCCCCTAAACAAACTCCGGCCGCCTCTGCTATTCCTTGAATGTCCATCTTCCTGAACAGTGAGTTTCCCGTCACAACCTCCGTGCCCACCGTCGCTGCGAACACAACCTAACACCCAAAAGATATCAACTACCAAGGATTACTTGAGAGATCTCAATCTCACTAAACAAAACTTGGATTTCAATAACCAACATGATAAACTAGAAAATTAATAATATCTGATTTAAAAACAGACTAATTCATTATATTTCTCATAAAATTGAAGAAGAAACCGAAAAAACGCAGGACTGACCATGGCTAGTCGACCAGAAATTATCTCAAAATCGCGACTCTTCTTGGAGCTCTCGATATACTCCGACAGGGTCTCAAAGAACGGTGACGCTCCATCTCCGCCTTCCTTTCTCGACTTCACCACCCCAAAACGATCCTCGCCGTACGATCTCAGCGTACACAATCTAGGCTGCAACAGAACTTTCGTGTTTTCAGGATCGCCACCAAGCTTCACTCTCGGCACCGGAACCTGAACCGGAGCCGCTGGTTCTCGCTTCAGAACAGACGGTTCCCGAGTAACGAGCTCGCAGTGGACTACACGCGCCACCCTGGCCATTTACATGCAGAGAGGGATAACGGGCTTCGAGATGATTCCAATCCAGAGAAGGGAAACTAACGCTGGTGGAAATTCAACAGCCCACGTCTGGGATTCTTGCGTAAGGAATAAGGATGTAGGAGTGGGACCGCAGTGGGTCCCGGCGACGTACGTGGCGAATTCTTTGATCGGTGACGTTGTTTTCTCGAGATCGAATGGTGGGTAGGTGTCAACATTCAACGACCCGTCGCTTTGCACTAAAAGCGCGTGGATTATTCTTCAGTTTACTGTTGACTTTAATTGACATGTCAAAAGAGAAGGCTGCATTTAGAGTTGCCTATTTTTGACTAATTAAATTGCTTTTTATTAAATATTTTAGGATTAATTACTGAAAATTTCACCTATTTTAAGTTAAACTTCTTTGTCGATATAAGATTAAAAGAAATTTAACCCAATCTTACGAATACTATATTAGATTTGGTATTGAATTGAGTTCTGATACGGTATTATATCGGTGCCGGTTAATATTAGGTACCGTTTCAAGTAAATTTTTAAATTTATGAAATAGTTCCTGATTTTTTTTAAATTACAAAATAGTCTATTGTTATATTGTACAGTTGTACACTATATTTTTAACCCTGTCTCTAAAAATCATAATAATAAATAATAATTTTAATTTTAATTTAATTTATAAAATTAATTTAATAATTATTAATAAATATAATTAAATTTAAAATATATTTTTAACTTATATAAAATTAAAATAATTTTGATTTAATAATTAAAAATATATACAATAAATCTTAGTTTATAAATTGTAAAATTTAAATTATTTATTTTAAAAAATAAAATGTTTTTATTAATATTTTATTAATAAATATCAAAATAAATTTAAATTTAAATAATTTATTTTTAAGTTTTATTTAATTTATAATTATTATTAGTAATAAAAATATTTATATTATTTTAAAAACAAAAATTAAAAATAACAATAATTATAAAAGTTGAAGTAAATAAAATAAAAAATTTAAAATTAAAAAAAAGAAAAGGAGAGGGAAGAAGATTTTAAAAATTTTACAAAAAAGTCTATATTTTTTAAAATTTTTGGTACCGGTCAGTATTTGATTGAACAGACTGATACCGACCGATATTTAAATCTAATACAATAGACTCTTTGTTTCATATCAATTTTGATATGATACCAACCGATACGAAACGATATTTATATCTTTGATCCGAGCTTAGGTTATGTTTTAAATGATAAGATCAGATCTTCTGTTTTAATTAATTAATTTTTATTCTGATTTATTAAATCTTATATATAAATTTTCATAAATTTATGGATAATATTAAGCTGTACATTCGCAGGAGGTACAACCCTAAGCCGCATGTATTTGTTTGTCTGCATGAGATAAAGAATTATTCTTTTTTTTTTCCTTACTCCATGCACTAAACATGTTGAAAGCGACAGAACTGTCCTTTGAATCTTTGATGCTCAAATAAGTATATCTAACTGCAAAACGTCACCGTATATATATTTGCGAACTGTATTTAAAATGAAACATATTATGACGTTGTCGTTTAGGGAGACCAGCTGTCGTCGAAGCCAAAAGGCGTAATGAAACTTGGAACCGTTTACTGTAGTGTCCCTATAAAAAGGAACGGGAGAAGGCCAGAGGACGGGACAGGAGGTCTTTCCATTTCTCTCTTTTCTCCTCCTCCTCCGCCTCGGCATGGACGGAGAAACAGGGTCCACCGACTTACCCCAAGAGACATCGTCGCCGCCGCCTCAGGTCATACCAGTCGGAACTCCTGAAGGCTCCCTCGCAGAGATTCACGCTTCCAGGTCTGATGAAGACTACGACCACGATGAGGATCCCGATCACGGTCATGTTCAAACTCAGGATCTCAAGCAAAGAATCATCAAGCAGGTGATTTTTCATGATTCTGTTATGTGTTTTGCAGGCCCTTTCATTTATTTATTTGAAATTGTTGAAGGTCCTTATATTTGATTTTGGTGAATGCTATATGGAAGCTGTTTGCTGATGTCGCAGGTTGAGTATTACTTCAGCGATGAAAATTTGGCCACTGACAAACACCTGATAAGCTTGATTAAGAAGCACAAGGAAGGCTTTGGTAAGTACTTTTTTTCTTTCTTTCTTTTCTATTTCTTGATTATTTATAACTGAGCACAGGATACCGGCCTGTGTATAAGGTTTTGACTGGCTATTTTTCTTACGATGCGCGTGCTGCATTTTAGTGTCTAGGAATTGCCGTTTTCAAAATAGAATCTTCACCCAGGAAAGGGGCTAATTCGGTGATTTGAAAACTGGAAGTGACTATAATCAATGTTTTACTTCCACTTATGCTTACATTATGAACTGACCTCCTTAAAGTGGAATAGGCGCGATCATACAACAGTCCTATAACCTGATTCGTACATTTTGTTTTGTCCTCTGTCAAATATAGCCTGGATAATCCTGAAATAAGTTACTACTGCCTGATAAAACCCTTCTTTTTCCTCCATTTTCGGTGATCAATTTGTTTATTAAAAGAATTTGTTTCCTTTAAAGACCATTGGAAGTTTAACAATAGAGATGTGGAAGATGAAGAATTGAAACAGGTACTTCTGAGAGATGGCTTGGCCCAGATGTTTTCCTGGTGCGGCCTGTTTTTGTTGTGCCGAACATCAGGGCTTGATGTTAATGATTAGCAGCTATATTCCGCCTGATTCCATCTCTATTAACAGTTGTCACTTATTACTGTATTTTGAGGCTTCTAAGTGAGTTCTAAAACAGTCTTAATATCCAAAAATGTTGAAAACGTCGTTGTTCTTCCCAAACTGCTTTACAATTATGAGCTTTCCATGGATGTTACTAATTGTTTACTTCTGATCTGTGTTTCCCTTCTTCTTTATGATTTTTGTTCATTTATTTTTATAGTCACAAAGATGAATTTAAAACTGATAACAAGCTTCTATTTTGTCTCCCATTGATGCACTTCCCTAGCTTCTTCTGAAAGATCAATATTTTGAAGTTTGAACCATCTTTCCTCTTGCCTATCTAAACAAACTATGCTCCTTGCCCTGGTTTACGGTGGCTTCGTAACCATGTGGAACAGCTTCTTCATAGAACAGATGGTTATTTTCCATACAACTATGCACACTTCTTTGAAACCCAGGCATGCTTTTGACATTTATCAATGGTCTTAAACAGAGATATTTAGTTTTGTGATGATTGTAGAGGATGCAGACTTGGTACCCTCGGTTGTTTTCTCATGGTCCATAGTCAGAGCTTCTAGTAAATGGTTTCTTCCCAACATTTATAATAATCAATAATAAAACATCAATAAATTCACATGCTCAGCTCAGCATGCTCTTTTTCTGAGGTTGCTTGAAGAATGCAAACCATGGAAAGTTTCTCTGCATCTTTGTAAACTGTTATTCTAGTGATTACTTCTAATTTCAAATCCCCTACCCAACTTTCATGTGAATTGCTTATGTTTTGAATTCACTTCATGTATTTCTTGCAGTTCCAATTTCAATTATTGCTTCCTTTAGGAAAATGAAAAAGCTCACCAGAGACATTACAACTACTGTGGATGCACTTAGGGAATCTTCTTTTCTGGTAAAAAGCCCACTCATCATCTTTTCCATTATGACATTCCACATTAGTTGAACTATGCAACATCAATTCTGGTGTTCTGTTCATCGGGGGAAAAATAGAGTCATAGTCATCTCCCCTTGATTTATAGGTTGTAAGTTCAGATGGAAAGAAGGTGAAACGTCTTCATCCTTTTCCTTTGAATGAGGTTAAAGATCCAAAGGTATTTCAATTCAGGTGTCTTAATATATCTTTTTTCTCTTTTTGGTATGTAATGTTGGAAACCTTTTAACCTGCAACATGTGGGCCAGTTTTGCACTGTTCTCGTAGAGAATCTTCCAAACAATCACTCAGAAGATGATATCCAGAAAATATTTGGTGGAGCTGGAAAGTATGCTTTTTAACATATTCTATGTTTTCCTAATGCGTTGCTGGTTTGATCATCATTTTTTGTTTTCTGAACATTGCAGGATACAGAAAATCTCCATCCATGACCCACATGCTGTGGAAGAGTCAAAAAAAGGAAGCAAATCGGATATTCTGATCAGTAACAAGGCATGCATGTTAATATCCTATCGGTTGAGAATTTGCATTTTCTAGCTTTTTAGTGTTATCTATAATCATGTTTTTTTCACTATGGGGTAACTACTTTACTATTTTCCCAATTTCCATTCTGTTAATTTCTTGTTGGCCTATGCTTGGCCAACTGCATCTTCTAAATGAAATGATGTCTGCGTTTTTTTTTGCTTTTATTGCATTATAGATGGAATATGTAATGGTGCATTCATGATATTCTACATGTAGGAAAACATTAATTCTGTGCTTTTCAACTGTCACTTTAGTATTTTAGTTGAAAAATATGCCTCTTCTATATGAAAGAGTACTAGAAATATGCTAGTGATGTTATAAAATTACTTGTACCTGATTTCAGCCTGCTTTATTATCACATATTCGTATTTAAACACCTTCAACTAGAATGTTACATGAAATTGCTTTCAATTTGAGCCAAGGTGTTTTTCGTTTCTTTTTTTGTATTCATTTTCTGTAAACAAGCATTTTGTTTTAGAAACATTATGTTGTGAATGAAAAAACTTTAATTCTACTTCTGTATGCTTGTCTCTGGACGAAATTATTTTTTTAAAAAACTATGCCTATTCAATTCTTTGGTTTCCGGAATGTAGGTCCATGCAATAGTGGAGTATGATTCTGTGGAGGCTGCTGAAAGATCTGTGAGTCTCAGATTAGAATAAAAGTTCTTTTTATGGATTTGTAATGACTGGTTAATGAATTCAATTCATCACTTCTGGAATTTGGAGCAGGTTGCTACTTTGAACAATGAACAGGATTGGAGAAATGGCATGAGGGTCAAGTTACTTTCGCGAATGGTGAGTGGTCGCTTTTTGTAGTCTATAGTCGATTATATTAAGGTTTGATGTTGCTCTTCTGGATTTAGGGGAAATATGGAACGAGAAAACAATCTTGGAGAGATCATGACTCTGAAAAGAATGGCGCTGGCCATGTATCAAGTCAGACTGGAGATGAGGTCAATCATAACTTCAGTGAGCATCCCAATGAGGCTTCTGAGGAAGAGGTAAGCATTTAGTTGGAGCCTTTATCAGTTCACGTGTTAAAACATTTTAGGTTCTGTATCCTGTGGGTTTAAACTAGGATCATGTGTATGTGGGCTGATGTTTGAGGTTGTTCTTGAGTCATGACTGTTTTTGCGTTGGTTCAGTGATCTAAAGTCAAGTTGATAATGCTAGCCAAATTATCAAACAAACTCGGATTTGCTCTAGGTTCTGAGTGGTATTATAGTATATATACATGGAGTAACTCCCGCTATAGCTGTAAAAGTAGGACGTGTTGGCGGATCAACTCATCAAGTTCCTTAGGATTCAGACGAGGAAAAGCTCTTGCCAATTGTCAGTTATTAGGGGCGGGAGCATGTAAAAAACTATTTAGAATTGAGGATGGTAGTTTGTTTTTATTCATTTGCAAAATGGAGCTAGAATAGTAGGAATTGTTTGTGATGCAGATTGTGAAATCATTACCATCTTTGTCTGAGTTCATTTATGTTGTCTGTGTCGACTAAACATCAGGTAGTGGATCACTTATCAAAGGAGAAAAAAGGTCAACAAGGTCGAAATCGGAGAACAAGAAAGAACAAGCATCATCCCACTAATGGGATGGGTAATTTACTTGCCGTTTCTTCTGGATTTCATTTCTATTGTTGTTTAGCGTTTGTTAATATTAATTTTCCCAGGACATGGAACTACTCATACCATTGAGCCATCAAAGCCGCCCCCGGGCCCTAAAATGCCTGATGGAACCAGAGGATTCACCATGGGACGAGGTCGGCCTCCGTTACCAAACTAAAGTCAGCCAGTGATCTGACTACACGTGTAAAAATTATATATGTTTGATTGAATTCTGCTTGCAATCCAGGGTATCCAAGTGAGGGGTCTGATTTAAGGGGTATTGTATGAAACAGGATAGCTTCTTTTGACTTCCTTTTGCTATGGTGTTACTGTTTTGCTTTGAGAATGATGATTTCAAAAGGAGTATCCTTTCGAGTCATGAATTGGCTCAATGATCATTATTGCAACTACAGTCCATACTTCACAATACTTTTAACTTGGTTTGCTCCCCACAACCAATGAGAGAAAAAAAAAGTAACAAATGATGAAAGGTTAACTTGTAATGGCGAGCCTTTACTTCAAAGGGTAAAGCAATTTGCAAAAAAAAAGGAAGAAGCAATTATCGTTTGCAAAGCAAGTGGTTATGGAAAAGAGCAGAAGGCAACTTTAGGGAGAGAGTAAGGTCTTTAAAAATAGACACCATGATTTAAATCAAAGAGATAAGAGTAATGAAGGAAGAATCTAAATAACTACAGAAAGAATGCTGCATATATTATGACCCTCTTTAGATTTCGGTAAAGTGGGGAGTCTTTTACATTAGATAAGGTAAAGAAAGGACTAAAAAGTTCTTGGTCATCAAAGGGCTTTGGTCCTTCTATATCCAAAGGAATTATAAGAAATTTTGTATTAAATCCTAAATTTATTTACCTAAATTTCTTCAAAACAAAAAGAAAATGTCTTAATAAATTTATTTGATCCAAAATTAAGAAAAAAGTATAAATAAATACCAATTAAAGAAATTATTCATTAATTCTTTTTAATTAGGATTTAAAAAGAAAAAAAATAAAAAAAATAAAAGAAAAAAATTAAACCTAAAAATGATGCAAATTGAACGTGCAAATCGAATATGATAAAGATTAAAAAAAAAGATTGAAATAAATTGCATGCAATTGCATATAATTGTATTTAATTTAAAATTGATCATACAAAATTATACAAGATAAAAATAAAATAAAAAGAATGTAAAGAATAGGAAAAATTAACTATCAATGATAGGAACAAATTTTTTTATAAGTCATAATATTTATTATTATAAAATAAAAATAAAAATAAAATATTTGATACGATTTACTTTAAAAAATATAAAATTTTCTCGGGTCGAGATGTCAATGGGTAAGGTAGGGGCCGGCCCCACTCAGGCACGTCCAAGCTAGACTTGGGCCGACCCCTACTCTCTCAAGCCCAAGCTCGAGCCCGAGGTTGTGAGGCCCAAATTATTATTTTTAAAATATATCAAAACAACGTTATTTTGTCGTCACAATTCGATCCTCAGGTCAAACCAGCTGGTCATTTTGTAGGCACTCGTCGGGCTGATTGAGTTTGAGCCATTTCGGCCGTCTCTATATGAGGGTTTAGAATGAGAGCCTCATCTTCAGTTCATTTGGGCCTCTTCTTTTACTTACTTGAAATATTTATTTTTCCTATTTAAATGAGTTAGCCCAATGTAAAACCCTAGTCGTCCTCTACATATAACAATAGGTGACAAACAGATCCAGAACTTCGTTTAGTAGGGTTTTCATATTCTAATAGCAAACACCCAGCTGATACCATCCTTCTTCCGCAGCCATGGTAACTCTATCTACATCTCTTATTACTAGTAATCCTTTTTTTCATGCTAGAATTTTCCTCTCATTGACGTTAGATTATGTGTGAGAGGTTCCGCTTTCTCGAAATTCGCTATAAATTGCTACTTATTAGGTATGGGAATGCTAGCTTTCTACATCTTTGCCTTGTGGTTAATGGTGATGGTTTTGGGTTTATGTGGTCATATTGGATTGCTGAAGATATATCTTGTGCCTTTTTGAGGTTTGTTATCCAAAAGTAGTATTGATTGTTGACTTGGTCATTCTTGGATTTGTTGCTCGTAATCTCTAGTCGAGAAGAAAGGTTAGAGAACCAAAGGAAGAAAATGTGACTCTTGGACCCGCAGTGAGGGATGGCGAGAATGTTTTTGGTGTGGCTCATATCTATGCTTCATTTAACGACACATTCATCGTAAGTGATGGAGGTGTTTTTGCCAATTTGTAGTAGCATCCAATAGTTGATCTTCAATTGTAAACTGATCTGGTTCCCCTTAAACTGCAGCATGTAACTGATCTTTCTGGAAGGGAAACCCTTGTTCGCATTACTGGTAAGTAAATTTGTCATATCTTATTTATAATATTATTCTATTTATTACAAATAATACTTATTGTTATAGATTGAAACCTCACAGCTAACTAGCGAAACTATTGAAAGGTATTATTCATTCAGGATTGTTTGATTATAAATTTACATGCTTGTGAATCAAATTGTTGTGCAACTAGAAAGAATGAAAACATGTTTGGGTGTATGTGAATCTATTTGTTGTGACTTATCTAGTTCATAATTCCCTTCGAATATTGTGATGTTCTTCGGAATGTTATTGGCATATGGTCTTACTTTTCTTCATTTATTCATTACTTATATTTTGTGGAGTTACTGTTATTCCTAAGTCTGGTTTCTGAAACAGGTGGAATGAAGGTTAAAGCTGACAGAGATGAGTCTTCACCATATGCTGCCATGCTTGCAGCTCAAGATGTTGCCCAACGATGCAAGGTTATTTAACATATCAATTGATAAACTTATCCATAACTTTTATTTAGAATTTAAAGTAGTTGTCCTTACCACTAGGTCTTGCTACCAAGGGAAAAGCTCTTGCTTTCCTTTAAGGCACTTGAGGCATATTGTCTTATAGTTGGACTGTTGGCTTCGTGTACTTTGAAATTCTTTTACCTTTGGATGAAATGTTTCTGAACTAATTTTAGACCACAAAGCTTTCTTGAAGGACCTTTACCTAGGGATGGCAATCTTGGCTCGGCCTGGCATGTGACCTGACCGGAATGTGCAAAACAACATCGTTTTGTTAAAGTTTTTTAAAAAAATAGTGTAGACCGGCCAGCCGGCCTGGCCCGCCCATTGCCATCCCTACCTTTATCACTAATTCTCCCTTCTTTGTAACTACCTTCGGTAGCCTTTCTTTCCACCCATCTTTTCTTACTTGAAAATAACATATTGTCAGGCATCCTTTGATGCCTAGTTCTCTTAACTGCAATGATGAGTTGCAATTTCATTCTTCTCCATTGTTTCTCGGTTTGCAGCTTGTATGAATCGTATCATTGCCTGTACTGACTGTTTTCTGCTTTGAATGATTCAGGAACTTGGTATTACTGCCCTTCATATCAAGCTCCGTGCTACAGGTGGGAACAAGACAAAAACACCTGGTCCGGGTGCTCAGTCTGCTCTTCGTGCCCTTGCACGCTCGGGGATGAAGATTGGTCGTATAGGTACTGCCTTGTGTTCTTTTTTTTTTTGATTTGCTGCATACTTGCAATTGATGTATTTCATTTCTTTTGTGGGTTATTTCTACTGCAAAACCTTTGTTGTTTAGTGTGTATTTACTGGCACTTTCTTGGTGTTATTAGTGTCAAAGAGGTACATGTTCAGTTTAACAGGATTTTATATTCTGTTTATTTCTTAATTGGTAAGTAGTTCCTTGTTAAGAAAACCAAGCACGATGCACTCCCTCTGCATGTCTAGCTTGACATACATGTTCAATATAGATTGATACAAGAGAATATAAAGTCTTATCATGTCCTTTATTCACAAAGATCAACACTGGGAAAAATCTGAGTTGTTTTGTTGTTGACCTTTATTGACGGTTTCCGAATCTACTGTTTGACGTGTCTTAATGTTTTGCCATCATTTTTGATGTCTTGTTATCCTTTACACTGTTTTGATTGTCCTGCTTTGCTGCTAGTCCTGTGTAATTTAATTCAAAAAATAGGGAGATAATGATGTTTGCTTGTATGTAATTTTGCAGAGGATGTGACTCCTATCCCAACTGATAGCACCCGCAGAAAGGGTGGTAGAAGAGGAAGAAGGCTTTGAGCGTATTTACCAGCTTTTCGCAATTTTTCAAGTGAATCTCAGGTGTTCTATGGTTTTGCCTAGACCATTCATCAATTATTATGTTGAACTTATGTAGGAGTTTTATCATGGAAGAATTTTTGTTCATTACTAATACAATGATGGGTTACGCCTAATATTGCTGTGTTATACTTATCGTTTCAATAGTGAAACTGGTTTTGACATTTTGTTTTAAATCTTCTAATTTGTCTTCGTGATCTAAAACTGAAATTTAAAGAAATTGTATCTTTAAGTGAGTCTAGTAAACAAAAAATTCACCTACCCAACTTCTTGACGAATTACATGGTGTCTTTATCTTCTTCAAAATTGATTTACATTTAGGTTATTACCAAATACGCATTAACCCCATGGACATCTACAAAATTGCCTTTTGCACTCAGGCCATTATGAATTCGCTGGAATGCTCTTTGAATTCACCAATGCTTCATCAACTTTTCAATTAGCAGTGAATAATTTACAATGCCCTTTGGATTTGGATTTACCAATGCTCCATCAACTTTTCAATTAGCAATGAATAATCTATTTCTTTGGGTATACTGTCTATCTTTCAAGCTACATCTTACCCTTCAGCTTCTCTAAGATAACCACTACTGCGTCGAGGCATTTAAATTTTTATGTGGTCATACCAAAATTTCCTTTTTGGGACATGCAGTTTAGACAAAGGAGTTGCTATTGATCAAGATAAGATTCAGACAGTTATGTGTTAGCTGATACAGTAATGTGAAGGAGTTACAAGAGTTTTTGGGATCAATAGGCTATTGATGAAGTTTGTGTGGAGTTACAGAATGATAGCCCGACTGCTTCAAAAACCTGATCTTATTGAGAAGGCCAATCTGATTCTAGGTGATCCACTTCAATTGGTTTGGTTAAAGATCGGAGAGGAACCGACTAAGGAACGAATAAAACTATTGGGTTAACGCGTTGGTTGAAGGTTATCCGCTCGATTTAGTTCGAATCCTGATCTTCCAAGCCACCCTGATTCTGCCGTTGAAAGGGATGATTCTCCGTCTTCAGCCTTTCTTCCATCGTAATAATAAATGGCCGCGGCCCATTTGCAAAACATGATTATCTTAGTATCCAGCCCATTTGCAAAACATGATTATCTTAGCCTGGATACAGACCTTCGAACCATGGAGTTATGTGTTAGCTGATACAGTAATGTGAAGGAGTTACAAGAGTTTTTGGGATCAATAGGCTATTGATGTAAGATAGCCTGACTGCTTACTGATCTCACTTAATTTCGCTGGGCTCCTACAGTAGAGAAGGCTTTCCAACAACTCAAGCCAGCTTTGACCGCAGTAGCAATCCTCGACTAACAGATTTCACTTAGCCATTCATGGCGGAGTGTGACGCTTCTTCAAAATGAATTGACCCTATAATATTGCAAGCTGATTATTCCATTGCTCATTTCAATAAGAGATTTCTTTTTCGAATCGATTTAAATATACTTGTTTTTGATAATCTTGCTCTCGTCTTAGCTTTGCCAGAAATGAAAACACTATACAATTTTTCTTTTTGTGATTGGTTAAACATGCGTTGCTGAGATTGAGGAACAACTTCTAACGCGCAATGCTGTGTTCAAGATCCTTGAGGAAATCTTGAAAGCTGATGCGCATTGGCAGGATGTAAGTTTTGAGGTTGGGGACCTGTTTTTCTATGTTTGCAGGCCTACTGCGAATGCTCTTCGGCCCGCTGCAATCTCACTCTTTCCTAGTTCTGGAAAGAACAAATATTTGGGTTAATGGGTGGTTTGGGTCGGGCCCGACGAAACAGAAACATATTCAACCCTAAAATCTAAGCCCTGTTTGATATCAAATCTGGGATCTAGGGTTTTGATGTCGACATATATAAGGATTAGAAGCAAAACTCTTTCATGTCGTCTAGGTTGGGACTGCTTAGCTGTGTACCGTCTCTTCCCACTCGAAACAATGGGTTCTTTCAGGGTAACAGACCCATGTTAATTTCCAAGTTCTTCTGATTATTCTTCTTAATAAAGACTGAAATTGCCTTTGTTTCTCTGTGAAGAATGAGATAGGAAGTCTCATTTTTATCTGTCTGTTTTCATATTGAATTTTCGTTTTGAAAGATGTTGCTTATTTGGAGTTCTGATTATTTTTGTTTTTGGGTGCTGTAGTTTCACCAGTACCAGGTTGTCGGAAGGGCGCTGCCGACGGAGACTGATGAGCATCCTAAGATTTATCGCATGAAGCTTTGGGCCACCAACGAAGTTAGGGCCAAGTCTAAGTTTTGGTAGGTCGGATCAAATGATTTTTTGAGTCAAAGGAGGATTTTGGTGTTTGGTATTTGTGACATTTGTTTGTTGCTTTGTTTTAGGTACTTTTTAAGGAAACTGAAGAAGGTTAAGAAGAGCAACGGCCAAGTCCTCGCCATCAATGAGGTATAAATGCCTTCTGCCTTGAGAGTGAATGTTCTAGTCAGTTGCTTGCTTGTGACATATGATCTAGTCTAGTTACATATGATAAATTATGTGAATTGCATGGATTACTGCCTAAGGTTCTCCGTAAATGTTTTCATGTTTATGTTTGCTGCATGTTACACTTCATGTCTCTTGTAAAAACATTGAGAGACAGCGATCAAATTAAGACATCTTTTTTTCTGTTTTCATTTCTCTTAGTTATTGGCTTTTCTTGGATTGTCTGTTGGCATATTATGTGCTGAGAAACTTGTAAAATGGAATCTTGGGAGTAGTTTGAAATGCTTCATTATCTGGTCGGTGGACTTTTCGATGCCCACATGACTCGTTCCCTTGAAGCAATATTAGTTGTGTTGCTGTTTTTCTATCTCCCCTTGGCTACTCTGAATTTATGGCTCTGGGGGAACACTGGAGCAACTACATAATTTTAATTTTCTGGTGATAAGCTGTGCGACTATATTAGTTCTGCATTTTTCAGAAACTGAATTGGGAAAAGAATGCATTTTTTCATTTTTCTTGCTAGCAACCAACATTGATGGGGTGGAACTAATTGTGTTATATTATCTCTTATACATTGTTTCTTGTACAAGCTCATTGATACAGTAAACTACTTTGACCAATGGCATCTGATGGTTGGGTAGTGCAAGCTCATTGATAGAATAAACTACTTTGACCAATGACATCTAATGGTTGGTATAATGTTTTATGTAGTGTTATACTTTGCTTCTACATTTAACAGGTTGCTAATCTTTTTAATGCACTTGCATCATGTATCTCATACTGATTTGTATCTTTTGTTGATCGACGGAAGATAAAATAAGTTACTGCATATGTTTTAGGATAGGTGGTAATTTTTCCATCTGTTATCTCTTGACTTAATGTTCTTTATAGGTTTTTTGTTAGAGTTCTAATTTAATTTTATGAAATGGCTTACACTTGTGAACATTTGAAGATCTTTGAGAAGAACCCAACCAAGATCAAGAATTATGGTATTTGGCTGCGTTACCAAAGCAGAACAGGTTACCACAACATGTACAAGGAGTTTCGTGATACCACTCTCAATGGTGCTGTTGAGCAGATGTACAATGAGATGGCCTCTCGCCACAGGGTTAGATTTCCTTGCATTCAGATCATAAAGACTGCAACTGTCCCTGCTAAGCTATGCAAGAGGGAAAGCACGAAACAGTTCCACAACTCCAAGATCAAGTTCCCATTGGTGTTCAGGAAGGTTAGACCACCAACCAGGAAGCTGAAGACCACATACAAAGCTTCAAGGCCTAACATATTTATGTAACTGTGATTTTTCTGATGATAGTCATGGTTTAGAATCTAAAGCGTGTTTGCCTAAGAATTTTGTTTTGTAGAAGACTTCCAGGCATTTTTTGTTTATTGGATATTGTTTTCTTTCCAAGTATCTTACTATATCAGAAAAATTATATTTGATAATTGAGGTTTTTGTTACATTTGGTGAAAGTGATGTTTGGAAATCTCTAGTTCAAAGTTTTGTTAAGTGATGCCGATTGCTGTCTCATCTCTTTCGCAGTAAGTCTCAAGTTAGAATACCTTCTATGACTCCTTCAGATGCTAATTAAGAAAGAGTTTACCAAAAGCTACATGTATAATGTTTCAGACTAGTGTAGTTAAGTGTCAAGAACCTATTGATTTGTCTTCGTGGGCAGTGAGATGGCTCGAACCCTTTCCACTATCTTCACACGTAGGCGATCAGATTTTATGGTGACAATTTTATAACAAAGATACGTATGTTATTATTTACTGCAGTACATGTACGTTTACATGTTCATATGCATTTCATATGGTGTATAGTCCAAAATTCTAACAATCTCTAACTTGGAATGTACAAAACCATGTGCTCACAGAACAAAATCAACAATCATATCTAATCTCTATAACAATCTTTTATATGTACAAGAATGAAGATATGTCATCTAAACCTGATCCCATCCGTTAGTTTCATTAATACAAGGACCAAAGGGAGAGCTGCTGCCATTTTTGCAACTAAACCCACGTTGATCTCATTCGTCAACTTAACTAAACGACATAGATAAATTATGAATGTATAGCATGAAAATTATGCATAATGTGATCTATATATGCCTATTTTCAACTGGTCCAACTTTAACCAAATGAGATCGTATTTCAAAGTAAACCACAGAAAACTGAAAAAGAACTAAATATTTTATTAATGTCTTGACATCAAGTACAATATCAAGCACAAAGAACACGGCATGAATTCCTATTAAATCAAATGATATCAAATATAACAATGCTCATATGAGTAACATGCTCATGAAAGACCTTGGGCTCTAAAGCCTTAGTGAGCAAATATGCAATCATAGATTTTGTTCCTATAAGCTCAATACTATGAACTCTTCTTTCGTAACAAGGAACTTAATATCTATATGTTTATCTATAAGAGCTCCTATTGCTATTTGAATACAAAATTATTGATCTATTGTCATATAATAATTTGCATGACATTTGACTACTTGGGGTCCTGTAATAAAATTTCGCAGCCATATTTCATAGTGAAAGATGCAACAAGTGTATGCTTGGCACTCTTCCAAGAAATCGCACCTTTGGTTAATAAAAATATATAACCAGATATCAATTTAGGCTGTCCTAATCCAAAAAAGTCAGAATTAAAAAATCCAATAATCTCAAGTTTGTTCAACCTCTTATATGTAAGCATATAATCCTTAGTTTCAATGTTCTCTTCCTAGATTGCTTTGATATCTACTAAGCATTCCTATTGGTTCAGCCAGATTTTGCTGAGGCTGGATGTCATCGTTTTGATCCATAATTTCGTATGATTTCGGCTGTGGAATAC
>JAOTBA010000002.1:32845075-32863583 GCA_025629845.1 Erythroxylum squamatum | reverse complement strand
TGAGCACATAGCTTTCTGAATTATCCTCAAAAACAATAGCTCAACTTTTCTGATGAACCTTGGAGACTTCAGTCCGAGTTTCACCTTCTTCTTCCTTTTCAGCTTGATCTTCATTGCTAAATCTTCAACTAACTTCAGAACAACAGGTTTTGCAAAACAATTTACTCCAACAATCCAAGCCCTCGTATATTAAGAAAAAAGGCAAACTTAGTGGATAGGTTTTCCGCTATAGCATGGTAAGATGATGCAGGTCCGACGGGAAACCTAACTTTAAAAGCTAGTTTAGAAGGAGATGGATTCTCTGTCCATTTTACTTTGTCCCTATTATGTCCTATGAATCTTAGCTATTTATTTATGCGAAATCCACACAGGACTTACATAAATGAATAGCTGAGATTTATGGGATAGGATAGAGACAAGATAAAATGGACAGAAGATCCTGGCTCGTTTGGAAGAGCCCACAAGCATGTGATCGATGTGGAAGTCAAGTTTTATACCTTGCAATTGGAGCATAACATTCCACCGACACTTTATAGCTCAAACATTTACAAGTTAGTTGTGTGTTAAATCTTTTTTAGTCTCGATTGAATACTGCCATATTGATGTCATTACTTATGACGTGAGACTAAGGCTGTGGGTCTGTCGGGAAATAGCCTCTCTATTATGTAAGGGTAAGACTGCGTACTATCACACTTTTCCAGATCCTGCTTCACTGCAGGACTTTAGACTGAGTATGATGATGATGATAATAATAACTTATGACATGAGGGTTCGAAAAAGTAGTGTTGGTTTTAATATCAATTAATACAGGTCTTATGAAAGTGTCCAATGCTAAAAACTAACTCAAGGAGTGAGAAAGTTCATAAACTTATAAATCTCACATCAAACCTTCATTGACGGATGTAAGACTCAAGTCTCATATCTTACAATTGGACCATAACATTATACGAGAGTCATTAATTATATGAAACTTTCTTTTTACTTTTTACAAAAAGACTATTTTCATAAATCAAACTTATTATCTACATATATTATTATATTATTACATATAACATTTATTCTTCGTCAAATCATAAACGGGTGATTAGTTTGACTTTAGCTTATTCAATTAGGGAGCAAATTATTTGTTTCCATTACTCTGTTCCTACTATATTCTATGAACATCCATCTATTCAATAAATGAGATCCACAAAAATTGAATGAATTGATGCTCATAGAGCAAGGTAGGAAAAGAGTAACGAGAATAGGTGATCCGAACTCATTCAATTAACACCATCTCTAGACAATAGTTTCATATTTTAATCTTATGTTATGTCTTTTGCTAGGCTTGAAAGGACAATGACTCCATCTTGAAATTGAAAATAAAATTAAAAAAACTAAAAATAATCCTATGAACCTAAAAATGATGCATAAGGCTAAGTTGAGATGGGTTAAGTTTGGGCTAGATTGGGCCAACTGGGCCCATTACCATAACTTACACTAGGGTTAGGTGACATATAATTGAAAAACCCTAACGGGAACGTATGCTCGAGCCCGTAGTCATGTCCATTTGCTTATGTTCCCAAAGGCCTTCTTCTTGTGACCAGTGTCCTAGTCTCTGTTTCACTCTCACCTTGATCCAGTCAAAACAGTACTGAACTTTTTAAGGTTGAGCACAGATGACTTCCCACGAGGACCACAGTCATCCCCACGGCCATCAACGCCACCACCATGATCACCATGACCATGCCCATGAGTACCTATCTATTGCAAAGTTTCTAAATTTCGGTACTGTTTTGCTTTCAAGCTTACTGAGATATAATTGCTAATGGTCGCAACAGGAAAACAACGTCATGGGTAGGTCCGGATGGGAAGTTGTACCATAGCCATGATGGGCTGGCAGCACACTCGCACGAACCAATATATTCTCCTGGCTACTTCACCAGAAGAGCTCCCCCACTTCATAACAGGGATTTCAATGAAAGAGCTTTCACTGTTGGGATTGGCGGCCCTGTTGGTACTGGGTATCTTCTGTTATTCCTGCAACCTTCTCTTGATTTCTTGCAAGTCTTACGATTCAATACTATTGCTTTCATCCTTGTATCTTGTTTTATCTATAATCGTGATGCAAACTTTTTTCCCCCCTTATAGTTTGTTTAGTGGCTCAACGTAATCCCCCTTTCCGAAATGACTATTGCCTTTTACATGAAATGTTCTTGAGGTTTGCGTTTGTTTTCAGAAGGAACTACCAGTCTTCCTGTGCATAATGTGAAAGGCATCCAGATTCAAGTTCAACTTAATGCATATCTATTCATTCACTAGCATTTTAGTGACTGCTAATATGCAAGTTTCAACATTGGTATACCTTCTCGAAATGGGAATTTGTATCATCTTGGTTTCTCTTCCAGATATTCGTGTTGCGTTGGCTTGGTTTGTATCCTAATTTCTTAGCTTCTTGAAATTCAATTATAGAGCTGATAAATTTCATTTTACATTTTCCAGGAAAACAGCTCTAATGTTGGCATTATGCAAATTCTTGAGGGACAAGTACAGCCTTGCGGCAGTAAGTTTCATATGTTTGTTATACTCTTGTTGCTGAGATTCATGCCTGTACATTTTTTAGATTCGGTTGGCAAATTTTTAAATGTGGAAAAAGCAATTTTATCTTTTATCTTCTTTCTTTTTTTCATGTGAACATTGGTTTAATCACTGAAAGTTGAATTTGATATTGTGTAAGGTTTACAAGAATATGAGTTTCATGTTTAGTATACCCCTAGAAACTGTAAGCAAAATGCTACTCAAAATGCCCAGTATGGACCCCTGGAGGAAATCAAACCCGCTATCCCTCTCCGTGAGAATCCGTTCGTTTTGTACTTGTTTAAGGATTTGCAGATTTTATATTGTATCATGAGGCAACTGGATCACTTCATCGTAATGCCTCTTGTTGAACTACTATGGACTTCCAAGTGTACGTTTCTACTCATTTTTTCATACTTGTCCCAGTTATCTCCTTTGACTGCATAAGAAAAGACAGGTGCAGTATTTCCGAGTTTGGATCAGCCAAGTTGTTGATATCATTATTAAATGTTTTGGAGATATCTTTAGTCACTATTTACGTTCCTTCTGAAAAAAAGAGGTGTAGAAGACAGGGAAGTTAATACCTAGTTTGAGCTAGAGCAGAGAGATAACTTCTAGCTAGAACTAATGTAATGTATTAGGTGATTAGACAGAAGAACTTGCTTTCCTGATTCCTCTTGTCCGAACTTGCTTTTATAAACGTTCAACACATTCAACAAATGTCACCTGTATCATGTTTTTGAATGTGCTTTCTATTGGCAATTGTTTAGTGGACATGAAGATTGATTAGAAGTACTATCTTATGATTTCAGGTGACCAACGATATATTCACAAAAGAGGATGGTGAATTCTTGATTAAGCATGGAGCACTTCCTGAGGAAAGGATACGTGCTGTAGAAACTGGGGGCTGTCCACATGCTGCGATTCGTGAGGATATCAGCATCAACCTTGGTCCTCTTGAGGAACTTTCTAACTTATTTAAAGCAGACTTGCTTCTTTGCGAATCTGGAGGAGGTAATTCACTAATTGTTGCCTTAATTGATATCAAGGCAACAACATGCTTGCTCGATTATGATTTCACGAACATGACTTCTAATTGCACAGATTGATCATCAAATTTAAATTTCTTGGATGCAGATAATTTGGCTGCCAACTTCAGTAGAGAACTGGCTGACTATATTATATATATAATAGATGTATCTGCTGGTGATAAAATTCCTCGGAAAGGTGGTCCTGGCATCACCCAAGCTGATCTTCTTGTATGTGATTTCTCATTCTTGTAACTGCCACTGCTTTGATTTGATGTACTTCTTAATATCTGTCTTGTTCACCAAACGTCAAAGCACAATTTTCCTGACCTCTGAGTTGATTGCTTGTGATTCTAGGTCATAAACAAGACTGACCTCGCACTAGCAGTTGGGGCTGACTTGAAAGTCATGGAGCACGATGCGCTTCGAATGCGGGATGGAGGGCCATTTGTCTTTGCTCAGGTCAGTTTGACTTGACGACAATTTGCCTTTTCTTTTGAACTCATCATAAAACGATCTAGACTTTTGTAAAATGGATGGAAGTTTGGAATGTATTTGGCTGCTCAATCAAGTTTTCAAAGCCGCTGGTTTACAGAACCCATGGTAGTAGATATTTGTCGACAGATATTACACTGCTTGACGTGCACCAGGATCTCTAGACTCGTAGTTTATACTTTGGCATGCACATATAGCAAAATAGGTTGGCTTAATTGTCAATGATCATGAGAATTCCCAAGATTTACAGGCATATGGTATTTTATTTTACATCTTAAAAGCAAGCTTGTCTACAGCGGGTCAAAGATTTGGATGGACTCCAGTTCAACTCGACTGTATCTTCTGTTAAGGCTGTTGTTATTGTTCAAAGCGACATATTTTTGTGGCTGAATGAATGCTGCATCCTCGTCCTTATGTCTTCTGTCTGTACAGGTGAAACACGGTGTTGGTGTAGAGGAAATTGTGAACCACATTTTGCAAGCTTGGGAGGTAGCAACTGGAAGAAAACGCCAGTGAATCTGATTTTTCTGTTGCCTTGCTATGTATCTTATCTTGATGTGCTCTTTTCCCCAAGTGATCTGTGTTAAGCAATAAGCGTTGGGTTCACTTGTTCCATGACATTGTCAAACAATTAGTATATTGCTTGCTTCTGTGTGTCAGTTCAGTCATATTGCAATAGCATTACTGACCATACCATTGGTGATTCAGTAACGTAACTAGCAAGAATCGATTTCTCATTTTATTCAGAGTTCAGACCTGATATAACCAAAGTCAACTCAAATTCTTACCAGTGTTTTGAGATTTTTATCATACCGATTGGTATTGACTGAAAAATGGTACGAAGCTTAGTAGTTTGGTACTGGCTAATATTGGCGATTTCGCCTAATACCGGCCCGTACTGATCGATATTTAAAATATCAGTCAAATATTGACCAATATCGTAAAGTTTAAAATTTTAGGACTTGTTTCCAAAAAGAAAAGTTAATGAAGTTTCAATCTAAATGCCAAAGAAGATGAAGATGAATTTTGGTTCAAGAGAGCAGGAACAAGTGGAGGATGTGAAGACCTCTCTTCTGGATTTGCCTAACTTGGCCTTGGAACCCATTGTGATCATCTTTTGGAGAAACACTTGGAGCATAAATGGAGTAAAGTGATTGGGGAAGTTGCTCGCAAGGAATGACAATGGCGTTTGGCTATAGCTTGCAGAAAGAAGCCAACAGGTCTCTTGAATCAAAACAATCAAAAGGGTTTGTTAGGAACTCTTGGCAGTTTCTATCTTTCCCGTGGATTAAACCAAATTTTCAAAGTAGACCAGAAGAGATAGACGAGTACAATAGCTAATTTTACATGGTCACAAATCCTCTATTCCAAGTGTCATTATGTGCCAAATTTTTCCTATTTATATGTGTCACAATAAATAAATAGGGGTAGAGGACTAGAGGGTGGTTGTTTCTATTTTCATGTGCCACCTTGTACTCAAGATCATCCATCTATCTATTAAATATTAACACAGATCCTTTGCTCCGAATTTTGTATGCCGTCATGTTCCAAACTTCACCTAGTCACATGTTTCACAATAAATAAACAGGGGCAAAGGGTGGTTGTTTCCGTTTTCGTGTGTTACGCTGTGCCCGAGACTATCCATCTATCCATTAAATATTAACACAGATCTTCTGTTCCGAATTATGTGTGCTATTATGTGCTAAACTTCTCAAGTTTACATGTTTCACAATAAATAAATAGGAGCAGAGGGTGGTTATTTCCGTTTCCGTGTACCACCCTGTGCTCGAAACCATCAATCCATCCATTAAATGTTAACACAGATTGTGTCATCATGTGTCAAACTTCTCCTATCCACACGTTTCACAATAAATAAATAGGGGCAGATAGTGGTTGTTCCCGTTTCCGTGTGTCACCCTGTACTCGAAACCATCCATCCATCCATTAAATGTTAATACAGATCCTCTGTTCTGTGTGTTATTATGTGCCAAACTTCTCATATTCACATGTTTCACAATAAATAAATAGGGACAGAGGGTGGCTGTTCCCGTTTTTGTTTGTCACCTTGTGCTCGAGACCATCAATCCATTCATTAAATGTTAACACAGATCCTCTGTTTTGAATTTTGTGTGTCATCATGTGCCAAACTTATCATATTCACATGCTTCACAATAAATAAATACGAATAAATAGTGGTTGTTTCCGTTTCCGTATGCCACCCTGTACTCGAAATCATCCATTCATCCATTAAATGTTAACACAAATCCTCTGTTTCGAAGTGCCATCATGTGCCAAACTTCTCCCGTCATATGTTTCACAATAAATAAATAGAGGTAGAGGGTGGTTGTTCCCGCTTTCGTATGCCACCCTGTGCTCAAGACCATTCATCCATCTATTAAATGTTAATCAATAGATGGTTTCGAGCACAAGATGACACACGAAAACAAAAATAGGGGTTAATGGATAAATGGATGGTCCCAGGCTGAGGTGATACACAGAAATAGAAATAAAGGAATTGGTCCTCCGAATAAGTAGGACAGGTGGAAAGAAGTGGAGTCCCTGACGAGACATAAGCATCTTATCATTTACGATATGTGTGTTTAGCAAACAACTAGAGTTGGTGTCAGTGTTTTTAGCTTGAGCTTCACCTCTTCTAACTCTCGTCTACAGTATACAAGACATAATCAATACAGACAAAGATTCCGGACATCTGAAGGTTCCCTCTTCCAACAGGTAATAGCTTCTTTTTCTCTTCCTGTTTTCCACTTTCATTTTGGTGCTGCATGTGTCAGGGTTAACCCGGATTCCATGATCTAACTGCATGTTCTTTACAGTTAGGTAGTTGTTTTGAGAGAAAAAAGAATTCAACACCTCTAGGTAGTTCTTTAAAAGCCATTGTTGTTATTCTTGTGGTAGTGATGTCTATGATGCTGGGTGGTACCAGAGAGATTGAAACCAAATTAGGGTTTCAGAATTAGCTAACAATTATTAGGATTTTTGATGCTGTTAACAATAATTAGCAATATAATTATTATTATTATAAAATAATTAAATTAATTAAAAAATAATAACAATAATTAAGTTTCTAAATTACTTATTAATTTAAAAATTTAAAAATGTCACTTCTAAAGTGACAAAAACTTAATTGTATTTAATTATTATTTATTATATGATGAAATGATAATATTTTAAATACTTTGTATTGTTTTCAATTTTATATTTATAGGATGATTAAATGGTTTTTTTATATTAATTAAAGTTATTATTTATATGTTAAAATAATATTAATAAAAGTAAATAAATTATTGTTATTTTAAATTTTATTATTATAATTATTGGAGAAAAGGTTAATATAAAATTAAAAATTATACATTACAATATATTGAAAAATTATTTTGTAATTTTTACAAAAAAAAAAGAATTATTTTATAAATTTTAAAAATTATAATATAGTGTATATTCATAACATTGATTCTTACACGTGTGTTCTGAGTTGAATAATGCGGTCGTATTGTATTCTAATGTAATCATCGTGAATATGGGCCATTTATGACTGAAGTCCACTTACCTAAATTAGGCCTAACCCACAAACTACGAACAATAGCCAACCTGAACTGGGTTTAAGGAATCATAAGAAATAATCAATCGATTGATCGAAGTAAAAATAGAAGGAATAACGATATGGGAGAACAAGAAGAGGGGAAGAAGAGAAGGGTGGTGGTGGAATCATTGGGATGGCTGACGGAATCTTCAATTCTGCCGAAGAAGCACAGAGCCATCGAAGGTGTTGGTGCCTCTTCAATTTTGGAACTCAAGGCTCAGCTCTATAACTCTCAGGAAGAGGCTAAGTCCTCCAAGCTTATCTCTGGTCCCGATGGCGTCGAATACCACCGCGCCAAGAAGAAATTAACCCCTCAAGACCCAAAGAACCCCGGCGTCGATGCCCGCGCACTTAAGTACCCATCTAAACCCTACTCTTTCCTTTTCCTATTCCCATGTTGCTAAGTAACTAGCATACATTGAATTCTGATTCCATGAAAGAGAAATAGTTGGTGAGATTGCAAGTTGGCTTCTTTTCGTGCATGTCGGTTTCGAGTCTGAAGCATTTCAATCTTCTCACAGCTTTGGAAATTACCTTTTTTCTTTTCTTTTGCTGTTAGTGCTTAGGATAGGACAAAACGAGGGGTGATACAAGGATAGGTGAGAAGTTCTGGCTATATTGTTCATGTCTGTAAAGGTGAGATCTTTCCTTTAGGGGTGTAGGGATTGGAAATAAGGATTGTTGGTTGTACTTCTGCATTGATATTTACCCTTTTTAATCTTCGAGTTGCAAAATGTTCTTATGTTGTGTACCACCCCTTTAATCTTGGAACTGGAAAGATACTCTCTTCTTTTGTGATGGTTTGAGGTGAACTTGTTAAAACATCTACAAGCTGGGTTGATAGATATTAGGCAATAGGCTTACGTATAATCATGTTAATTAGATTTCTTCTACTTATGCCTATGAGATACTGCTAATAGTGTCTGATACCACCAATAGGGTATGCTGGAGTTTGTTTCAGTTGGGAGCAATCAGAATAGAATCGTGGTCATGTTAGAATAGCATGTCAGTAGCTTATTCTTACTTTTTTACATTATGTGAAAGTGATTCTTAAAACCCTTGGAGTGATCTCATGACCTATTCTTTTTATTTGATTTCTTCCTATTAAATACCAATACCCTAATTTGCTCCTTATACATTTGTATTAAGTATTGCTGGCATATTCTTTAGTTATCCTACATCAAGAGGAGGAAGCGAGGGGGAGTTGGCATTCTGGTTTCTCTTCTTTTGGTTCATGGATTGAATATGGATTTCAAAGCTCGACCAATGTCTATATGGTGGCATAATGTAATCACATATCAATTTGGCTAGATATTTTTTCAATTTTACATGAGTACTGCTTCCTTGGTTTCATTCTTTCCTGAAATTTGCCATTTGATGATAATATGAGAATTTATTTGCATTTGTTTGGCATGAACTGTTGGTGAACTGAATCAAAGTTGTCACTTTTGGGTTCTTGTTTTCTTGTATTTTCTGGTCTCACATGCATCAAAAAATGTTGATTAGGTAATGAAACATTTACAAAATAATGATCAATCTTTTGCTCTTTAAATCCAGGGACAAACTCGAACTCAAAGCTGTTAATGATGGGTCAGCTAGCTATGCCGCTTTGGAAAAGAAAGCAGAGTTGTATGATAAATTGGTAAGAGGAGAGCTCTCCGATGAGGAGGACCAGGAGAAGTACTGTGTTGATTTTTTCCGCAAAGGTGTTGAGCTGGAGGAGTCACAGCAACCACAACATCAAAATGTTCCTGCAACTATAGCGCCAGAAAATGAAAATGGTGATAATGATGCCTCCACTCCATTCGGTGCGAAGTTTATGGGGCCTGGTCGAACAGCTGGAGCATTAGATAGAGATGAACATAAGCGCTTTGTGAGGTATGCCTTTTGATCTCATCTAATTGCAAGAATTGAATTGTCCTGCTCTTGCTGGGGATGAAAATCGGATTAGCACAAGCATTTTCTTTTAAAGAAAATTTTATAAAAATGTGGGGAACATATAAAGTTGGTTATTTGTGATGTGCAATGACTTGTAATGTACTTTGTTATACTGAGGAAGGGAAAAGGCCCTAGTAAAGCAAGTCACAACGCTGCAGAAACGGCGAGAATGGAAGAAAGATGTGATAATTGTTTCCTATATCTATTGGCTAGCATGAACTTAGACCTATCTGTTGATTATCCTTGGTAGAAATTGGTTTGAGTCATGTATATTTTATTAGGCTTCTGTAACTCTGTTTGTGCATATGTGGGACACATATAAAACATGTATGGTGAAACAGGTAGGTAAGTATACCCTGATTATTTTTCAATTCCGTTTTGCTCAGGGAAGTTCATGAACAAGCAAATGAAGCAAGAGAGAAAGTGTCAGAGCTGAAGTTGCGCAGGCAAGAACAGGCTGCAGCTAACCGTGAGAAACTAAGGCAGGCTTATCTCAGGAAAAAGCTGGAAAAATTGAAAGCCGAAAAAGCAGCTCAGACAGGAGCCGTGGAAGGTGGAAGTTGATAGTCTAATTTTGTTGTTTCTTATTATCAGTTTCATCTGCTCAAGGATGAGAAGATGTTGAGTAAAAGAAAGCAAAATGGTATGGATCCTCAAGTCCTTTGGCATAACACTCACTCTGCATTTCATCTGTTCTAACTTGTATATGAAACAATTTAAGAACATAGTTTGTAAGCATAGTTTAGGTTAATTGCATTGACTTTTTATTATTTCAATTCTCATTTTTTTAAATTTCTTCAGACCCTTTTCTTTTTTCTGCTAAAAATGTTGATGGATTATACATTTAATGGATTTTTTTTTCTTTTTGTAAGTTAAAGGTAAGGATTGAAAGTTGATAAAATGATAAGTTGATATGTGGCAAAAAAGTTATTTATCATTTTCACATGTAAAGAATATTATTCTTTAATATTCCACATCACTTTATTATGTTAAAATTGACATTTTGTTATATTTATTGATTATTAATAGTGTATCTATTAATTAATATGATGTTAAATTAAGTATTTTATCAAAATTTTATTAATGATATAATAATATTAGTAAATAAACGTTAAATCTTTTATTTTTATTTTAAAATCTTTTATTATCAAAAAATTAATATTTTAGCATACAACTTAGCAGTTTGTATTAAATATAATCCGGCATTTTATAAGTTTTTGGTTTCGTTTAACTAAAATATATTTTAATCCCTTTTGCTCATAAAATATTTTATTAATGAATTTTATTTAACTAAATTTGCGTAACGTGGATGAGTAGCTCATGATTATATAACACATTAAAATCTTCTTCAACTCCTTGTTATCATTTATAACAAACTCCAATTCATAATCCATTTGTTTTTTTTTTTTCCATCTAACTCAATTTGTTCCTCCTTATTTGGTCTTCTAATAGCTCAATTGCACATCTCATCTTCAATTGTCCCTTCGTAACTCAATGTTACTCATTCGGATATGAACTCTAATGATTTAAAACTCGAGCAGAAAGAATGCGTTGTCCTTCTTTAACAAGGATTGATTGAGCCTACTAAATGTGATTAGGATTGTTAATGAAAGAACTTATAATTCCCAACCTTGTAAAAGTCACAAAAACAAACATTCATTAACATTTTTATTTCCATATTGAAAATCATAACAAAATACTTTTACTAATTGGATGTACAACCTACACTTACATTTTATTTTATTTTTACTTCATAAAGTCCTTAAATAACCATTGAATGCTTAGATATCATGATATCTTCAATCCTGATTGCTCCATTTTTATACTATACGCCAAGCAACAAGAAGAACCAAAATAACCATCAATCACCAACAATTTAATATCCTATTCATAATGGAGATACGAACACAATTTATCAACCACATTGTTAATTATTGTTCAAAAATTAGGAAGTCATTCTCTTCATTTGGAAGAAAACAGACATGGATGTATGGCAACATTCACCCTACTAGTATTTAATCTGATCTGATTCTAAGACGCTATTAGTCGATTGTTTATTCTTATCTAGTGGCTAGCATGCACTTAAACCTATCTGTTGCTTATCCTTCGTATATATCGGTTTGAGTCATGTATATGGAACGCATATAAAACATGTAATGCAAAATGAGCATTCAAGTGCACCTGTTTGACCTCTCACAAAGAAAATTAACATCGAACACAGTCATTGAATCAAGAAAAGAAATTCACAAAGAGCAGACCGAAAGGTAATCTATTCATTTTTAACATTTCAGCCTTCCATGTAATAATTAATTATAAACAAAAACAAAAGTCACTACTAAGTTCTATAGTCATGCAGTATTGCAGCTGGCCTTCAAAAGGAACTGATGGCAGTACACATTATCTACTTCTAGTACATCTCTTGCTTCAAGGAGTGAATAATGGATAATTCTCCACCCATAGCTTGCCATCAACTTTGCCTTTTGAAGCATACGATGACTCGGTACCTACGAACCACTATCCAAATCGTAGTTTAGTTATTTCCACAAACATTATTCATCAAATGCCAGCATGAAGATGATCATAGGAAAGCGAGAGAAGAGCTTATGGGGTGCTTTCCTCACTATTGAATATAGTACTTGTTGACCTTATCTGACCTTGTAGATTTTCCTCAATTCTTTCCTTGTATTTATCTAAATATATCAACGATACGATCCGTGGCTGGGTATCTAAGTTTACGTCTTTCATGGTATCAGAACCATCAATATATATTAGCTACTTGCTACAGCAACGGCATACCTGTCACAAATCTGCCATCGCAGCCTCTGCTCTTCCCGTATGGCTCACGATATTACCATATGGACCTTCCCGTCAGCTATCATCACTTTATTCTCATCATGTAATTTCTGGACAATCATAAAATATTTTTGTTACCAGATTTGTTCACATTGCAAGTGATTGAAGAAAACCAAACAGCTAATATGCACTTCCCAATTATATAATTTGGTCCTTAGAAGCAATCGAATTAATTTCAGAAATCTGGAGTTACTGATTCCGGCAAGCCAATCCCTTCCATCTTCTCAAAAGAAAAATTTTACCTGCAATAGAAGCATTATCTCTTCTCTCGAGTATTGGGAAACTCCGGAGTTGATAACCTTCTCTAGGTCATCAATAGTTATGCTATCCAAGTAGCGCATGTGTTGACGAAATGACGTATTAAATGCTTCAATTCTGCAGTCAGCAGGGAAAAACAGAGCTCATCACCATTATGTTTAAATTGGGCATAGAACAAATGGATTTGTACACCACTATTCTCTACTATATCAGACCTTTCTGGAGACAAGTCAGTAGTAGATTGTTCAGCAGGAGGCTCGTCAACTTCCATGGAATCCACCATTCTGCCACAAAACAAGAGTAGAGACAAATGTTAACAGTATGAACCTGGAAAAATGTGGAAGCACTGCAAGATTTTATTTACTATTAGCTAATCCACAACCCATCCTTTTAAGGGCATATATTTACATATAACTTGAGAAAACCATCCGTCCTCCCTTTGTATTGCCAAATGATGCAAACTCATCTAAAAACCAGTCAGAAATGACACACCACTCAGAAGAGTGAGGGGAATTCAAATGTACCATTCTTCAGCTATGACGGTTGTCAAGTACAGTGATGGAACTTTGGAGAAACTATACTTCAGGTTGGATTTAGAACCTAAGTTCAAGACAAAGCAAACATGCAAGCATCCTCTATTTCACTGGTTGATCCAGATTTCTCCATGGGAATGTTTTTAGGCTATAAATCATGGTTTTAACATTCATGAATCGGAAGAAAATCAGAAAAAGAAAACTTATCCAATTGCAGCAAGCTTGTTATAGGGGTTCAAATAGAATCTTAAGTGAACATAATACTCAATGCCTGTCAACTGTTTTGCCTAATGCTACATCACCTAGGGCAAAAGGTGATAACAACAATATTTAGTTTGAGAGATTCTCAGCTCTAATAGAAGGCACATGCATACCTACACCACAAAAGTAAACTGTGCCTGTGCATTGTATAAAGGCTTTTGTATTAATGCAAGCAAGAAAGATGCAGTTCATTAAAGGCATGTAAGAGGAAAAGAAAGCAGCAACTCTTAGTCTGGAATCTCTAAGGTACTAAAAAACCAGAAAATAGTTTCTTGCTAAAACTTTAGCTGACTTGAAGTCCTACCCTTCGTTATCAACAGCGGAATGGTCATCTGCATTATGCCTACTTGAACGACGTTCAGTTCGATGATTTCTCTCTGATTCTCTTTCCCGTTCTTTTTCACGTTCCTCCATCTCAGTTAATTCTTTATGATATATAGCAAAATTTAAAACTTTCAAGGCAGCTTCAACATCAGACTTAGAGACCTGGTAAGACAATTTTATTAAGAAAAGTGGAAAAGGCATCTTGTCCAATAGCCATTAAGGTAAGATCCATATGTATGAATATAAAGAACACAGAGTAAAAGGATGGATCAAATACCTTTCTGCTCAATTTCAATTTTGCATGAGCAGTAGATAAACGTATTACGGTTTCCAAGGTTCTGGCAGTAATTGGGAGTGTTCCTCCGGTCTACCAAAAGCAAGAAATGTTTAAGCTCAAGAAAACACTAACCATTTCGACAGTTAATCTAACAACTATAGTTACAATACAAACCTTTGCTGTTGAACTGGCATTTCTGAGCTCGGCATATACTGCGGCAATATGATCAGATGCCTGCAGATAAAACGCTAAAATTAGCTTGGCAGGAACACTATATTCAGGTGGTATGTGACAAAAGAAAACTTCTCATAAATATTGGCAAGAAAAAGAACAGTTTGCAAAAAAAAAATCATAATGACCTCATCTGTCAGCTCCGGTTGAATCCTATGTTTTGCATAATGGATGTACTTTTTAAGGAACTTTATTGTGAGAGTATCACGCTTGCGGCCTCTTTCTGTTTTCTTCCCATGAAGCATTCGGTTGTATTTAACAAAGACCGATGAGTCTGCATCTGCTTCATCTTCTCTTCCATATCTTGAACTTCCATCAATTGCTGAATCACCTATAATATTTGTCTCCATCTTAGAGATGATTCAAGTACACCTTATGTATTCCAAGAAAAAAAATTCATTTACCTCCATCTATCACAGAACGGTAACGGTGCATACGTAAGACATGCTCTGAAATATGTCGATCAATATCAGGATCCATTTGATCCAGTACTATGAACAACAAATCAAAACGAGATAGCAAAGAGTCTGGAAGTCCGATGTTTTTGGTAGGTGTCAGTGAGCGATCATACTACAAATATACAGTAACGGCAAAAGTTAATTGAGGATTTGAAACAACGGCAATAAATAATATGACTACCAGCATGAAATTCAACCTCGCTGAAAAATCTTCTACTTACAGTTCCATATATGGGATTTGCAGCAGCGACAACACTGCATCGAGCATTCAAAGATGCATGAATACCCGCCTTAGCAATTGTAACAGTTTGCTGCTCCATGACCTCATGTATGGCGACACGATCTTGATCATTCATCTTGTCAAATTCATCAATACAGACTACACCTCTATCAGCAAGAACCATTGCCCCAGCTTCAAGCCTTCGTTCTCCTGATTAAAAGTATATTTCTTATCTACCAAAATGCAATTCTTGAAATGCCTCTGCCTAATAACGCTAAGATGCCTGAGTCAATTCAATTACTTACCAGTTTCTTGATCAGAAGTAACAGCAGCAGTCAATCCTACACCAGAAGAACCACGTCCAGTAGTTGATATGGCCAGGGGAGCAATGTTCATGATTGCCCTTAACAGTTGGGATTTGGCAACAGATGGATCACCAACCATCATCATGTTAATGTCACTAAAAACAGTGGGCATGACTTGACTTTAGATCATATAAGTGGGTAACAAAGAATGTTCTAGTAAATGGAGAAAAAGTATAATATGTTTTAGTTAGGCATCTACTTACAGAGATGCATATGCAGTATCCAATATTAACCAGTTATTTTCTGCGCCATGCCAAACCACAGAGAAACCAATTGAAACATTACTCACCCTCGTAAATGAGTACCATTCTTCAGATTCTTTTCCACTCCACCAAGCATCAATAAAATGACTGCCTTCTTTATCCATGAGTGCCCATATATTGAAGGTGCAAGTGAATTCCCAACGAGGTCAAAAGTATCGTCTCTTTCAGCTATCATTTTAATGTTCTTTAAGTCTTGTGGACTGTAAATTGGTGCATTTGCCTCTTTGTTAAGTAGACAAATGTTATTAGCTATAAGAACAGTCCTGGATGTGAAATCATTCATAAAAACTTTTGAAGTTAGAGAAGCAAAAAAGTTTCAATGAAGTATTCAACTCAGTAGTTGAGCTACCTGAACACCCCATTGACACTGCCTTTACTTTTCCCAGATATTGCTTTGTAAATCCCAACAATAGCCACACGATCTCCAGGCTTGCATGAATCAACGAGGTCATCCTCAAGTATTACATCAACTGTTCGTGGAAGCTGTCCAGGAGCAGAATTCTCGGGCATTTCTTGCATTGACAAAGTTTGATGATCCTTATACTTGCACAACCCATACTCAGTTACCAACAGGTTACCTTTGTCATCCTGATGTGGAAGAATTTTCGTTACATACTTATTCTAATATATGGTGTTTGCAAACAGTAATTATAAGGACTTGAGAATACCCTTGTAGGATAGACAGACCCTGTAGGCAAACCCGTATTAGATGTGATGTCTCGATATTCACGGGAAGTGAAATTTCCAGTCGTAGGACAAAAGTGAACACTTTTGACAACCTTTGGCCTCACAAGAGAACCTAAAAGTTTACAACCACAAGGTTAGGAGTATCCAGATAAACTCTTAATTCATCTAAAAGATGTCTTGTATTTATTAAAATCCACTACACTATAATCCCCAATTTATAGTTGCCTTACATCTGTTCAAGATGTTATATAAAAGAGGAAAATAACTATCATATAACTTCCTTAAATTCAATAATAGCCATACGTAGTTAAAGCTGCAGGTTGGAAAGAACTCGGCAGTTCTATAAGCAAACAAGTTTCATACTAGCCAGTTCCCCAAGTTATGCCACAGTGAACACTTTCAACTATAAGAGGTTTTAAGAATTCAAAATAGCTGTTAATATGTCACGTCATGTTATACTATGCAACACTCATTTTTACACCTTAGCTATCAAGATACTGTCCGCTCAATTAATTCTCTAGCTGGAAGGTCGATCTGAGATTTAACATGATCTGTATCATAACTATCAATCTAAGCCAAAAGTAACCTTTCACATTAAATAGTTGGTGCAATACAGCATCCGTATTTCCTAAGCTTTCATATTGAGTTTAGCACCATGAGGAAGCAAAGTGGTAGAACATAATAAATCTCTCGATTCAAGAGATTCAAAGAGAAGGCAAAAAGAGTATTCACAAAGAGGAAAGTACATTTGGTTACAATGCCCTCAACGCAAACCATGGAGCCAATGAATTCAGAGAGAAGTTCTCGTGGAGTGACACGGCGAGAAACAAACGGGCCCTCGAAACCCACAAGAATTTGTTCCTCTTCCTTCATGTATTTGGGGTCAATGCTACGAGCAATATCGGTAGCGGCATCACACATGGGTTGTATATACTCACTGGGGTTCTTCAGAATCCTAAACTCCAGTTCAAAAAAAAGGCATTGCAGAAAATCAACTTCACGAACTATGCTTCTAAATTTATAAAAGAGACTCAAACGTTAAGAAAAAGGTGGGATGAGTAACCTGGGGGCGAAATCCTGAAAAGAGTGGAGATCAGAGATATTGATGATGAGACGGCGACGCTTGTGGTTAATCATGGCCTTAATCTCGTCCTTGTAAACCTGAAATCACATACATCCATCCAAAATCATGACACTCAACTCAATCCAAATCCACCAACCTACCATTAGATGAATAAACAAAGAAGGAGTACATTTTGATCCAAGAAGTCGAGAAATGCTCGCTTGTGACTGTTTCTGTCGTCGATGTTAGCCATCTTCTCTGTTGCAGACCCAAGAATTCGAGAGAGAGAGAGTTTGTGTGTGGGCTTGCTTTCGGCTAAGGCATCAACGCGTGGGTGTGGGACTGCTAAGAAAGGATTAGTTTTGGCGGGAACGGAGATAACTGTCTAGGCGGGAACTTTTGATGGGCCCCACTTTAATTATTTTAATTTAAATATATAATACTTTTAATTTTAACCTAGACCAAGAGAAGGGGATCAGATCTTCAGTTTCTTTTAATCTACTCCTACTTGTGCCATGACTCCACCAATTTTACAGGATAGGAAGAAGATAAACGGCACAGAAGATCCCCTGCTCAAGAGAAGGGCTTCACATCACCTAAGAGCCCTCAAATTCTCTGGCCAGGTACTCTGACCCTAACCTGTGCCAGAGTATTTAAGCCATTGAAAATGGCAGTGAGTTTTCAACCCGATTAATATTCGCACTATCCGATTTAATGGATTTGGATATAGGCAGTAAATCATAAAAACCGATAGATATGAATATGGATATGGGTTGAGTCATAAAAAATGGATATGGATATGGATATGGATAGAATAAAACCCGAACCATGGATACCCATATCCTACTCGTTTTTTATTAACTCTTTTTTTTTATGTCAAAAAAAACTCTATTTTTTCTTGAATATTTATAGTTAAATGTAATAAAATATTTAAGTTTTATAAGAAGAAATAACTTTAAAATCTCCACTTTACTCCTCAGTACTCACATTTTTCATCATATTTTATTTTCTTATAGGATAATAATAATGCAAATGATATGGAGATGGAGTTTTGAATGTTGTGGAGTTCACGCAAAGACAATTTGAAGCTTTAGTTA
>JAOTBA010000002.1:32827899-32844975 GCA_025629845.1 Erythroxylum squamatum | reverse complement strand
AGGTCGGTCAGCTGGGATTCTTTTTGGATGACCTAGTTAGGACTGCTATTTTGTCTTGATTGTATATAGTAGTTGTGCTAAGCTTTCAGAGGAATGTACAGACAGATAAGACTGACAGTTGTGCAAATTACTGTTTTTGATGAAATGAAATGGAAACAGTTTGGTTTTAAAAAGTTGCAATTTAATATTAATGTTTTATTATTGTGATGCCATGTGGAGTATGTAGTGTTTATTCGTAGTTCTCTCTTATCGTAGGATACGTACCGGAATGACCTACGGGCGTCCCGGTGGGTACTCTACGTTAAGGGGGCGCTACATATGCACAATACCTTAACCAAAATCCTTCAATTGATGCAAAATAATCAGGTTAACACTACAAGCTTTGTTTTCATCACAACTACAAAATTCCCAACTAATACAAAATAACTTGGTTAGGCATCATCAATTACATCATAAGTTCATAGTACTTACAAAAGTGTTAATATGCTCCCTCGCATGATTCATGGACTAGAAGATGGATAGAGGAACCCGAGCATAAAATACCTTTTCAAATGACTTGGTAAAGCGAACAAAACCTGAACTCTAACAGGATCATCATAAAATAACACAGTAGCCTTACTAACATCCGTTTGAGATATACCAATATTAAGAAGTTCATTGATAAGCTCTTGCATCTTCTCTTTAGTTAGGGAATCAAATTTAGTCTCCACAATCAAAGCATTTATAATAGCAGCATATTGTGATGCCATTTGTTTGTAAATAGACTTAAACTTAATAGTGAAGTTGTCTAACCTTGAGTCAATAGTTTCTTGAAGTGTTGCTGGTTTTTTTAATAAAAACTTTCATTTCTTGTTGAGAAGATTTTTTCGCTTTTTTGTTACAAGGGTGCTTAAAGGAAAAGCTGGGGATCCTTGTGTATCAGGGACCACGATAGGCTCTTCTTCATTGTTCGATGAAGAATACACTGTCATATTCTTGGGGCAGCTAACCTTAGCACTTGCTTCAACTATATCCTCAGCTTTGAGTCCTGTGGCTCTATCTTTACCCCACACTATGTCCAGTTTACTCAAATATGGGGATTTAAAGTTGCATATTCCAATTGCATTCTTGTGATTCTATAAAAAAGAATTATAGGAAACACAAGATAAAAACTTCATAATAAGAAAACATTATAATTATGAGAAAATAAAAAACTAAAATAAGAGCCTAATCAACTTTTGAGTTAGATGGCCTTACCGAGCACCATTCATCAAAACATTATTTCTCACAATTGATCTTATACTCAACATCATGCCACTGACAACCACTTTGCATACACATTTCAAAAATTGAGTTGTACATGTTTCTTAACCATTTAATATTAGAGTCAACGTGGGGATCGACTTCCTTATCAAAATTAGGAATCTTGCTCAATATCATCTTGTGTACTTCGACTAGGGATGGCAGTGGGTTTTCAACCCGATTAATATCTGCACTACTCGACCCGAAAAAATGAACATGTAGGCTAAAAAATGGATTTTAAATAGATGCTGAAAAATGAATGGGGATATGGATTTGGATATGGGTCTAGTAATAACCTGAACCGATGGATACCCATATCCTACCCATTTTTTATTAACTCTATTTTTCTGTTTTTTCTTGAATATCTATGATTAAATATAATAAAATATTAATATTTTTTGAGAGAAACAACATTAAAATCCTTACTTTACTCCTCAGTCTATTTTCTTATAGGATGATAATAATGCAAATGATATGGAGATGGAGTTTTAAATGTTGTGGAGTTCACGCAAAGACAATTTGAAGCTTTAGTTATTTCAATCTTTGTTCCAGTTCTAAATTGTGAAAAATGTATGTTGTCTTTGTACTAAATATTATGATTTTTATTATTCCAATTTTATGATTTTTTAATACATACAAATCAAAATCTTGACTTATTATTATTAAAGTAATTTTGATTTGGAGCGTTCGCAAAAATCTACTCTTTATATTTTCTATTTAGAAGTTATATTTTTATGTGTTATACAACCCGATGGATATCCAAAAATCCGAACAACCCAATAGATTTAGATATGGGTAGTAAATCGTAAAAAACGATGAATATGGATATAGATATGGATATGAGTTGAGTCATGAAAAATGGATATGGATATGGGTAAAGTAAAATCCGAACCGAACCTTACTCATTGTCATTCCTAAGCCATCCATTTAAGTGGAGTATTTAAGTGGAGTAAGCACGTGATTATTGGCACAGGTGATCTGATTCCCTGAGATAAACCCATTTGAAAATTTCAAATTAATTTTCAAAACATTTAAAACAAACCTTAATTATATGATTATTTTTAAATTTTTAAATACAAAATGAGTCTTAGACACACTTTTTAATTAATTATGTGACAAGAAAAACTATTTTTATTTTAAAATATGTCATATCAAACTTTTTTTTTTTGAAACAGAAGAGCCCACAACTGCTATCCTTTTTGGATACGCACTGGTAAATCTCCAGATGGACATAATAGCCTGCAAATCACGTCAACCGAATACTCCGCACTAAGCAAACCATGTACGATAGGCTATATCGAGAAAACGTAAGTAGGAAAATTTGAACACAAAACATTTTGTCCTCATGCCCCTCACTCCACCAACTCGACCACCCTAAGGCCATCGTATCAATCATGATATTGTTTTGAAACCGATACCAATAGTTTATTAACTTGACTAAACATTAAGTAGGACCCATTCCTTCCTTCTCAGCACGCTGTAAACTGAACTATCAAAATTCACGAGCCAAAAACACAAGATTCCAAGAGTTACAAGGGAAAATTAAGATACAATAACTGAAAAGACACAGACCTTGCTAGAGCTAGAGCTTAGCTCATACAAATGGGGGGATGAGAAGTAACTCTTAAGCTAAAAGTTGAAGCAGCCTCAGTGAGTAACTAATCAGCAAATATTAGAAAAATTAAGCAGACGAGCTGGATGCCAGGCCTTTGCTTGCGGCAAGAATTGCAGTATGTTGGATGTTTATGGCTTAAACGGAGCAAAGGCCACAACCGAGTTGTGTCCTCCAAAGCCAAACGAATTCGAAATACCTGAAAGCATTTACAAGGAGTCAACGAGAGATTTCAGCTTCTGGGTCATGGAGTGATTATGAGTTTTTTTGTTTTGGGGGGGTTCTTACCAACATTGATCTCATGCTGCTTTTTTTTATTTGCAACAGTGTCAAACTCAACCGAAGGCTCTGGATTCTGCAGTAATGGAAATAAGTTGTCAAGCACAGAAATGCAAGAAACATAGTTAATGTTTGGATGAGGCCTGAGTTACTTACAAATTGATTAATGGTTGGATGAAGCCATCCTGTAGTGATAGCCTTCACAGTGGCAATTGCTTCCAGACCTCCAGCGGCACCAAGGCAATGCCCTATCATAGACTGAAACGACAAGAATCAGCAAGATGAGACTGAGAACGGCTTCGTTCTCAATTTTTTTTCTCAAGTATAATCCACAGAGGGAGTACCTTCGTTGCATTGATTTTGATATCCGAAGTGTTCTTAAAAACTTTCTTTATTGCATTTATCTCAGCAAGGTCACCAGCAAGAGTAGAAGTTGCATGTGCATTTATGTAGTTAACCTGAAAAGTAGTTGCACAAGTTAATGCTCTAGAAAATCTCAGTTATTGAGTACACTGAAACAAAGAAGTGTAAGCAGCTCCATAGGCACTCCGATTAGGAACTCAAAAGAACCAATGCCTCCTAAAATGCACATGTAACAAAAAAATTTCCTTTCAGGGAAGAAAGATATTTACCTCCTCAGGTGATACTCCAGCATCTTCAAGACTTCTCTCAATGCATGAAGAGACTCCAAGCCCATCAGCCCTTGGATCAGTCATATGATGAGCATCACAGTTAACAGCCCCTCCCAAGTACTCAGCAATTATTGGTGCACCTCGTTTCATTGCATGTTCTAAGCTCTCCATAACCTGCCAGAAACACAATAAATGTCTTTCTAATTCCTACCGATCAAGTATCACACATTGTCAACATAGAAAAAGAAGAGTCTTACGAAGGTGAAGAAGAAAAGGGAAAGAAAAGGACTTAATTTCAAGTTTGAACACTAAGCAAACAAGTATTGACAAGCTTACCAACACGCCTGCACCCTCACCCATAACAAAGCCATCTCGATCTTTGTCCCATGGCCTTGAAGCAGCTTGTGGATCATCATTTCTCTGAGATAAGGCTCTACAGGCCACAAAACCTCCCAAACCAATGGGGATAATTGCTGCTTCAGTTCCACCAGCAATCATCAAATCAGCCTCACCTCGGCGAATGTGATTGGCAGCAGCATAAAAGCAATAATTAGATGTAGCACAGGCGGTTGAAATTGAGTAATTTGGACCCATAAAGCCAAGTTCAATAGCAAGCAATGCAGAACCCATGTTCGTTATAGCATAAGGAATGAAGAATGGGGTAATTTTCCTGTGTCCTCTCTCAATTAGAGCCTGAACACCATCTGAAAAGACTGTAAGACCACCCATCCCAGTTCCAACAAGTACACCAGCTCGCACCTTATCAATCTGCAGTATAAATAAAATAAACAATTTGGTGGCTCAGGCAACTGGCTGTAACCAAAACCAAAAAAGGATAAGTCAATCTAATTAAGTAAACTCACACCAAGGCAATCTAGAATCCCTATCTATAAACTACAGCAATACTTGATACATATAGAGGATAGGCATTTTTGCAAGGATGTCACTATTACATTATGAAAATCAAAAAGAGCACATGATAGTTCTTCCCATCTTATAACAGTGGCATGATGATAATTGACCATCACCCCCAAAATTATTCAAGTAGTTCTTGGATCACATATTAGCTAAAGTCAACAGTACATCAGCTAAAGACATTTCTAAACCAGAAGAAGAAAGAAGAGGAAAAGGATGAGCTGCAATCCAACTAATCTAGACACTTAAAACCCTAATCATACACATATTAGCTAAATTCAACAGTAAATCACCTAAAGACATTTCCAACTAAAACAATAAAAGAAAAAGGAAAAGAAAAAAGTTCAGCTGCGATCCAACTGATTTAGACATTTGAAATTCTAATCATGCTACATGCATCACCTAGAACAACCATTCAATGTCAGCAGAATCTCCTTGCTAAGTGAACTAAAATAACTGGATGTAACACCAAAATGGAGACAAGTGTGATGTTCACCAAATCTGTGAACTACTACATAACTTCCACAGTTCCTGAGCCAAAGGCCGAGCAAGAACCTTTTAGCTGGTGAACTACTACATAACTTCCACGGTTCCTGAGCCAAAGACTAAGCAAGAACAGTTTAGCCTGTGAACTGCTACATAACCTTCACAGTTCCTGAGCCAATGGCTAAGCAAGAACCTTTTAGCTATCCAAAATTATTCCGATCTTTCTTGAATGACTTTAATCGAATCAACTTAAGACAGATATCACTACTAGATTCATACTGAAAAAAAAGACAGACAGACAAATCCTAACCAATACAAACGTCCTACTAAATCAAATTGGAAAACAACACAAATTTGCGTTGGAAGGTCAAACAATAGACGAAGGAATTTGTTCTGTACGCTAACCAGATTCCTAAACACATTATTAACAAACTAATCATAAAAATCAATCGTGCCGAATCAGCTGACCAAGAGAACCAAAACCCACAACAACAAACGACTGATCCCCTCCAAAAGAAAACGGCTAAATCAGAAAGCAAAGCAAAATAAAACTCCAGAAGGAAGAAAATGAAATCCAATAAAACCTTAGACAAGTCATCTCCTCCAAGATCCGCATCCTCCAAAGCCTTTTTACCAGCAACAATGCAATACCTCAAACAATCATCCAACCTCCTATCATTCTTCCCATCAATATAACCCTGCCCACTAAAACCCCGGATCTGACCGCCGAACCGGGTCGGAAACTTGGAGGCGTCGAAGCGGTCGATGGGTCCAATCCCACTCTCTCCTGCGAGCAACTTGTCGTAATAAACATCCACATCATTCCCAAAAACCGAAACCAATCCCATCCCAGTAACCACAACTCTCTTCTTAGGGTCCTTCTCGCGCTTTGGAGCAGAGACGGTTGAGTTAGTCGTTGCGGACGAGGCAGCGATGAAAGATAGTTTCTTTGGTGGGCATTTTGCACCACTGTTGGGTTTCCCCCGGAGAGGAGCAAGAGGAGATGGTCGGAGATATGGGTTTTGGAGGGCTTGCATGGTTGTAGATGAGAGCGAGAGAATTTGGCGATGAGACCGATGACACTGAATGTCAAACGGGCGTCTCTTTTATACAACAATGCAAGCAGTGCACAGCAGCACAACTAGTGTGAAGTTAAAAAAGAAAACAGAGTCGGACAAGTCGGAAGTTACTGAAACAGGCCTATGTTAAGTGAAGTGACGTGGGTTGTAGACACTGTTCACACGGTAGCTACTACCTACACGTAACGTAAAATTATATATTAAAAAAAAAAACTTTTACGATTTGAGACTGTTGAATTGGGGATCAATTCTTCTATCCTCGTTTTCGTGTGTCACGTTATGTTCAAGATCATTCATTCATTCATTAATGTCTACCCTGTGCTCGATTCAAGTCATGATTTGAGTACAATTTACATTAATTATCTTAGGTTCAGATCATCTACTCTCGAAAATATGTTTTTACGCATTTTTATTAAATCTTATCCATATGTTTACGTATGACTCACGCAAATACGAAGATAAAATTGACTAGAACATTATTGAAACACCACACAGAAAATTTGATGTGAAATAATTAATACATCTCACTCCAAGATTTGAGTACTATAATATACAAAGAATAATTAATACATTTTATCAGTGTTTTAAAAATCGAACCAAAGGTTAGACCGATAAAATAATAAATTTAAGATTTAAAAAGTTCAAATTGTAAATATAATTCAAAGCGATTGCCCGCGTGCATAAAAATATTTGAATTTTAACTAAAAAGTAATTAATAAATAATAATTTGTTAATTTATTTTGATTTACAAGAACTTATTAGTTATTAATTTACAAAAGTTAACTGATTAAATAATAAATTAGTTAGTTTTTAACGATAGTAGATTAAATCAAAAAATTGAAAATTTAACAAAAAAATTAGACGGTTCAAAATTTTAATGATTAAACTAGCATCTCCCAGATTGATTATCCTAACAACCATATGTAACCCCAATTTAGATATGGATCTAATTAAATAATAGTTCACAGAGTTAAGAATAAGGATATTATTAAACAGTCTCAAATTATGAGCCTCAGTAAGATTTGTACTGAATGTTGTTGTTATTAATCAAACGACTCTTGATTAAGAGATTATAATTTTTTATGGAATATAATTATAAAATCAGACCTTCAGTACTCTATACAACGATGGTATATAAAAGAAGATTGGTTCTTTACACGGGAAAGGAAGTTGGTCCGACAACCTGAGATTGGTCCTATAGCACGGGAAAGGAAGTTGGTCCAACAACCTTTTACATGGTGGAGTACGGTTGAACAGCTACCTTTGACATTTTTAGTCTCGTCCAATTACAATCCAACATTTCTATTGTCTAAACCAAGAAAAGTTTACTTGAGAGAAAAGCTTCTTAATTGGACTGTTTGTGCTTCCAAAAAATGGACTATTACATATCGATATGTTTATCGAGAGAGCAACAAATATGTGGATTAGTTGACGAACTATGCTGATTGCTATGATATTGGGGTCACTTATTTTGTAAATGCACCTATTGAGTGTCATCTTCTCCTCTTGAAGGATATGTCGGAGGCCGAGTTCCCTCGCAATATTGTGTAACTTTTCTTGTTTCCATTTATATATAAAAAAAAGCTTCTTAATTCTTTTTTTATTTTAAAAAAAGTCTCTATACTAATTAGAGATAAGATTGTATGTACTGAAATTAAGAATTGAGTGATTCATAAAAATCACAAACAAAAAGATCAGTCAAAATTACCTTAATATTTTTAATATTTAAGTAGTTATGATGTGTTTATAGATATCAATATTAACTTATGAATATAAATATTTAATTATAAATTTAAAGATAAATTAAAAAAGTTTTATTTATCAAATCATAAATATGATTTAGACTATAACTTATATTTATTGTCTAACATATTTAGAAACTTAATAAGTCACATATAAAGGATGAGTTGAAGAAATAATAAGGTATTTCAATCAAAGTAAAATTGACTGAAAAGTTTGATAATTAATTATATTAGTCTTTATTTGTTAACTATTGGTCCTTATCAATATAAGATATTGGATCATAATTGAAATTAATTAGTATTTAATTAAAATTCTAATTAAAGTTTAATTAAAATTAGAATTTTATTTCAATTCAATTACTAAAAAGTGTATTATAAATAGTCTTAAACTTTAAATGAGTTAGTACTTCTTACTTAACCCTCTCTAAAATGATTGTAGATTTTTTTAAACATGTTTTATAGATATAGTTAAAGGTTAAATATGTATGCGGCTGTAATAATTGAGACGAGTCAATTTCATAAGCGATTTGAGAGAAACAATAAAAAAGATTAAGTTTTAGGATAAAATATGATTTGTAATTCACGTATTATTATGTTATACATGTTAATCATATTATATAATTTAAATGATGTTAGTTTTCGATAAATTAAATAATCTCACTCCCAATGTCCCAACACGGTACCTTTTTTTTAATGGAGGAACCCGCAGCCTTTATCTTTTAGATGCGTACTAGGTAAACCTTTAGATTGATGTAATAGCCTTAAAATCATGCCAACCGGGTACTCCGCATTAGGCAAACCCTGTATGACAAGCTCGATTAAGAGGGCATAAATAGGAAGATTCGAACACAGTACTTTTTGATCCCATGCCCCCCACTCCACCAACTCGACCACCCCCTCACTCCCAAATTCCCAAAATGATACCACTCACGTGCAATATTTTATATTCCATAAGACAATAAAAGCATTTTACTAAATGTCTCTATAATAAACCATAAGGTCGTTGGAGCAACTGATAAAGTTGATCCGTGTTTAGTTCAATTCATATAGATATTTATGTCATATTTGCATTCATTTTATATATTCATTCATTTATTTTAGCAGCATTTTTAGGTTTATTTATTTATTTTCATTGAGTTTGTTATTTATTTTATTTTCTGATTTTTTTCATAAAAAGCATGAAATTTGGCTTTCAGATTAGACCTAAGAAGTTGCCGCTGCAGGTGGATAAAAAAAAAAGACAACGCCATCAACACATGAAAGAACAAAGACAACACAATAATAAGTCCACAAGCAAGAAACGACATAGCACAGTTGGGAAGAAGAAAACGATAGTGGAGAGGAGGACAGAAGACGTTTTTATGTTTAGGTTTTTAATTAGCAGCTGCTATCTCACGTATAAGGGGACTAGCGGCAACAGAGGTTTATTACGGTAGAGAGAAAAAAATAAAAGAGCAGTGGACATAAGGCACGAAGACATGCTGCACTCTAGGAATCAACACACGACAGTAGTAGGAGGGAGGCACCTGCGTAGGAGACTTTGACTGGATGTGGCAGAAGGCTTGACGCAGGACTGAGACGCACGAGACGCAAGCGGCAACACACACTCTGCAGCCAAGACTTTGACGCACGCGAGACCTGAGGTTGTACTCTAAGATTGAAGCACGCGCAGGACGCAGCTTCAAGGGGACGCACGAAGTGACACCGCAGATGGGAGAACATTTTCCAGACTTGGGTGTTTGCCGTTTATGTCCAATATTTTCCAACTTCTTCGTTCCTTGCTCCTTTAATGTCTATTATCCTTGATTTGATATTTATTTTGTTGAACATGAATATGATTGAGTAGATTTCTTATTAGGTTTCAAAGATGGGATGTAGTGTTCGAATTTCTATGTGATTTGATTATGGATTTTATTCAATAAATTAATTCGTGGCTATTGATTCTTGTTTTGCACATTATTGTGCTTGTTATGTGTTAGGCCTCACATAATTTGGGTCGAAATTATCAGTTGAAGAGCTGAAAGGTGAAAATCAGTAGTGGAAAACTAAAATTAAGAACTTGTAGGTTTAGACCTAAACATACGCAAAAAACTGTGAGAGGAATTACAAACTAGATAAAAATCTTAATGGGTTTTAGTTAATTTCATGAGCCGCGATAATCGGGATTGATTTTAACTACGATACTTCTTTGATATCTCGATAGAGAATCATAGATAATTTAGATTTAGTTTCCTTCAAAGTCTAGGGATCAAGATTATTGAATAAACTAGAAAAGAATAATTAGAAGTTGATCACGAAACTAAATTTGAAACCTGTCTTTTACATATCTGATTTATTCCTTACAGTCATAAATTGCACGGTTATTTTGTTTGTTTTATGATTAGTTTTAGCAATTTGTTAATTAATTAGTTTCTTAATAATCAACATTTAAGTGATCAGCCCAAATAATTGAATGGTTTTAGCCTAATAATTGTTCAGTAGCTCCCTGTGGATCGACACTCTTACTTCCCTATTTACTTGCGTGACCCGTACTTGTGGGGACTTGGACAAGTTTTGGTGCTGTTGTCGGGGAGTTTCCCTTTAGGCAATATTAGGCGATCAATTGTTTGGTTACTTTGGGCATTTATTTTTCATTATCATTTTGTTATTTTTCATTTTATTTGCTTTTTCTCGTAGCTTATTTCTTCACTCAGAGTATTCTTTTTAGATTTTTGATTTGCAGGTGATTCCTTCTGTATATGAGAGATTCTCATAGTGCAGAAAATTTGTTATTTGACCCAGAAATTTAAAAGACCGCTAAGGAGCTCCAAAAAGCTACGAAACAGTAAAGAACACAATTTGTGCAGGGTAACCAGCGAATAAAAACCGAACCTGTTGATATTACAAGTGAGCAAATAATAGCAGAACAAATGCAGAATGGTAGGCAAAGTCAGAGAACAATATGGGACCATGCAATACCGAACTTTGAGGATTACCATTCGAGCACTGCGACACCTCCAGTTACAGCTAATAATTTTGAACTGAAGACCGGACTTATGCAAGTGGTCCAACAATCCCAATTTAGAGGCAACCCTTCAGAAAATCCCCACGTTTATTTGGAGAAGTTCATTAAGATATGTAGCATGTTGAAGTATATTGGGGTATCTGATGATGCAATTCACCTTAGATTATTTCCTTTTTTCTTGAGGGATCGTGCAAGTGAATGGCTCTGCTCTCTACCTCTAGGGTCTATAACTACGTGACAAGAGTTATCCCAAGCTTTCCTAACGCAGTACTTTCCCCCAAGAAAGACCGCACAACTGAGGAGTGAAGTGCATTCCTTCCTACTGAGAGAAGACGAATCTATGTATGAAGTATAAGAGAGATTCAAGGAGCTACAAAGAAAATGCCCTCACCACGGGATTTAGAAATAGATGCTTGTGCAGATTTTTTAAAACGAGCTTTCTCTGTTTATGAAAGTTGCTATAGATGCAGCTGCAGGTGGAGACTTCATGGCAAAAACTGAAGATGAAGCTCATGCACTCCTGAAAAGAATTGCTCAGAATAATTACCAATGGAGTGGAAGCAGGGGGCATTTAAAGCAGGAGTCTAAGAAGATTGTAGGAATGTTTAAGGTTGATGCGTTATCCACGATGAACACTAAATTTGAAGTCCTGACAAAGATAATAGATAAGATAGATAAAGTTAATGTGATGGCAACAAGCAGCGCACAACTTATGTATGAACTACAACAATTTGGTTATTTTTCAAATTAATACTTTTTCCTCCAGGGTTATTGAATTTATAAGAATATGTTTATATTTTTGAAAAAATGTTTAAACTAATTTGAATTTCTTTTTTAACATTTTAATGCCTCAAGTATTAGTCCTCTCCGTATTGAAACGCTGCGTTTTGAGGTCTCTGTAATTGACGACCTTTGAAATGGAGGATACTCTCGGGGTCACAGAGGTTTGTAAAAGCCGAACAGGCCGATCAACGAGAAAAAGAAAGCGAAGCCATGGCAAAGAAAACTTCAAAATCTAAGAATTCCCGCCCTTCCTCTGCTCCGTCTGGTTCTTCAAAAGCTGTCTCTACTGTCTCCGACGGGTAAATACCTCGTCGCTCTTACTTGTTTCACTCTCTCTTTGTTTTTTTTTTCTTTTTTTTTTCCTTCAGACTTTCTGGCTCATTTTTCTTCGACTTCGTCCCGTCTGATCGCTTTTCATGATTTATTTTTGGTTTTTGGGTAATTATCTGCTCACAGCGTCAGTTTGTTTCTCATATTTTTTTATTTCCTTTTTTTGGGTTCTGAGAAACGAAAACATGCTTCAGCTGGAGTAAACTGATGGTTGATTGTCTTATTGATTTGGGATTTTGTTACAGAAGAATGATGTTGAGAATTAGGTCCAGTGAGAGGATGACAAGTTCTAGGCGGCTGAACGTAGTTAGTGTGGATAAGGAAAAGAAACCAAAGGCAGTAATGAAACGGAAAGGCAGGCGTAACAAAAAAAGTGCGAAGTTGGACGCCAAAATGCCCAAGAAACCCCCTACTGCTTTCTTCTATTTCTTGTAAGTTACCCTTGTTTATTGCTTGGATGGTGTCTTTCCTTGCTTAATTGCACATGATAGGTTTGTTGGGTTCTTCACATTCTATTTTTGGCTGCTTAATGCTTTTTTAATTCATAGTCATTCTATTTAGAATAGAAGTTGAAGATGGATTTGCCTACATTTTTTCTTGATAATGAATTAATATTTGGAATTCATTTGGTAGACTAAGGAATGGTTAGGGTGAGATGTTGTTGGATATGAGGAGCTCACATTCACAGGAGATCTTCATTATGGGCCTAGTGATGAAACATACTCATGAGCTTGACATCACACTTCAACCCAAAACTTTAAGGCATTAAGTTTGTAGGTCCTTTCCACTTATATGTCGTTCACTAGTTTCATCTTTTTCTAACGTGAGATTCTTACTTATACTTGACATCCCAACAAGATAGGAATAGAATTTGGGCAGAGATGTTCATAGCCATAGCTCTGATACCACTGATAGCTTAGAAGAAGAATAAGAAGACTTAAAAAATAAAACACAATTTGGGAGATAAACTGAAGACTTTATTTCTGATGATCAATTGCAGTGCTAATTGAATCAATGAACCAATTTATAGAGCAGAAAAAAAAAACTTGACAGACCCACTAGCTTGGCACTAACTGCTTGAACCTTAAGAATAGGAAAACATGACCCATTACTATCATAACAAACCAGCACTAAATTATGACTAAGTCAACACAAAGCATCTTAAAGAATTTGGAAATATCCCAAAGAATTAGGATTATACTCCAACAGTTTTTCTATGATCTTCCTGAGTTGGATAATTTGGAGCTTTTCCTTCTTTGGATTGTGGAAGGGGAGTTCCATTGGAGTCTACGATCCGGGTGGATTATTGCTTTTGATTTGGCCCAAGGTAGGCTATATTTTCAGCCTGTTAAGTGACCGATTTACCACAATAGCTTAAGCTGTTGTGTGAGGCTAACTTAATTGGTTTTATATATTCACTAACACACCTCCTCAAGTGAAAGCTCTTTGGGCTTGAAACTTGCACAGGCTCACTCTACCTTGTGTTGAATAATAGGTGGGTGGTAGGATTTGAACTCACGACCACTTAGTCACAAAGGCTCTGATACTATGTTAAGTGACCGATTCACCGCAATAGGTTAAGTTATTGTATGAGGCCAGCTTAATTGGTTTTATATATCCACTAACACAGCCTGACCACTTTCATATTGAATTCCATCTCACTTTTGTGTGATATTGTGGAAGTAGTATGCAAGGCTTTATACTAGTTACTGATCCATTTGCCATATAATTGTGTTCGCCATTGGTATTCTAGAAAATACCCGTTCTGCCTTATATGGTTCACTTTCCAAATAATTATATGCAATTACTTAAACTTTTACTTAATGTTTCTGTTGGTAATCACTGTTCTTATTTTTATTTTGAAGAGAGGATTTTCGAAAGGATTTCCAAGTGCAGAACCCAGATGTGAAGTCAATGCGTGATGTACGTAAAATTGTCAATTCTTAACCCTGAGCTTGAAATCAAATTTCCTTCCTTCTAAAGTAACTATCTTCTCTTTTATGTTTTAGATTGGCAAGGCATGTGGAGAGAAGTGGAAAACAATGACTTATGAGGTTTGTCAGTATTTTAAGCTGTTTTGGACTTTTTGGTTTTCCAGTGTAATTAACGTAGGAATATAATTTATTATGGTAGTGATAAATAGAGTAGGTTGCTTCTTGACCTATCTGATGCTTTAACAATAGATGATCTTGGCGACAGTTGCATGCATGTTTTCATACTTGCTTGGTACGAGATACTTGAATACTGATGGTAGATACATACTAGTCAAAATGAAAGTTTTTCAGAAGTTCATGTTTATTTTATTTCAAAGTGTTGGTAGATATATAATAGTCAAAAAGAAAGTTTTTCCAGAAGTTCATGTATCTTTAATTTTAAAGTGAATCGAGTGACATGGCTGAGCTACTGCTTGCATCTTGGTGATGGCATGGTGCTGTTATGGTGATGCTTGTACTATGGGTTCTTTCATTTGATTCTCAGAAGAATACGGGACTTGTGATGACCTAAATGCTCTTCTGTTTGGTTTATTTTGCTTCTTCTCAATGTTACATTTTAGAGTTATAAAACAACTAAGTTTGTTATGAGACCCAAGTCTAATCCTAAGATGAGACGCAAGTCTAATCCTAACACATAAGAGTTATACACCTCTCTATAATATTATTATAAGAGATTTTTGCCCTATGTGGTAACCTGCATTCAATTTATTTGCATTCATAACTTTAGTCTACTTCAATCAGGTTTGCAAAAAGCTGAAGATCTCAATTTTCCTAAAATCGTATGATTATGACCTTTTCTTTCTGCTTTAATAGGAAAAAGTCAAGTATTATGACATTGCTACAGAGAAGAGAGCAGATTTTGATAGAGCCATGGCAGAATACATGAAGAGAAAGGTTAAAAAAAAAAAAAAAACCATCTTCGTTGTTACCCATTTGTGCATAGTTTTATTTTATTATCCACTTAAAATCTGATACTATGTTGCAGGAAACTGGGGAAGACGAGGAAACTGACACCGATACCGAGTTTGATGAATAAGGTAGTGTTTTCGGGTGATTTTGTTTGAAATAATTGAGTAGCAGGGGTAGCAGGTGCACAGGACAAACTGTATATCAAATTGTCAGCTACTGTTGTCTTCTAATCTCCTTTTCATCACATCCATAGCCGTATCATATCTGGTTTAATCTCCTAACTTAATTAATGTGAATGATATGTCATGCAAATAGAAAAGCTTTGAACACTCTTGTTGACATGTAAGGAATGGTTGCTCGATATCTCAAGAAATAGTTTAAAAGTGTTTTGTTGGCATTTGTGTTTCCATGCCCTTTTTCTTGCGTTATTTGGGAGATGCGTGTTCGATTCCTAGTGCAACAAATTGGGTTGTCTCAGCGGATGCGTGGTAGATTTAGTAATTTGGTACCGTCTTATCTTCAACTCAAGTTTTGGGTAACAAAGTAGTATCAGAGCTTAGGTATGGGCCTGAGGCTTAGCCCGTGTTCAATTCCCAGTGCAACGAATTGGGTCGTCTTAGCAAATACGTGGTGGATTTAAGTAATTTGGTTCTGTCCTACTTTCAATTCGAGTTTTGGGTCGCAGGATTTGTAGCTTATTTTAATCAAGTGGAGACAGTGAACTGAGTGAAAGCTAAAATTATACTTTCTGAGCACGATGAGGCCATTGTCCCATTCCTAAAATTAGATTTGACCAATGCCAATCCATAAACTTTCATTTTCTTCAATTAATTTTTATTTAATAATTTTTAATTAAATTTTAAACTTTTCGAAAGATAAGGACAATATTTTTCATTCATATTTTAAATTCTTTAATTTTATTAAATTTTTATTCAGTTTTATAACTTTCAGTCCAGATTATTCGCTCTTAATAAGATCGTCGTAAAATTAACTAAAGATTAAATAAAAGTAAATAGAAGATAAAAAAATTGACCTTAATTTGAATTTTATTAAAAAATAGTGTTAAATAAATATTAATTAACTTAATTTGTTTTTAAAGAACTTATTAATTTATATAAATTAACCAATTAATTATTTTATCAACAGGAATTATTAAAATAAATCGAACCAAAATATAAAATTTGAACCGAAAATTGAAAAATTAAAAAGGGGTTTATTATTATCTAAAGTTATGTTCAATTCTCCTTCTATCCAAAATACTTAAACCATCCAAAGTAAACAGAATTCATACGGATTGGTTTGGTTTGGTTTGGTTTAAATTGTCGAATGAAATCATAATATCAATGATTAAAAATCGACTCATCTCTTTATTCATAAAAACTTTAAATCGTCTAATTTTTCGGTTCGATTTATTTTAATATTTTTTTTTCGAAACTAATTAATTTATTAATTAATCAATCAATTTTCATTAATTGATAAATTCTCATAAACTAAAATAAATAAATTAATTTTCATTTAATAATCTTTTCTAATAAAACTTTAAATTTTTCGATAGATAAGGACAACCTTTTTCATTCATATTTCAAAATTTTTAATTTTGTTCAATTTTTAACCGGTTCTATAACTTTCGGTCCAGCTTTCCCGCCCCCATTTAAAGATGTATGATAAAACTTTGCTTCAAGGGGAACTTTTAGTAAAAAATTTAATAGATAACAATTTGTCTAAGTAATTTATGAATTAGTTAAGGCGCCATCCATATTAAATATGTCATTGAATCTAGTGAAAATGACTAACATGGAAAAAAAGGACAACTTAAGATATTGAATCCATAATCATGATCATTTGATTAGTTAGTATATATGTACACATACCATTACCAAACAAGAAGAAACCAAGAAAGCGTTGCTTTCGTAACAAACCAAGAAGTGTTCAACAATGGCAAGCAAGAAAACGAGAGGAAGACAAAAGATTGAGATGAAAGAAATTGAAAAGGAAGATGATAAGCTGATTACTTTCTCCAAGCGCAGATC
>JAOTBA010000002.1:32781705-32827799 GCA_025629845.1 Erythroxylum squamatum | reverse complement strand
CATACTATCAATAGAAAGCGGGATATATGATAACAGTTGCCATATCATATTATACTCAATGATCCTACTGAAATTTCAGCAGCATTTTGCCTATAAAATGAACATCCCCCTTTTCAAATAAGGGTCCCTCTGCAATAAAATTACACTTCTATATCAACCAGTACCCACAACGCAATCCAGGTTCAGTCCATACTATATGATTTTGAAAATGATTATTTTTTAAAGCTTTTCTTTGAATGCTTTCCAAGCAACTATGCCTAATATAATTATTCAAAATCCACCAACCCATACTTCAAATGACTCTGACTATCTTCTTCTATCTTAGAACCTTGAGTGTATTAATAATCAAACGCTTATTCTTCATATGTTATATCGTTTAACGATCATTGACATTAATACTCAAAATATGGCATTCTTAGCTTTCAAGTTTAACAAAAATATCAAATTGCTAGTTATAGTCACGATAAATAAGATTAGCATCAAAAAATGGGTATAATCCTTCATAGAAATTTGAACAACATAATCCAATTTTTGACGAATGCAACGGAATGTTTAATTTTTTGTGTGCATATATGTTTAATATTCATTAACATTAAGAAACAAATCGTTAATTAATTACTTTTTATTTCTTTTTAATACTTATATTGCTCATTACTCTATCTTAATATTAAAATACTTTATTTATATTTCTAATAGTGGTCCACATATCTTCTCCCTCTACAATAACAATGCATTAAGTTAATGTAATTTGTACAGGAGAAAGCAATTAGATATATATAGAACCTAATAATGGAAGAATAGCATTTCATTAACCTCCATACAGTGACCATTCATGTATGCAATCAATGTCAAGGAAGAAAGGATGTATGTACTATAACTTAATAACGTGTATAAATTAAAGGTTAAATATATTGAAACTTCCAGAAGTTTGATTTTCTATTTTTATTTTTTTATTTTAAAAATTATCTCGCACTTCTTTATAATATTCTTTAGGACACAATCTCAAATTCAAAATAGTATAATTTTTAAAATTTTAAATTTCAATATAATATTATTTTGAAAATATAAATATATAAAAACTCAATTTTACATGAACAAAAGACTTATATGATAAATAAGTAATATTATAAGGAGATAAATGATAAGAATCGAAGTGAAAAACAATAGACTTCATAGAAAACAATATAATTAATTCCAAATAAAATGATTATTTTCCTAATGCCAACTAATTAATATGTGACAGCTACATATAAACATATTTTGCTATACAAGTATAATTGTTTCTCATTGAAGTGATGCATTTTGCTATATATAAAAAAGGGATAGCTAATTTTAATTTGTTGAACGTTTTATGATTTTTTTTCAATTCAATGTCCAACCTTTTAATTTTTGTAATTGAATGATCAACTTTTTAAAACTTTAATAATTCAGTTCAAAACATTATAATGTTAGGTGACCAAAACTTGGATTGAAGGAAATAACAAGTTGTGAATCAAAATTTAGTGAATCAAAATTTAAGTAGTTATATACTATGTAGAAAAGGCAAGTAAAAAATTGACAACTGCCACTATAATTGAGCAAAAGGATGTTAATGACCATTGTAGCATATTGAATCCCTTCTAAGAGATGTTAGGTTGAAGGAATCAATTATGTATTGGCCACATGATAAACCAAGTATAAGAAGGTTAAAATCTCAAGCAAAGAAGGTCCAAAATAAGAAACAAAAAGAAGTTAATTACTAAATATTTACATATTGATATTATTAAAAAGTCTTTTTCATAAACATGCTTTTTCTGGCATTCCATCGAACACCTTCAAGGCAACAAAATTTCAACCCTATCTACACACAAATGTCCCAAATCTTCCCATTATTTACATGTAAAACACTAACATAAGAACAATCAAAGCCAGATAAACAAACACATGCAATTAAATCAGTCCAAACACAACATGAAAAAAACAATCAACCCACGGCTTACCTTCGGCAGTGGCAGAGGAGAGACGACACGCGGTTGTCGCCAGAGAAGATCTGCTGGAAGGGTTGCCGGAGACGAAGCAGCTGGTCACCGCACGGTCGGCAACGGAGGAGGACGCCGGAGGAGAGGAGAAGACGATTCTGGAGTTGCAGGCCGAAAGGAGGAAGATGCGCGCGCGAGGAGAAGAAAAGGAGGGAGGAGGCCGGTTTTAATTTAATTTTACCGACCACGTTTTTAAACATTACCGACCGAATTTTTCGGTCTGCAAACAATTCCCTTCCGACCAATTCACTGACCGAAAATCATTTCCGTCTCTATTTACAGACCACTGAAATTCGGTCGGTATATTTCCGTTGCTATTAGACGTTTTTCTTGTAGTGATTAAACTTTCCGACGGATTATATTTCGGTCGTTAACGTTTACACTTAATTTTTTATCGCTCTGAATGTACCGACGGTCCTATTCCGTCGGTGATATCTGCCTTTCACCGACGAAAATTTTAATCAATGTCCGTTGCAATATAACAACAACGGATAATTGTCCGTCGGTATGCCGTTGATAATTTACCGACGGTCTTAGTCCGTCGGTAAGTAATAGCGACAGCCTTGTTGACAACGGTTTCTTCTTTCGTCACTTTCCGTCGGTAAATATAGTTTCCGACGGAAATGCTGATTCCTCCAACGGAATATTCCGTCGGAGAACGTTAGTTTTCTTGTAGTGTAAGATTTAATTATATTTAATCATAATTTATATTTGTTGAAATTAATGAATCACACATAACAAATAATTAAATAATTGTAAAATTTTAAAAACTATAAAAACTCATGTTTGATACGTACATATTTGTGCTAAGATAATAAACAAATAGTAGGCAAATTACGATCAGCTGCATGTACATGGGACTAGGGTCTTTACAATTTCATGTGAGGTCAAATAACTAACAAACTATAGCACGTCGGCTAGGAGAGTGACTGGGTATCGATGGTAGAGATGTCACGTTCATTTTCATCGCTACAAGCCCACATTTTCCTCTAAATAAAAGATGAAATACTTTCATAAATCCCTTTTTTTTGTCAGCAAGAGAAATACACGAAATCTTAATTTACTAATAGGGGGAAGACACTCCCGAGATATCCTCTAGCAGGATAGACAAACAACCTACAGGCGAGTTTTGAAGTAGATGGATGCCAAGTTTAAGAGAACTAGCGTAGTTAGCTTGCTAATCCGCAGCTCTATTAGTTTCACGGTATACATGCCCAGTTTTTACAATCCATTCTCTGGCTATTAAGTTATGAATACTCAGGAGTAGACAATTATACTGAACTTGCTGATTATTAGAGGATGATAATATGTTGATAACGATCAACGAGTCCATATCTAATGCTACTCTCCGATAACCAAGATTTCATGCAAGTTGTAATTCTGTAAATACCCCTAATAGTTCGGCACATACCGCAGTGCAGAAGCCTATGTTATGCGCAAAGCCACCTATCCAGGTTTCCGCACTGTCTCGAAGTATCCCTCCTGTTGAAGCTCGCGAGGAAGATCCTTTATACGCACCATTAGTATTAAGCCGTATCCATTCAAGTGGAGGATTTACAATAGATACGGACAACTGTTCTTTTGTGACCATAAGATTATATGTTTAAATTATATAAATAATTTTTTTGTAAAAATATAAAAGAAAGATTATGTATTATAACTCTATCATAACTAGCGTAAATTAAAATTGTAAAAATAATACCACAAATACATAAAATTGAAGGAGTAAGTTACCAAATGGCAGTAACGTGGGTATAAAAAGGCGTCAAAAGTTTCAACCTCAAGCAATTGACCGTAACTCAACGTCCACGTTACTCGCAATCACAATAGAGACCCTTTGATTTTTCAGAACTTAGAAATAAAAGAGCTTTGAATGGTCCATCCCTTAACAGATATATACTTATAATGCAAGCGACAACTACAGCATTTGGGACCACTCCAAGCTTTTGTAGGCTGATTAATAGATTATATACTTCTTCCAAAACCAGTTCTTTTACTAAAAACAAAAGGGAATATATAGAAAGGTTGCTTTTGAACCTCTCATGCCTTAGAGAAGACATAAACAGCAATACTACAGATGATTCTTATCTGTCTCTTCATTGGCCTTCCTTATACTTCATAACCCAACAACCTTTTTTCTATATAAGTATTGAGTCAGATACAGAAACTTAAGCAGATAAAAAGTGGGATATCCCAAAAAATATCCATTCTGACACTAATGGCTTCCTTTAAGTTGTCTTCATATCTTCTTCTTCTTCTTTCTCTTTTTCCTTTGTTGGTAGTCAACTCAGCCAGTAGAGTGATCCGCAGAGAAGATATTGATGATGAATTGAAGCTAGGTGAAGAAGTTTTAGGTCAACAAGAGGCAGATAGAGTGATCAGACTCCCGGGGCAGCCTGAAGTTGGTTTCAAGCACTATGCAGGCTATGTTACAGTGAACGTAACTCATGGAAGAGCACTCTTTTATTGGTTCTTTGAAGCTACCAAGAACCCAAAAGAAAAACCTGTTCTTTTATGGCTGAATGGAGGTATGTCTTGATACTTGTTTTACTATAGAAACGAATCATTTCTGCTATAAATTAGTACATGACTGTTTCCTCATACTGCTCTTTTATAGCACGAGTTCTACATTTTCTTGCCATTTTCCAGGATATCTATATAAAATTTTCACTTCTTTATATTTGGGATTAGTAGATATAAGTATTTTATCATGATTCTTCAAAATCCATTTCCACGTTCAACCTGCAAGATCACTGAATTCCTTCCTACATGTGTCATTTTCGGTCATGCATTCTTATTAGTTACGAGAATCCCTTGCCTTGTGACCTTGAAACCTTCTGTCACCAAACTTGTAAAAGTGGTATAATACTAAAGAGACATTGGAAGGGGAAGACCATACACATCTATATATAGAAGATAAAAACACTTTATCATACGTAGAAGGAACTAAAGTTGACCATAAAACGTAAAGAAGGAAGGGTTTGGAGACTATCAGGAGAACAAATAATATACTTGGAAAGAGTATGATGGCTAAACAAGCGTCGAAGACTATTCTTAACAATGGATCCCTTTGAATATTTGGGTCAACAGAGGGGCTAGAGGGGAGTGTAATAAAAGCTTTGGACTACATATATGAGTTGGTTTGTCGTATTAGGAGGAATAATTCATCAGTAAGACAAGCCACCCACATGGGTAGATGCCACGGAGGTCTATTCCAAATTCAGTTGCAATTAAGCCCCACCTACTCATACAAGAAGTTAAATAGAAACCAAAGATTCGTTTTTCATATATATAAGGCCAAATTCAGTTACAATAAATTGGCCTAATTACACTTACAAGCTTAGCTTAGTTGCATATCCTAAGTAGGAGAACCAGTACTCAAATTTTAGAGGTGCCTTCATAATGCAAAAGACTACATTGAAGAGGGAGTACTTCTCTAGCATTCATTCATACCATCAAACATTAGTATTTGGCATACAAATGAGGGAATCAATTGGCATTGAAGGGGAGGTTCAGGAAACATTAATATTTGACATACATTTGAGGGAATCCACCGGAAATTGAAGGGGAGCACTACAAGAAAAGTTTAAATTAGAGGTGGAAAATTACCGACGGCAAAAAAAACCGTAAACAATTATCGACGGAAATAGTATATCCGTCAGAAAAGTTGTCTAGAAAGTGAAAAAGGCGGGATTAATTTAATGAGATTCTAATTATGACATAAGTAATTTATAATATTTGCATATATTTTTAGTTAATGATAAGATATTTGTCTTCAAAAACAATCTCTTTGTTAATTAAGAGTAAGGCCGCGTATTATTGAATCTTTCCAAACTCTACGCGTCAACGAGATTTTTATTGAGTATTAATATGTTTACTATAGATTTTAAAATATTTCAACATATCAAAGTATAAATTATTAGATTTGACTTAAATTTTAATTTAGTTGACAAAATTTGAGACAAAAAGTCATGATTAGAATCCTTAAAAATGAGAGGGCATCTTGTTTTGACATCCTAAGAAAAGAGAGGAGGTCAAAAGAAGTCAAATACTTTCTCTTTGTATACGAAACTAATGAAGCAACGTGGTGTGGTGTGGTTTGGTGTGGTGTGGGGGAGGAGAACTAATTAGTTCAGTGATGAAGGGTAGTAGTACAAAGGGGACCAGCCTGCACACCCTTTGTTTCCTATATATCTTCGTGATGACATTTGGTCTCTCTTGTCCCTGTCAAGCGTGCAACGGCGTCGTTGACGAATTCTTTCTCTTTTTTTCTTTTTAATTTTAATTTCACTTATTATTTGCGCATGCTTTGGCCTCACTTTTTTGGTTTTATTTACCTTTTAGTGGATATCATGCCTGTTTGGATGGATTTTTGGGAGGTCAATAAATACTTTTTGTGATGCTTTTTTTAAGAAAATGAGTGTTTGACTGTAAAATAAAAAGCACTTCTTTAATAGATATGACTTTTTTGACAACCAAAATATAATTTTTTAAGAAGTTCAAATTTAGAGCTTCTCAAAAAAGTGTTTTTTCAGTTAAATTTTTCAGATCAATTAATGAGCCTATTTTTTAGTCCCTTTTGCCTTTATGTTTTACGCATAATTCTCACAATACCCACAAACTCATCTTCTCGTTTATTATGTATTTAACTATTTACTCAACTTAGATATTTATTTTGAGATTTATATAATATTATTTGACTTTTTATATATTTTAATATTTATTTTCGATATTAATTTACTTATGTTATAATATATAAAAAAGATTTGGTTAAATATATTTTTATTTATGTTTCATATGGTTTAAAATTATATAGTAATTAATATATTGTGCTTTGCATATTGTTTAATATATTTTAAATAATATTTATATGCATAAATAATTTTTATTACAAAATAAAATATACTTAAAATTAAAAGTGCTTTTTATTTTTATGTTGTCAAACAATCTACTGTATGGAGCTTTTTCAAAAACATTCTTTTTTAAATGACAACCAAACAATCAACCAGTTTCTTAAAAAGTTATTCTCAAAAAAAATTTACAGAAAAAAAAAAGACTCTACTAACAAAAGTCCAACAAAGCAGAGGTTAAGTACATCAAAAAAAGGTTGGAGAGTGAAGGTAGATAGTAATCAACTAAACAATTGTGCAGAATTGGTGATGAACTAATCTAGTAGGCAATGAATCAACCTGAGTCAAGTTGGACCCTCCAGAGATCACTTGAATAGACTTGAATCGTCTAAAATGATATTATTTTGAAAAAAAGTTTAAAAAGTGAATTTAAACGTTAAACTCGAGTCATGTTGAATCAAATTTGTCATTTTTTAATATATTAAGGAAAAAATAAATGTAAATAATGTGTTACAATTAATCTAAAATATGCTTTGGACGAGTTTAATAAGAATAAGCTCATAATTACAATATATGTAGCCCAATGGCACGGTCGATAGGTACCTTCTATAAGAAAAACAGCTCGTTGGATATTGTTGATGAGAAAAACAGCCCATTGACATATTTTAGGTGGACAAAACAGTCCGTTGACACGGTCGCTAAGTACCGAACATTTGATAGATATTGACAGTGCCCGCTAGTTCAATACTTGCATATTTATTTATTGAGAGTTGTTAAAGAGACACTTTAGTTTTCATTTTAAGTTTTAATTAAACCTTACTATAAGGATGTAACAAATTCCAACATGAATAGAGTTTTGACGATTTTAAAATATCAATTCAACTAACAACTCGAGAAGATTTTGAATCATCAAACAATAAAGATGACATAAAAAAAAGTTGTCCCTCTTAACTTTTTAACTAAAACAAACTAAGAAAACAGACAGCATATTAGGTTTTGGGTGGTCACATAGATTAGTACAACTCCATGATTGACACTTCAACCTCTTTTTGTGCACTAGTTTAAACACATCATACTTTTTGACTAACTAAATAATAATAATTTAATCCACAACCCTAAATTGGACTGAACCCAATTTTTAATTTTCTTATGTGAAGAATTTATCAGTAATTAATTCAAAAAGGGAAAAATAAGCATGGATTAAATATGAAATTCCAAGTAAAAAATGCCATGTAGTACATGAAACCTTATGGTAGATATACTGAAAACTCAATCTTGCCAATTTTGGGAGATTGAACACAATGACAAGAAAAACAAAAGAATGAACAAATATGGTAAAAGGATAAGAAAAGTTGATGTGGAGTGAACATTAAACTATCTCAAACCATGAAACAATATGGGACATATGAATTATAGTAACATGTGATTACGATATTTGCGGATGATAATTATTGAGAATTCGGATATGATTATAACAAATTACGTGCAAACTAATCAAAATTATCGAGAAAAAAAATCTCTCAACACAGTAATTTACTCAAATAAGATGAAACTGAATCTATCAAGTAAGAAGAGAAAGCCTTAGATAGTTAGATGTTTGGGAGATTTATTTGATTAGGTAGGGCTTTAGCTTTAATAAATTATCCCTATTAAATAAAAGTTAAATGTTTTATTTTAGTTATAATATTGCTTTTTTATCATATTTTGGAAGTAACACTTGCATAGGAAATTAACTAACCTCTTTTTATGGGAGGAGATGAAAAGAGAATACCTTTCTTGGCTAAGTAAGCTTTCTAGCGAAAGTTAGTGGGAAAACAAGTCTCCAACACAAAGCTAAAGTGAATTCTTTTAAAGAATAGATAAAGCTAACAAAAAATAATGCAAACCCTACTTTATAATGTTCTATAGGCCTATAGTAAAAAAAAAAAGGTAGTCTCTGCCTTTTTTGCTTTTTATGAGCTACCAAATTAAGTTTTCGTAAAACATAAAATGAGATAAAATAAAAACACGTTAAAAATAGGTACGGATAATCAAATGTTAAATAACGAACAACAACAACAATTAAACTGCGTATTATTGAACATCTCTAAATTTCGTATTTTTGCGGGACTCTTATTGAATATTGTTGTTTGTAATTTGTTTAGAGGATTATGTGGCCGCTAGGGAGACAACCCAATTCAATCCTAGATTTGTTCACCTTGTTGTTTTTGGTTCCATTGTAGTGACTAATTGATTTTCTTAAGAATGGATATGGATCAAATTCCACTTGCTTTTCTTAATTATCCTAAATACATTCTTCTTTAGCTTTATAATCCAATCATTCAACTTAATAATCCTCAACTTTTGGTAGAAACATGAATAAAGTATTAAGATCTAACCTTTACTATAATTTTATTTTTATATATATAAAGCTTTTGAAGTCAGTGGTTTACAAGATATGGAGAGGACCACTTAAGAAAAACTTAGTTACGTAAATTAGGAGCATTACTTTTGGTTGCCCATAATGGGGAGAAAAAATGGAATCTTGAAGCCAAATTCTGCCACTTGCCCACTAATCTTTAGTTCTTTTTCTTTACTTGGGAGAGTTTTTAAACTTCTTGCAAAGACTCTAAGCTCTGATTGACATCGACTGGGTCAATGTGTCGATATAATGGTAACAGGAGCTTACTTATCCTTGGGGATAAAGTAGCCTAGAGATGGTCTTTAGATGAAGAAGTGGCAAGTGTTTCAGTTTCAGGGAAAGAGAAAAGAGTGTTAGAAAAAGTTAAGGTAAACAAAAAGTTGTTTAAGCTTAATCAAGAAGAAATGGAAGTTTCCATGATATTAAAAGTTTCATATCTTTGTAACTCAGGTTCGATTTTAACCAACCAGATGTGAAAACAAAGATTAGAGATAACAAATTAGTCTTAGAACGAAACACAAGTATTTAATCCCGATCAAATTTGACTTTGACAAATTTTTTAGATCTGATTAATTATTAGAAACCAGGTTTCATCAAGCTCAAGCTCGGACTTGAAGACTGAATTTTTTTTATGTACCCATTGAACAGTTTAATCTTATGAAAGTCTGTTTACTGTTCTTAGAGGGTATAGGAGTCTGTCATTATATGCAGTGTCAAAGAAGCCAAGGAGACATGAGATTTTCCTATTATGAATCCCATCTTGTAAGATCCAATTTTACTGATATTTGGATGTTCATCACGTTAAGAACAAGACTTCCAATCTGATGTTTCTTTGCTTCTACTTTTGTTACTTTTGGTAAAAATCGAAGAATTTCTTGAAGATCTTATAAGATTCATTCGTTCTTTTTTATATAACAGATGGTGAATACTTCAACTGGGTTTGAATCCTATTGAGAGGTCTCATGGAGATCAGAAATTGTTTCCAGGTATCTTGGACGTCAAGCTTGCTCTTCTAGTCTTTGACCATATCGCTTGTGTGGATCCATGCAAGGACCTGCCCTTGCATTGAACTTCCATGAAAATTGTGACCAGGATTTTTATTTCTCAGAGATGGTACCAACAGAAGGAAGACATTAGGAGGAGACTGCAGCAGAACATGGTCAGGTTTCTGCAGTAATTCTGACTACTGCATCCTGGGAAAGGTACAATGAGCAGAGCTTGTCACGCCCAGTTCTCAGGATTTTGCATATTTCTGATATTTCATGTGCTAATCCGAGTGCTTGACAATATGATTCAAACAGAAGAAGCAAGGTATGGAAGTTCATAGTTGCAATTTCTCTAAACTCTGCAGGGAAAGCAACATTCATAACTTGGCGAAGTTTCAATCCTTCAGCATATCGTTATAAGAAGCATCTCCACACTGTCCACAGCAGAAATTTTGGGAAATCGCCTAGATTACCATTCAATTCAGGTACACTTCCAGGAATTCATTTAAACTAAACTCATCCCAAGACAAAATTAATATTTGAGAAAGAAAAGTGATACCCCAGGTCCCCACTCTACACTCAGTAACAGTCAGCGCAACCCATTATCCACCAAGACAAATTTCACAACTTGCAACAATCAACCATCAGGATAGTTCAGCTTCCCAGATTTCACCCTGTCTCCCTTTAAAATAGAGAATGGCGATCCATCTTTGTCATCAAAGTGTTTTCACCTGAAGAAACACCAACACCGTTTGCAAGTTTGAAAGCAAACACGTTGGAATCTAACGCATCTTTTGCCCGAGGAACCAGCGGAACAACAAAAAGGACCAAGAGAATAGCATAGATAAGTCAAAGGGGCAAGGAAACGTGTCTGAAAGTGCACTTAATCAAAAATCAAGCTTGTGGATATCGAGAAGGCAGGTTAAAGATAGTATCCTATTCAAAAACATCAAGGATTTCCTTTCACAAGGTTTTACAAAATACTAAGAACCCAGTCTATAGAAGTCCTTGTCCAATCCACTCTACTTCGTAGGAAATGCTTTGAACATAAGGTATCTTATCTACTAGCATGCAATTATTACCGTGAAACGAAGCCCAAGCACAATGATATAGTTACATTATGTCCAATCCATCATACTTTTCGGTTCCCTTTGAAAATTTTGGAACTCAAATAGATTCACTTTATCTTAATCCTCCTTGGTTACAACTCTTAGTGACTTATCCATATATGAATCAAGCAATTGTAGTATTACAAGCTTCAAGTAGAAAACTTCAAGCACTAATCATATTCATATAAGCGTTTCATCAAACACTAGCATGTCAAATTGCAACCACCGGATAACTAACAAACCGATGAACAAAACCCCCAATTACCTCCAAACCAGGGATCCATCCACATTGTCTTCTCTCTACTTCTTCTTGCCTTTTCCAGCTGGTTTGCGCCTAGAAGGAATCACAATCTCTCCTTTAAGAACAGGGATTTCCATAATCTGAGACAGCTCTCCAAATTTCTTGCGGAACTTCTCCACTTGGTCGGCGTCGACAAGCACGGCCGAGCGGTTACCAAGGTAAAACGGGTGGTTGCCGGACCACACATCAACCACGTACTCTTTCTGAGTCCCACCGGTGGTCATCACAAGCTCGCCGTTGCAATACACTTTCGCGTCGGGGTAGAATTCCGGGTGTATATCCTTTTTCCTGCAACTCACTTGCATTCCGTAATTTCCTGCAACAGCACCAACTTTCGCCTAAAATCCAACGGGCAAAGCACAAATCATCAAAAGGATGAAAATTTATCAATTGGGTTTCGAGATTTGGACTTAAAGTTACCTTCTTTAAGGGCAGGAGTGAAGAAGATGGACGTTGGTTGATTTGGAGGAAGGTGTTGGTTAGACTAAGCGCCATTTTTTGTCTTTGTCTGTATGTGGAGAGAGAGGCACAGAGATGTCAAGATGTGATGATGAAGATGAGGTTGTTCAAAAAATTTGTGGTCTTTGGGCTTTTGTATATTCAGATGGAACTTGGATTGGTTCTTTTGTGGTTTCCATTTCACGGGCTTATGATTCTTGTCTTTTGAATTTTTCTTGTTTTGGGCAATAATCATTTGAATTCTTGTTGAAAAGGCTTTAAATTGAAGATGATGAATCGGACCTATCCAACGGGTCAGGTCGGACTCAGATATGGGCTATTTGGGGGCAGCCATGCTCATGACCCGGCCCAACTGTGCTCGACCCGAGTTATTAAACTTTTTTAAAAAATAAAAAACGACATCGTTTTAGCACTTTCGGTCAGGCTTTAGACAAGTTGGGCTGGACAACCCTGCCCCAAGCTCATGACCCGTTACTTTAGGGCCAAGCTCGTTGACTTAAGACGACCGGCACATGTTAATCTCAACTCAAGCTAATAATTTTTTTTGTTGAATAATAACTCAAATCAATAATTTATTACAATTATCTTAAATTATGAATTGAATTCGATTTGAATTAAGTCGAGTTTAATAGTTGAATCGACTTACCATATCAATAACATCTGACTAGTCTTTATATGATATTCATGTTACATATATTTCACCTTATAAGTATGAAAGTGATTTTTTTTGAAAAATTTAAAAACTAGGATAATTTTTTTTGAGAAATTTAAAGATTAGAGTTTTTTTTAATTTCTTAAATTATATAAGAAGTCTATGTCTTTACCTTAAATTATATAAGAAGTCTATGTCTTTACCTTAAATTTTAAATATATTTATTAAATAATAATCATAATTAAATTACATCAATCATAATTATTAAGAATAATTAACATATTAAATATTTAAATAGCATATATTTAATTATGATGAGAAGCAAAATTTAAAAAAATAAAAAATTTATTTTAAATTTTAAATTTTGTTGAAAATCAAAATTAAAAATAAAAACTTAATTAAACATAATTTTTTTACTAAATTAAACAAACAAGTCTTTAGCTTTCACTTCCAAAAACAAATAGTTAAAGTACTTTGTGTTCCATGAGCATTAGAATTTGTAGACAACTTGGGGACGAGAAATCCCCAAAGCTCAGGTTTGAGATCGATCTTATATAGACAAACTGTATTAGTAGTAATTTTCTCCTAATAGACGAGCAAAATCCTCGGTTGCTTCGTAGTATAATGCTTGATATCGCCAATGTTCTACTTCAAACTCTTTCGGTTCTTCATATCACTGCTAAGTCTTGCTTTCTTCCACTTCTCAATGTCTCGCAGCTTAACAAACATCTTCCGAATCTTGTTAAGCTTTTGGGACTGAGCAGCTACGAGGTTAGCTGTTGAAGGGTTCTCGCTGAAGACAACCTCGTACCCATCTCTGAACGAGTCCATTCCTTCTGTAAACAACTGCCAGAACATGCCACCTGCAGCTGCACCTCCACCACTAGCAGAAGAGTAGATTGCTGAGTAGATGGTATCAAACAACTGGTCTCTCTGATTGTAATTCGCAGTTCTTGAAGATTTTCCAAATTCTGCAAAGAGTACTGGTTTCTGAAGCGTGTTTTGAGCATCATGGATGTGATTGCCAACCCAGTTGTTCAGGAAAGTTTCCAGGGACTGATCGTTTGAATCTGTTAGCCTGTTCATGACCAAAAAAAACCTTTAATTTAAGAGTGCAAACACATAATCACAGGATTCCAATGTTTTTCCAGTAATTACCACTGATCAGGATAGGAGTGAACTGTTGCAAAGTCGATTCCAGGAATCTGATTGTTGGCTATGAAGTCTGTTCCTATCTGAAAGTTGGGATTGTACTGCTGTTTTTGAGATGATGATTGTCCATAAAACCCTTCTAATCCAGCTTCTAGTAAATGGTTCCCATCTATGGATTTCAAGTAGGAAGCCATCTCTGTAATCCAATTCTGTCACAGATTCGAGAAAGATCAAAAAGATGTCATCTTTTTATCATATTTTGTGTATTTACGATCGTAACAGAGAAGCTCATGCAATTGAAATGAATGATTCACCATAACATGTTCTTTTTAGTGGCAACATCAACCAGAAATGTGATGAAAATGGAATAATTATATGGAAATCAAATGCTAAAACAGTTAACATCAAAACCTGAATGGTTCTTCCTGATGGATCTGAGGTGCATCTGGGTTCGTTCATAAGCTCCCAAGCCATTATTGTAGGATCATCTTTATAAATAACTCCTGTGATGCTGTTACGCCTTGTGAGGATAGTCTATGAAACAAGGAACAAGAAACAAACTTTTAATTACTACATAAAATGTCTACCAAGTCCTTAAGGGACAGCTGCAACAATTATTTTTCTGAAAGAGCTGTTTATATGTAGTCTCGGGGTGAGTGAAAACAGAACAGAAGAAGAGAAACCATCCATTAAAATAAAGAAAAGGAGTAGATAGAGAAAAAGAAACAGAGGAGGAGATAGAAGAGAAATGAGTCACCTTGATGTGATTCTTGTAATAGGCTTTCACTACAGAGTTGGTGAAAAAATCATCATCAGAAGAAACAGACTGCCCTTGATTTCTTGCCCAGTTCACATACTGCTTTTTACCTCCAAAGTTCTCATAGTTGTTCACTAAACTCAGAATCAGCTTAATCCCGTATTTCTTTGCTTCAGATATCACAAAGTCCAACCCCTTTTTGAATGAAAGTATGAGCAGAGCATTTCAGAAACATGACAAAACAGAGCAAAACCAGATAATGGAAAAACAGAGGAAATCAGAACCACATAAAAAGAAAAAAGAGTAAATATTGACCTGGAAAGTTTGTTCATTGTAAGAGCCAGGTGAGGATTGAAGAGCCCTATCTTGACCATCATTGAAAGCCCAAGTTCTTGCAAGAGTAAGGCCATGTGCTCTGGCTTCTTCAAAGACAGATGTGACTTTGTTTCTCTGAGAAGGGTCAGCTGCAAAATACATGAGCCAGTAGGCATTGAATCCATTAGCATAAAATGGACTTCCATTTAACATAAGGTGCACTCCTCTGACACTTATGAACCCATCATCTCCTTTCACTTGATGAAATATCCCATGCTCTTGAGTGAGAAGAACCAGGAAGAGGAGCAGTCCCAAATGCTTCATCTTTCTCATTTTTCTCCTTCCTCTTAAATCAGAAAAACCAGCAATGGAATGAACTCACTCTAGAGTTGTTAGCAGGTTTAAAGTTCTTCCAGGAGATAATAAGTGCTTGGAAGTAGATTGTGGCTGTCAATTATTAACTGTTTATGAAACGAGTGGAGAGGCCAAAAATGACACTTCCTCTATTTTCTTCACTTCCTCTATTTTCTTCAGCAACAATTGCGTTTAATGACCCATTACTGCACAAGCTTTTCACAGATTAATTCTGCCAAAAACAGAGATTATATCAGAAATAAAAACAGAGATTATATCAGAAATAAAAACAGAGAGTATTGCCATAAATGTCCATTGTAAAGACATACGAGTGACATGGTGACAAAAGGTCTTGTACAGTTGATGAGAACCACAGAAAGCAGAATATAGTACAACACTTACCTTCATTAGGTGGCAAAGTAATAAGCTTTAAGAGATGCCTGGTAAGCTCAGAGGAATAGTTTCTCTGTGACTCTTCCAATCTAAGAAGTTGAAAGGTACAATTCACAATGTAAATCACTTCAATCGACTACATAACCAACATTTAATGGTCATTAACGAGTATTCTTACTCCCTCTGATTCATAATAAGTGTCGTCTTAGATACATTTTAATTATTCAAAATAAGTGTCATTCTTAACTTTGTATGTATGTTTATAATTTTACTTCCAAAATTAATCTTTAATTTCTCTCACGTCTTAATTACACAGATTACACAGATTATATTTTCAAGGCACTTTAACATGTAATTAATAAGGGTATATTAGACATCTGATTGACTTTTTTAATAAGTGTGCATTCCTCTAAAACGACACTTATTTTGAATAGGTGGGAGTATAAATTAACTTATTAATTATTTTTAGCAACAAGAATTATTAAAGCAAATTGAACCAAAAATCTAAAAATTGAACCGAAAATTGAAAAATTAAAAAGGTTGATTATTATCTAAAGGTATGCTCAATTCTCCTTTCTATCCAAAATACTTAAACCATCCAAAGTAAACCGAATTCATACGGATTGGTTTGGTTTGGTTTAAATTGTTGTATGAAATCATAATATCAATGATTAAAACCGACTCAGCCTTTTCATTTATAAAAAATTTGAATCGTCCAATTTTTCATTTCAATTTATTTTAATATTTTTTGTTAAAAACTAATCAATTTATTAATTAATCGATCAATTTTTATTAATTAATAAATTTTTATAAACTAAAAGTAATTAATTGATTTTCATTTAATAATCTCTTTTTAATTAAACTTTAAATTTTTTTATAGACAAGGATAATTTTTTTTATTCATATTTCAAATTCTTTAATTTTATTCAATTTTTAGCTAGTTCTATAACTTTCGGTCCAGATTACTTGCTCCTATTTAAAGATGTATGATAAAACTTTGCTTCACGAGGAACTTTTAGTAAAAAATTTAATAGATAACAATTTTTCTAAGTAATTTATGAATTAGTTAAGGCGCCAACCATATCAAATATGTCATGCAATCTAGTGAAAATGACTAACATGGAAAAAATGACAACTTTAGATATTCATTCCATAATCATGATCATTTGATTAGTTAGTATATATGTATACGTTCCATTACCAAACAAGAAGAAACCAGGAAAGCGTTGCTTTCATAACAAACCAAGAAGTGTTCAACAATGGCAAGCAAGAAAACAAGAGGAAGACAAAAGATTGAGATGAAAGAAATTGAAAAGGAAGATGATAAGCTGATTACTTTCTCCAAGCGCAGATCTGGAATTTACAAAAAGGCCAGTGAGTTGGTCACCTTAACAGGGGCTGAAGTTGCCTTTGTTGTGTTTTCTCCCACTGGAAAACCCTTTTCATTTGGCCATCCTTCCATTGAATCCATTTCTAATCGTTTGCTTGGTCGGAACCCTAACCCCACCGATAACACTCATCCTGTGTTGGAGGCACACCGACGAATGAGGATCGAAGAATTTAACCAACTGCATAATGAGGTGCTCCGGCAACTGGAGTTGGAGAAGGCGAGAGGAAAAGAACTCAAGGTAAGACTTACGGGAAAAGAGACTAGTGGATGGTGGGATGCCCCTATTGAAGAACTCGATCTGCAGCAACTCCTTCAGATGGATGCTTCTTTCAAAGATCTTCATAACAACTTATTGAACAAAATCAAACAACTATCTACTATTAATGCACCTTCTTCTTCTCATCATCATCTTAATATCAACCAAATGCCTTACTCTTTTTCCCCTAATCTTACTCAACTTCCTGATCCTTCAGTCCGTCTTCCTGGATTTCACTATTGATTAACATTAGAACGGAGTTCACAGTTGTTTTAAATCATTTTTGGAAGTTTAGTAAGATTTTTTTCTGTCGTCTATTTACAACTTCTCTTGTAGTAAGATTTTTACCCTTGTTGATGAATACTTATCTGTCTGACACATTTCACATAAACAACTTATGCTAAATTTGGTTGGATGCAAAGTTTTTAATAGAATGCAATGAAATAAAATGGAATAGAATGATTTATAATAGAATGGAACGTAAATAGATGTAATATTAGAAAATTATTGCTTCTAAAAGATGAAAGAGTTCATAATGTAATATAGTAAAATGTTGTTTGGATGAAGAGTTTATAATGAAATATAGTGTAAAGTTGTTTATCATTTTACTTTACATTTTAAACCCTTTAAATCAGAGGTTTTTTATTTTTACCGTTTATGATAGAATGAGATGTAATATTAAACCCTCCTCTTCCATCTTATTTCATTATAAAAGCTCATCCCAAAGGATAGAATAATATTACATTCCACTGTAAAACTTCCAACCAAATATAGCCTTGTGGAAGTATAAGAAGACTTTGGGCAGATTATTAGTAATTATAGACAATCTATTGAAATTAATACCACAATTAATTGCTTAATTTGATTTTTAGAAGGTTGAAGGAATTTTATCTTTTAACGTTTCATATAAAATTTAAGTTAGACTATAACATTTAATATATATATATTTGAAATTCTATTTTAATTTTTTAATATTAAAAAATTAAAATAGTATTTCAATTAGATAACTTTGTAAGGTTAAACTCATATGGTCTCTTTATAGTTTTTTATATTATTAATATATTATCTAAAATTTGAAAACTATCTACCAAAAACTATTTAGCTTTGTCGAGATTTATGATACTACTAGTATTATTTTGAAAATGACTTTTTAAGAAATGTTAGGGATGCAAATTGTTTATCTATAACGATTCAATATCTTTACGAAAAAACAATTACATCGGAGCATTTATGTCGTCGAATCATTTTTGAATTTAATAAATACAGTGCTTGTAAAGTATGTGTTCGTATATGTCCTATAAATCTACCGGTTGTTGACTGAAAATTGAAAACTGATATTTGAAAGAAAGAGTTAATTAATTACAGTATTAATTTCAAAATTTGTATATTTTAATTCATATATTTACCAATTTAAGATCTAACTTAAAATATGAGTCTTATTTGTAAGAATGATTTCTCTAATCTACATGATTGTCCTTATAGCAAGATTTATACCTGTCCATTGCTAAGCCTTTATGTAATATAGCATAAATACTACTTATGAAATTAGTTTTAAGAAAACAAGCATCATGTTTCATACCTTTTATTGCATTTGCTCACCCGTTGAACAATATCTTGCCATTTCCACAGACCTTAGGGATTATATCACAAACCTTAGCTTTGGAAGGAATCCACAGACCTTAGGGATTACATGCAGTATTATATGCAGTTGATCGTTAGACAGAAAAAGTCATTATTTAACCATCCTTAACTAATACGCCTATTGAGATTCATCATAATTCAAAATATTTTTAATGTTTTAACGTATATTAATGGATTTTATTACCTTTTCCATTATGTCCCCATATTTAATTAATTATTATAATAATATAATTTTATTTTTTAAAATTATATAGGAGCAATAGATGGTACATATGTTGATACATATGTTCCAACTAAAAAACAAATACTATATATGGGTAAAAGAATTGAACTAACCTAAAATATTTTGGCATTGTTACTCATTTGATATGCATTTCACATATATAATGATTGGATGAGAATGTGCTGCAAATGAATATCAAGTTCTTTTAAAAATAGTAATAAATTCAAAGAAATAATTTCCTATGTCTCGAAAAGGTATTACTTTATTTTAGATAAATATAGAAATTTTTATTAATATTGTGTTCTTTATATGTTTAGGTAAGTGTTTTTTTTAATTAACTCAAGTTAATTATGCTAACATGCTTTAGATTTCTTTCACAATATCGATGTGAGATATAACATTTGTGAGATTATAGTAGCTTAAGGTCCGCATGAATTGTATAACTATATTCATTCTTCATTTAAAATGTTGTTAAAATATATTTTGGCACTGTAAAAGAAAATTTTCTTATACTTTTGAACATATCCTGTTATGATATAAAGTAACAAAAATATATCATTATTTCTTGTTGTATTATACATAATGTTAACAGAATGCATAAACAACTTGGTCCATTTATTTGGCGATTGTGTTGGAAACAAAGAGCATATTGTGGAAAGTGTCAATGAAGATATAAATGCTTAAATAGAGTATAATATCACTTCAGCAGAACTTTAGAATATATCCTGAAAATAGGATAAAATTGCAAGACAAATATGGGACGATTATATTAATAAAAGTTGTAATTGATTTATGTTTCTTTTTATAAGTGATACTACTGAAATGCTTAAAAGCATTGTAGCATGATGAATTTTTTATTATTTGATTTACTTTTTTATTTTATCAACTGTTATTATATAAAATCGATATGTAAATTTCTTTGACTTTATTAAATATTCATACATTTTTATTTCTAACGATAATAAAATTAATTAATTTAAAAATACTATTTAATGTATTAAGAAATGAATTAAATGAAAAATTAATATTAACGTCTAGTAGAATAATAAAATTAAACAAAAAAACATGACAAAACTAAGCTTTTCTTATTTTCAATTTTTATTACAAATGTCAACTAAATAGTTATTCGTTTTCAATTATTTATTATAAATTTCAAACAAACAAATTTTTATTTTTTAACAAAAATAAAAACAAAATTTACAGCAAAAAACAAAAGCGAAACCAAACGACTTCTTAAAATATTATGTTTATGAATTTTTTTTAGTTGCATTACAAAATAAAGAAAATGATAATTTTCAACTTATCCACTCTTAGTGCTTCTAAAGTTAAAATTTGAAGTTTCAAACTATATTAAGGAAAATTAACATAATAACTCATAGTGATTAACTTAGTTAAATAATTAATAGCCTTCTTGCTTTACACATGATATCTTAGTTATACTTAGTTATGTCTATCATTATTTCAACCTAACTTGTTAACCTTTCTAATATCCATACATCATTTTATTGATTTCTCTTTCTATACCTCTAAATGGAAGGTAAAAATGTTATTTCTAAAAGGTCTTTTTGAACCATTTAAGGTATTTTATAAAATTTAACTATTCTTATATCGACCGAAGAACAAGAAAATTAATATGTATCAATTTTTTCGTACATAAGATGAATAAAAAAACTTTTTTAATTATTTATAATAATAAAAAGACGAAGTTGTCAATATTTTAAATAAATTACATATTAATTAGGAAAAGTAATTAAATAAGATGTATCGGAGCTTTTTGTCTTCAGTCTCCACCTCCGGGTTGCGTTTCTTTTATTCTTGATGATATGAATAGGGTTTTGTCCCCGCGTTTAACTATGTAGTCTTTTGTTTTTCTCCCTTGTATCCAGAAAAAAAAAAAAAAAGTCTACATATCTACCATCTTTATATGTTATGGAAGGTAGACTACTAAAATTAAATATTTTCATATAGTCAGATACCACGAATTTATTACATCATCTTCTATAAATACCTCGATAAGTAAAGTAGTACAACAGGAAGTTAACAAGAAATATTAGTCCTGTAATCACTCAGCTCCTCCATACATATTGCAGTCAAACTAGATCAATGGCAACCAAGAAAACAAAAGGACGACAAAAAATTGAGATAAGAAGGATTCAAAATGAAGATGATAGGCTTATTACATTCTCCAAACGCAGGTCTGGTATCTATAAAAAGGCAAGCGAATTGATCACCTTAACTGGTGCTGAAGTCGCATTTGTTGTGTTTTCCCCAGCAGGTAAGCCATTTTCTTTTGCTCATCCATCCATTGAAGCCGTTGCTAATCGTTTTCTTGGTCATGCTCCAAACCCCATTAATATATAATGATGGCACAACATCTATCATCGAGGCACATTGACAGATGAGGATTGATGAACTTAACAACCAATATAATCATTCAATAATACACCAGCAGGGAATGGATAGAAAGAAAGAGTTTGAGCTTAAACAAAAAGTCAATGGGATAGAAACTAAGGGTTGGTGGAGCGCAAATGTTCAGGAACTTGACGAGCGTGAGCTTATCCGCTTGGAGGCTGCTTTTAAAGAGCTTCAATTCAAACTGCAAAGAAATATCTACCAGAGGCCGAATAGAGCTTCTTCTTTGTTGAATGCTTCCTTCGGCAATAATGCTGCAGCTGCACCAGCCTTTCCTCCAAGTTCTGAGAATGCTAGTGGATGATTAACTCCAATATTTTTGTTGCTGTTGTGACTTTTCACTTTGATGTTGTGTTGTAAGGTTTCGAATTGAAACTCATTAATTATATTCAATACAAATCATATGATGATGATATCATAATTAATATTTGCCTTTCTTTAAATAATTTCAACTAATAGTAATAATGCAAATCTAGCATACTTCAATATAATATTTTTATAATACCTTTTCATATAAGTAATAATGGTATATCATCACAAAATAGAGGCATATATATTCTACATCATCTAGTAAAAAGTATCTCAAACATCTAATGTTCTAATTCTTTAAGTATATGATATGAATTCACTCATCTTAGAGTAAAGAGATTATGAGAATAGAGTTCCTAAAACCAAAGTTTAATCATAAGTTGCAAAGTATTGAATCTAATCAATAAATCTTGCAACGAAAAAGTTATACGTTGTTCGGTTTAAATAGAACACTTCAAGTTGCGTTTACATCTTTTTTAGTCAAAATTTAGTATTTTTTGCATTTATATTTACAAATCGTGTATTTTAGAATAAAATTAGCATTTAGTTGACAAATTTTGGGTTTAATTTTACAAAAATTTATAATAATTATAACTATAGAATATTATTTCTTAATAAAGAACCGAATTAATTAGTATAATAATATCTAATTATGAGTAGCTACACTCTTATTTATTCTATATATGGTTACATTTTTTATAACCTTTTGGTAGGTGCCAAACATTTAAGGTAATTCATTTTTCTGTTTTTAGTATATGCTTGTGTTTGTGAATAGGTTGATTATAAACTTAACAATAGAAGAATTTATAAAAGGAATTTTGGAATTGGCCCAAATTAGACCATTCTCACAATGCAAGACATAGAAAAGAACAAAAGTTAATATTGATTCTTTATAATTTTATTTAGGATTTATTCCCGATAATTAGACCTTTCCAAATTTAGTGTGTTAGTCAAATTTTTAATGGATGTTGTTCTTTGTTGTTTCGTTCTGTATAAATAGGTCTCAAAATGAAACAAAATGTACCATGCACTCGAATAAAAGAGTATAAGGGTTAATGAAATAGAAAGAGATGATAGATAATTACCAATAACTTACGATTATTAATGCATTTCTTCTGGAAATCATTTTTGGAAGTTTAGCAAGATTTTTTTCTGTTGCCTATTTACAAATTCTCTTGTAGTAAGATTTTTACCCTCGTTGATAAATGCTTTCTGTCGAGACATTTCACATAAACAACTTACGTTACGTTTGATTGGACGTAAAATTTTTAATGAAATGTAATGAAATATAATGGAATGATTTATCATTCCTTAAGTATAAAATATGAATTCACTCATCTTAGAGTAAAGAGATTACGATAATATAGTTCCTAAAACCAAAGTTTAATCATAATTAAACTAATAGGTCTCAGAATGAAACGAAATGAACCATGTACACGAATAAAAGAGTATAAGGGTCAATAAAATAGAAACAAATGACAAATAACAAACAAGTAATCCATACATAAAAATAAGGTTATTATGTCCTAAACATGCAATCGACGGGAACATATCCTCTATTTATTAATTAGTTTCTACTCTGTTTTATTAAATCTCTTCCACATGTTTATATACGATCCACACAAATGTGACAACACAATTAATGAACTCTACCATAAAAGAAAAATCTGAGTTATCTTGTAACTTTGCTTGACTATGTGAAACCATTCCAAATTACCAATAACTTATGATTATTAATGCATTTCCTCTTGCATCATAAATACAGTGTAAATCTGAAAACCCTTTTCCAAAATCTTTCTGATAAACATGACTTTAATTTTCTAATACTTAACCCATTTCACAATTTCATTAGGGTTGCCACATCCTATAAATAGAAGCCTTTTAAAGTAAAACCAAATGAGTCATATTCCTTGTCTTATCATAGAAAGTTTGTTTGGTTGGCAATGGCAATGGCAAGCCAGAGAGTTACAAAAGGCAAGCAGAAGATCGAAATGAAAAGAATAGAGGACGAGAATAACAGGCTTGTTTCTTTCTCCAAACGTCGAAATGGAATTTTTAAGAAGGCCAGCGACTTGGTCACTCTCACTGGCTCACAAGTCGCAGTTGGCTTGTATTCACCTTCAGGTAAGCTTTACTCCTATGGCCATCCTTCTCTTGACGCAGCTGCTACTCGCTTCCTCGGCCGAGAACCACCTCCAACACCAAACGACGAGCAGACACAGTCCATCCTCGACGCACACCGCCAAATGAGGATAGACCAAATGATCCAGCTCTACAACGAGGCTGTCAAGGAGGTGGAGTTCGAGAGCAGAAGGAGCAGAGAGCTTAAACAAAGGGTGACTGGAGTAGAAGCAAAAGGTTGGTGGAGTGGTGACATGGAGGAGTTTGACGTTCAAGAGCTGTTTCAACTCCACGCCGCTTTAGGGGATATTGAGAACAGCCTAAGGACAGTCGTTGACGGGAGGCGGCTGCCGGTTTATGGAGCTCCGTTTTCGGTGTCAGTTCCTCCTATGAATGATGTTGGTGTTTATCCTATGAATAGTTATACGTACCCCTTTGCCACCATTGCAAATGAAACATGGGGCATTAATCCTACCAACGCCGATTTCGGAGGACAACAACAGCTCTGAAAAGCTTATGTTGTTATTGGTCGATTGTTGATGTTGAGCGTCAATGGCTTCTAGCTTTTCCTGTTTTCTTTGTTGGAAACCATTTTCTGTTTAGGATCTTTATATCTGATGGTGCGTGTTGATCTATAATGGTTGGCAATGGAGAACAGTGTATCCAAACCTATGTCTATGTGATGTTTAGAGGTCCTGATCTTTAATCAAAATCTAATACAGATGAAAACAAAAAGGAAATTATAGTACACAGCTGCCAATATTTTGAAGTACATGTGAATTAACCTGATGAAGGCCTTCAAAAAAATATGTTTGTAATTATAGCTCGATATTAATGTCTCTTTTAACTTTATTAATATAGTTTGTCACGTCTTAACTACTCTTAAATAACATCATTTAATACACGTCAGATTAACTAATTAAATTTAACTAAACTAAATCGTTTAATTAAATTAAGAAATGACGTATAACTAAATGACGTAATTCGGTACTATTGCATGTAATATAAAATTAGCGAATCTAGAGCCATTAATGATTGGAAACCGGCATATACATTTGTAACTCTTTTGGAAATGTTACCTAAATGGTTTTTTTTTTATGTAATATAAGATTAGTGATTCTAGAACTATCAGTTATTAGCGACACTGCAGATCCATTTGAAACTCTTTTGGAAATATTGTCTGAATAGCATTTCTTTCCCCTATTACTATGTTGTTTAGTTATGCTTCATTTGTTAGTTTAATTAAACGATGTAGTTTAGTTAAACTTAATTAGTTAATTTGACATGTATTAAATGATGTCGTTTAGTTATGGTTTCTTGAATACATGGTAAACTATGTCAACAAACTTAATGGAGACTATAACGCGGGCTATAATTGAAAAAAATTAAAAGTTTGAGTATTTAATTGTCACTTCTTAAAATTCGAATTATAATTGCAAAATTTGAATTTTTTTAATTAACCCTTTTAATTTTATATGACCTCATTATACTTTCACTTAGTTATAATTTTTAATTGGAATTTTATTACTCTTTTTCATATTATACATATATTTTAAAAAATTATAAAGACCATATCAAAAAATAAAATTTGATGAATGAGAGTTTAAAATTTTATGCACAAAAAAAAGAACAAGTTAAGATAGATAGTTCACAAGGCTCTCCGCTTTGTGGAGGTTCGGGGAGTATCATGATGTCCGCAACCTTCCTTTTGTATTTTTCCCAAACAAGATATTCCTTGAATTAAACCTGTGATTTTATGATCACAAAAGAGTAATTGTAAGACTAGTTTAAAATTTTATCTATTTTCTATAAACAGTTTTTGACACTACGCAGTTATTTGCAATGACTAAAAAATTTAACCGGTTCGATTAGTTCAATTTTAAAAACTTTGTACTGTCCAATTTTTCTGTTTGGTTTTTAATTTTTCAGTTCGATTTACTTTAATAATTATTGTTGTTAAAAACCGATCAATTTATTAATTAATCGGACAATTTTTGTAAATTAATATGTTCTTATAAACCAAAATAAATCAATTAATTTTCATTTAACAATCTCTCCTTTTCAATTAAACTTCAAATTCTTTGATAATAACAATCCCTAGCCTTTCAATCATATTTTAAAATTTTAAAATTTAATTAATATTTAACTAGTTTTATGACGGTAAATTTCAAATTATTCGATAGATAAGAACAATCACTTCTAATCATATTTCAAATTCTTTATTTAATATTTAGTAAATTTAATAACGATTTAATATCGGATGAACCTTTTAAATCTTAAACCTCTTGTTTTATTGGTTTAACTTCCGTTCCGGTTTTTAAAACAACATCTACTCTAATGAAATGAAATTTAAGATACAGGTCAGAAAATGTTAATGGCCATGATATGTATAGTGGGGACTCAATTGTCAATAGGCCAATTCAACATACAACATATCATACATGTGCAGTGTACTTGAAAGGAAAACCCTATTGTAGAATTAGTTAAAGCATTAATCTAGTTTCCAAAATGTCGTGCTGTTAAATTAGTAATGAATTTGTAACCAACCAAAGTTTCTTAATATGGCAGTTGAATTGGAAACATACTTACCATAGAAGATCAATCAGAGAAATTAAACTAATAGATTATGAATCGCACTTACTATTTTTATTGGAAGGTCCTCTAAGCCACCATTTCTCATTAGTTTAGTCGTTAGAATTTCTGTCTGGCAAACAACAATCATGGGTCGTCGAAAGATTGAGATGAAGATGGTGAAAGATAGCAGCTCTCGACAGGTGACGTTCTCAAAGCGACGAACAGGTCTTTTCAAGAAAGCTAATGAGCTTGCTACTTTATGCGCCGTTCAAGTTTCTATAATCGTGTTCTCTCCTGGAGGAAAACCTTTTTCGTTTGGCAACCCAAGTGTCACATCCATCACTGAAAGGTTTCTAAATAAGGGATGTGCGGCTAGACCAAAGGACGCATATTTGAGAATGGACAAGCTCAACAAACAACTGAATGGAACACTCAGGGAACTTGAAGTTGAGAAGAAGAAGGGTGAAATACTACAGAAGATGATGACCTGGAACGAGAAAAGGCTGCCTGCAGAGAAAGCCAACCCCATTGATGAACCGAACCTTGAAGAGCTTCTAAAGATGAAGATGAGTTTGGAGGTTTTACAGGAGATTCTAAGAACGAGAGCTTCAGAAATGGAGGCGTCGTCTTCATTGCTGCTCCTGTCAAGGAATGGTCTTGATGAGAATTGAAGAATGAGTATAGGTTTCTAATTCCAGCACTGTAATGGTACCATCTCTTGTAACTCCAAGGATGGCAATATAGTAGTCAGTTCCAATAAAGCTCGATGGGCTCTGTATCTATATTGGTCATAATTAGTAAGTAAAATCCCAAGTGGTACCCTACCCCCTCAAATCTCCTGTCTATTTTTTCCTGTCCTACTCTGTCCATTTTGTATCTGAGCCATCCACTCATGTGACCCACATGAGTAGAGGCTCAGATGCAAAATGAACAGAGTAGGACAGGAAAAAATGGACAGGAGATCATCCCTCGTACCCTACACATAAATTAACAGTTCTTGTGGTAGAAAGAGTTTTTTTGTCATTTCTAATTTTGAAAACCAAGTTTAAATTTCCATAAAAAATAAGTAAATTCAGTAATAATTTATTATTATCAACAATAACAACAACACTTAATAGAAATATATATAGGTCACACACGAGGTTTGTATGTTGAACCTTTCTGAATATGATTAACATTATTCTCGTCTAGTAAAATACGACAACACTAACTAAAGAAATATAAGATGACATATATCATCTTAAGAAGCCTAATCCTATTATTAACTTACAAGATTGTATGCCTCTATCTTGCTTTTATGTGTTGTAACTAGATTGTAAAGCATTCTCAGCTTCATCATCAATCCAAGTCAGGGAACTTTCATTCAGGGGATAAACATATAAGAAAATAATTTTAAATATTATCATAAAAACAAAGTTGGAAGGAGATGTACTATGAAAATAGACATTCATAAAGCTTTTAACACAATTAATTGGAGCTTTATACTAGATGCAATGGATACTCTTGAACATCCTTATCAGTTTATCAACCAGATTGAAAATTACATAACAATAACTTCTTTTAATATCTTGGTTAATGAAGAAACTACTCAAACATTTAAAATAACCAGGAGATTTAAGCAAGGAGACCACTTTCTGTTATCTATTTACAATTGCATTAAGGTTTTATCAAGATTACTTAAGAGAAACATCTGGAATGTGAATAATTTCAAATTTTACTACAAATGCAAGAAGGTGATCAAGCTCAACCATTTATCTTTTGCGGATGATCTTATTCTAATTAGTGGCGCTAATAAATGCTCTCTGAGCATGCTTATAAAAACATTACAATGATTTTGTGCACCTTTAATAAAATAGGAGCAATATCTATATATCAAGAGGCAACTCCACTTTAGTTGAAAATTTAGCTAGCATAATATGTCTAAAACAATAACAACATTAAGGCTACTTTTTAGCAATGGTTATTTTAATTTCAATTTTTATGAAAAGAAATTTATAGGAACATAAGATGAATTACTTTCAGTTAATTTTTTTTACAAAAAATAAGTTATTAAATAAGGTTCGGGTCAAGTAAGTTAGGTTATGTTTAATTGGACGTAAGGTTTTCAATAAAATAGAATGATTCATAATGGAATGGAATATAAATAGATGTAACATTAGAAAATTGTTGTTTGGGAGGGATGAAATAGTTCATAATGTAATATAGTGAAATGTTGTTTGAAAGATGGATAGAATAGAATGTAATGTATGTATAATAATAATGAATGACTATTCTTTCCTTAATAGAGCAACGCATATGTTAATAGTTGTATTGCCTTGCTGCTTATTATTAAGGTTGAGAGTATAACTGTTATTACAAAAAATATTGAGGGTATATTAGATAGTACATATTTAACATTTTACATTCCATCATAAACCTCTTAAATCGGAGGTAACTTATTTTTACTGTTTAGGATGGAATAGAATGTAATGTGAAACTCTCCCCTTCCATCCTATTCCATTCCATTCTATTATAAATATCTATCTCAAATGATAGAATAATATTACATTCAATTCCATTTCATTACTAATCGTCCTACCAAATATAGCCTATTAGGTATATACAAGTGAACATCATATCTTAAGTCTGAGTTATGACAATGGCTAGAGGGTGAGCATTGAAGCAACTAGTAAAGTTGTCCATTTGTGATCATAAGGTCATAGATTCAAGTCACGAAAATAGTCTCTTTGTAAAAATATAAAAAAAAGATGCTTAAATTATAACCTTCCCTGTACTCTTGTAACGGAACCACTAAATTTGGCTATTGGATTACAAATCGAGAGAAATTATATTTATCGTATAAAACCACTAAATAACTTTTAAGACAAAAGTAACCCTATAGATGTTCTATTCATGCTTGTTTAAAATAAGAATCATAGTATTCATTTTTATAAAAAAGAAAATGAAAAGTAAGAAATATTTTTTCTTGAAATACAAACAAATGAAAATTTAACTCTTAAAAGAGAGGTAAAACTAAATCTTAAATATACCTCCTGTTCCAGAAGTATCACATTGACGTTAGCCCCACAGGGCCTACGAGTTGCATTCCTACATTGTTTTTCTGATATTCGAACTCGCGACGTTGGACAATCTCAGGTCCAATCTGGTGGTTCTGATACTAACGAAGGACTCCGAAGGATACACAAAAAAGTACGACAACCAAACTAGTTAAAAAAACTCTACAATTTAAGGATATGCACAAGTACATTGATCAATCAGTTTGACAAAATGGACCGCCATTAGTAGATATAAGTATGAATTGAACAATCGAGAACGTATGAAACCAAAAAGCAATTACATAATTTCGTCAATTCGGAATAATGTTTACTTTGTTAGAGTTTGTGATGATTTTAAAATGTAAAAAGCATCTGCTTTTGACTTTTGCTCTTTTCTTTTTTGCTGTAAAACTAAAGAAAAGTATAGATCCTGCCCCTTGCCCACCACATATGGATGCACAGATCATGGCCAAAGTGACTGCCAACCAAAAACATTCGACGAGAGTAGATTCTGTAGTTTAAATTAAATTGTGTATATAACTTCGTTTCAATGTGTTTCTTCTTCTTCTTTTTTAGGTAATATTTAAGATAGTAAATTTCAGTTTTAAAGACCAAACCGGTTCGAACGATTTAGCATTAAAAATCTTGAATTGCCCTAATTTTTAATTTTCGGTTTTATTTAATTTAATATTTTTATTGCTAAAAATCGATAAATATTAATTAATCAATCAATTTTTATAAATTAATTAGGTTTTATAAATAAAAATAAACCAATTAATTTTTATTTACAAAGCCTTCGATTTGTTCTTCAGTTAATGGTGTTCTTTTTTTTGTGCATGTGTCAAGAGTAAAGTCGATTTTTTTTCGTGTGGCCTATGAAAAGTTCCGTATATATAATAGCGAGGGGGATGAGGATCGCCCAGACTCGAATCACTATCCTTCCAAGTCCTCGCAAGAGGTACATCAAAAAGGCCATCCGAGATCCTCTCATCTCGACCCACATCAGGGGAAGAGGAAACTCGTGTTCGAATTAACCCAACGTATAAAATTTTCAATTAAACTTTAAATTTTTCATTAAGTAAAAACAAACTTTTTAATCATTTTTAAATCTTCAATTTTATTCGATCTTTAATCAATTTTATGACTTAGATCTAATCATAATTAAACTTTTTAAATGTTCAATCTCTTGTATTATCAGATTAACTTCCCTTTAAATTTTGAAAACCTTATTTATTTGTAAAACCTAATTTCCACTTTGAAGTTAACATTTCGTATTTTTTATTTTATGTATAACAATTCTTACTGATATGCAAAGCCTAAAAGGTTATGTAGTACACAACGTTCCTCCTAATTTTGTTTATATGTATTTACTAAAAAATGAAAATTTTAAAATTATGACAATTTTTTAAAAAAGGTGATTTATTGTGTATAGTATTTAGAAGATTCTGTTTTTTTTTTCAGTTTCATAAGTTCTTTTTGATTTTTTTTTTATAAAAAATTTCCAAGCTCCTAAGTCTACTAATGGTCTAATACTACTCTCCCGTCTGGAGCATCTTACTTTGTCAAAAAGCAAAGAATATTTGTAAGACGCGTTTACAGTTTTTATTTACCCACAATTACAATATTACCCTCGCATGCGCCTTATATTCCTCCGTCTTGTCTTGCTCGTCCGAGAAAACAGAAAACGACCCACATCTTTGTTTGAGAGAGACAGAGAAATAAGAGAGGGTTGTTGGTGTAGTGAGAGAATAGGATGGGCGATGAGGTTGCACAAGGCGGTGGGAGGCGGCGGAGGTTGTGGATGTTCAGGAAGTTGAAACTCAAGGAGGCATGGGGATGGCGATGGAGTTTTTGGAGGTCTGCGTTTAAGTGGAAGAGGCACGCGTTGCAGCTTTGGTTGATTGATGGTTTGATGTTCAAGATTGTTTCTGCTCTTGAGGCCATTGTCTTGGTGACCAGTCTCTGTTTCTTCTACCTATGTTGTGGCTGCCACATTTGATACGACGGAAGCACTTTCTATTATATTGGGTTTTAGTTTTCTTCTCTGTGGGGGATATGTAAAGAAGACATGGGAGACATTTGTAGTTCAAATCAATGCAATGCTCGGTCTTGGTTGCTGGTTCTGTCTCTGATATATTAAAACATTTGACATTGACTACCATATCTGATACTCCATTAATGAATGTTCTATGTTATAGTTAGAATTCTTCATCGTCTTCCTCAACATTTTGATTGTTCGGGTGATTATGTTTTTGAGCTCTGTACATGTCAGCGACCTGAAAAGAAGAGATAGAAGGCACTAAGAAAGCAAGATAATGGTCGCTTTCATAAAGCAAGACCATCCATTACCTGATCAGAGGTAGTAGCTTGCTCTGGATTCTTATCTTCTCGGACTTTAACTAGACGTGGAAACCGGAGAGAAATACCCTGGCGCAAGAACATTAAAATAAGAAGATGCAACGGGAGAGATTCCCAGGTTTATTTCAAAATTGCTCAATCAACAAGAATATAAAAATCACAAATTGAGAATATTGTAAATAGCTCACAGATATGAGGCTGAATAAAATCTATGGTCTTTACTACAGAATCTAGAAGTATAAACTTTTACGATAAGCAAGATCACCACTATTTTTAAGATGCAGAAGCCAACAGCAACTTTTAAAACACCATCGCACATAGATATTGACATAGAATTGGTGTGTATTCATTCACGGAATGCCTCACTAAACAGTGGTAAAAGCAGAAAAGCATAATACTGTGATACCTAGTTGTAGAGCATATCTTATGGCAGAAAAATGTGACTAACTGGTTTCTAATCTTTCTTTAACGAAGAATGAAACTTAGTTAACAAATGAACAGAGATAAACCTTGTCAGCATCAACGTCACCAATTGCAGCACGATGAACTGGACTGATAGTCAAGTCAGCAGCCTTCACCTCCCATACCTGTTTGATCATCAGAAAATAATAACTCGGATAAATGATATGCTTGGAAAAATCAACATCCCATTATACAATAAAATTGATGTAATAGAGCCTCTTAGCAATGTCCTTGATCGACGTCATTCTACCAGCTAAGGGTTTCATATCCCCGAGATTGAATCCTATATGATTAACAAGTATAAGTTATGCATAATGACGATAAGGTGAGTCTTTTAAAAACAAGCCACCCTGTTGTCTAGTCCAAAGGTGCAATGGGTCCACTAGATAAGAAAAGGAAACACATGGATACGCAACCATTTGGAACAAAAGAGGTTTGTAACATACCCACCAGCCTGTGTTGAGTGCCTAAAAATCGCACCTACATATATCCGCTTACACGCTAATATGCCAAATGCAGATGTAGTCACGTATCTTTCCTCTTCTTCGTTCAACACTTCATTACTGTATGCTATTGACTAATGAGGTAGCCATGTTGAACTTAAGATGCCAAAACATCAATGGAAGAAAATATTCAAACTGATGAAAATGAATCTCACTATCTTTATGATATTTAAATGAAATCCAGATTTCAACTAAAATGGTATAATAGTCTTATCTTTTCCTATACCAGTTCTTCCCTATTCTCAATGTTTGGACCACTTGATCTGTGCATAGTTCCTTTCACATACGAAATAGAAGAAAAACTGCAGCAGAGGAAAATATATATTACATCTACTTTATGACCTAAATCCACAGACCCAGAGACCATAAAGACTGCATCTTTTTTTTTTTGATCTTGTGTATTAGATAATGCATGATGAAAAATAACATACATACTTAGTAACACTATTTCTTATCTTAAAACCTTTACAATTAATTCTTTAACTTATAATAATTGTCTTAATTCATATGGTTCATTTTTTTAATTCATCTAGGGTTAGAATTTTCGTTATATCACTATTCAGCCTTGGAAGAGTTTTTTAAAGAGAGACTTGCTCAAGTCACCATCAGTGAAGTTGATCCTGGGGTAAAACTTGGGAGAGCTTACTGATAACAAATTAACAACAGGTTTAGCTACTGAATTCTTTAACACAATGATAATCAACGGGAGAATTCACACAGAATCATACTGGTACACGCACGAGGTGATTCATAGGACTTCTGTCATGTCAAAATATGAAATAAAAGAGAGTGTAGGAAAGAAAGGTGAACACAAGATTTACGCTACGGCCTAAACCCATTGATACAAAAACCAGAATGACATCTTCTCTTATTAATCTTATTTGTATCACATAGTACTCAAGGTTCTTATTTATAGAAAAAGATGGTGACTATCTTTTGATGATATGAATATAATATCATCATATTAAAAATATATAATTAATTCTTAGGGTTGGCATTTCAGCATGTGTCTGCTCGGCCTAAAGTCTGATCAGGCTTTTGCTTAGGCTTGGGTTCAAGAGGGTCAACCTAGCCTAGCCCAAATGGATTCAAGCCAACCGATTGACGTGAGTTGTCAAATTTGAACAAAACAAGTGGGCTTTGGGCTGTTTGATTTGAGCCCGATCAGGCCACCCTACTAACTCTTGCAAACCAAAGGATGACTGCAATAAATCTAGAAATATTATAAGTTTATAACAAATGTAAGAAGTTAGATACCAAAAATATTTTAAATTACATTAGTGATACTATGAATATTCTAGATTTCAATTACTGAGTATAAAAATTAATTTAATTTAACTTTAACACTCAATCATTCCTCACTTTTGTTTTATTCAATTTCTGACCTGTTCTAGGACTAGAAATCTGCCATTATTTAAATTCCTCGTTGAAGTCTAACACAAGACAATTTGAAAGATGAAAATTATATATTTCATACTGCCTATAAACGAAGTAATGAGACACTGAAATTCTAAATACATGTTTATGATTAATGGGAAATAACTAATCATTACTGATGGCGGCTTACTTCAAAACCATCCAGTCAAGCCGTCCACTATGAAAAGTTCAAAGAGGAATTATAGTGCAATAAAATCATAACCTGGTCTCATAAAACGGAAGTTATTGAAATTTTAAAATAGAAGGAAAAGGAAGTTTGAAAAACATATGATTGTGATTATAAAGATGTAAGTTTTTACATGGAAAATGAAGGTTTATTGAGTTATAAACAAGTCAGTAATGTGAAATTAAAAAAGAGAACTTTATCAAGAGTCATCAGCAAGACATAAGATCTCATAAACCACCAAAACAAATTCAGACTAATTAAACCAGAAATGAATCACCAGAACAGAGGTGAAACTAAATGTGTATCCAGAAAAAAATAAAAGGAAACAGATATTACCTCACTAGGCTCAAACCACACATCTGGATCAATTGTTTCTCCACACCTGTAGTATGGCTGGAAACAGCTAGAATGTTGGTATATTAAAGTCGCAAATAAGAAATCCAGTGCAAGTTCAGCACAGACCTTTGGTGCTGGAATCACTTTAGGACGAAGACTATCGGATCGTTCTTTGAGCATTGCTTCAGTGAATCCAGTGCCTTTAGACCAGAGAAAGATTGAGAGGAATAAATATACTACTTGTTCAAAACAATTTACATGCCCTTGAGACAATAGAAAGGTCAATTCTCACGCACCTACTTTACATATGCTTTGATATTCTTCGTTCTTGCTGTCATAACATGCTAGAAGAAAAGCACCATAGAAACCTACAGAAAAATAGCTCCACATAACAAATAAGTAGTTGCTAGCCATGAAATTCACTCTCTTCCCTCCACTGGTCACAACTCTGTTCCCTCCAAGGGGAAAAAATCATGCAGAACTTTGGACTGAAATACAACATACAAGTGTAATAGTTTTAATCATCAACAAACATATACCTGTGCGTTTCCCACGACCATGAAAAGCAGCAATAGGTACTAGATCCAGTGAGTCACCAAGGCTGCAGTGTGCAGACCAAAATTTGTAAACTAACTTTATGTAATATATTGCCAATATGTTTTGCCTTACCTTTGCATGTAGTCTTTCTTTAATTTTAACCAGTTATTTGATCGCTTAGAAGGCTCATAGGTGGCATCTCTATTTAAGGTTTTGATAATTAATCCCTCACAACTGCAAAAGAAGAAGAGCTTTCCATCAAAACCAACAAGATTTCAAGGTGTAGTTATGGGGCACTTCACACACATTCTAACAGTAGTAATTTCTAGCAGAGAAGACATATAAAGAATAAGATTTGAAAACAAAACTGGTTTCATCTAATATACAAGTTATTACCAAATAACTAAACAGCCTCATGAAAAAAAAAAACAAAACTAAACAAAGGGATCACATCATTTCTAAAACACAAGTGAGTCCTTAATGACTCTTGTTGCTATTAAAAGGGAGCACCAGAACGCCTAGTATACCATGCTTTAATTGCAAAAATAGCTTGCTATACCAAACACAAATTTAACAAGTTCTAACACACGTCTCTCTACCAATCTCATTATCCAAGTTCATGGTATTAGGAGTAGTGAGACATTTGAATTAAGTTTAAATTGGAAATCAAGTAACAACCATCCCTTTCAAAGCTCGTTAAACAAAAAATTCTAGAAAAGGGATCTTTTCGAGGTGACACTCAAAAATTAAGTTCATTATTCATTAATATCAAGTCCATAATTCAGATATACACTTAGTGGAATATTTTTTGGGAGCTTTTCACTGATATTGCTCCCAAACCACTGAAAACTTCAGGTAATCTAGTCACCTTTCACTTACTCATGGCATCCACTAACAATCAACTACTACTCAATCAAGCTTTCTGCATTTTGATTTCATCTTCATTTTACTATTTTGAGCGTCTTCTTCATTAATCCTAATCAACTAAAGGCTGTGTAAGTCTTGAAACTAAAATATTAAGGGCAAAAGAGAAAACTCGCTAAAGGAAACTAGAAAAAAAAGGAGTTTCACATTCCAAGTTTGAGAGTGATTAAAAATTAATTAATTTTTTAAAAAAAGGAAACTCGAGGGAAAACATGATTATTTTAGGATTTTCCTATTTAGATTATCATATTTAGTTAGGTATGATCATGGGATCTAATTATTTTTATTTCCTTTTTAGTTATTAGGGTAACATATACATAATTGGCTCTTTTGTACAATTGTAAACAAGTAATGTAGAAAATATTTTCTCAAATCTCAAATTCTGTCAAAAGCAATCAAAATCATGAGCTGACTACCTTGCATCAACCGCGGCATCAAGGAAGTTTTGAATTTCCTCAACATCATTTGATGTTATTGTTGTTGCAAACTGAAAATATCCAGGTTCTTGTTCAAATGAGTCATAAAGACGCTGCAAAAGAAAGAACTGGTAAGCATAACCTAGTTTGGATTTATGTTCAATCTAGACTGAAATTACTAGATCATCATTTCCATTAGTTCTGCAGAGATCTAATATAATTCATAATAAGAAAACTAGACTTTCAATCAAAGTGGAACTAAACACAGACACACAATCAAACTTTGGTGGTTCAATTTTAGATGCTAACAAGATCAACTTGTCAGTGTTATATCAATCACACCAAGGCTTTTCCATTAATCAAATAACCAACAACTATTACAAGCATTCACAGCCAAGCCAAACAGCTCTAAAGTGTGTCTGTGTGATTGGCTCTTATCATTTAGCTAGTTACACAAGCATTTACAACCATACAACTCTGAGTGTATAAGAGGAAGGCTCTTATCGTTTAGATAGTGTAACCAATAAACTGTTATATATCTAAATTAACATCGATATCTTATCTTTTCAACTATGGAGAGATATACATAATTCACAGTAATTAAATTCTGCTTTTGTTAACTTATCTTTCCATAAACATCCCAAGATAAAGGATTTGATCTCATAACTTTATTACCACCCACGGAAATAGCTCCTGATTCAAGGAACAACTATTCACTCAAAGACTACTTCTTACTGCAGTTTGGGTAATATTATGCCATTGGTAATTAAGAACATTTAACACCATTTCAGATTTGAAGTTCCTTTAACTTCAGTTTTTTAATCAGATAGGAACTATACTGAGTTATGTGTCACAGAATTACATCTTGTATTAACACGTAGGCATTGGAATATAAATTCGATAAAAAGGTATATTCAAAGTAAGCTTATTGGGAACATCCATGTGAAGAAAAATAGCCAAATTTTACATGCGCTTGTGACCATACAGCTCTAAATATTTTGCGACAGCAAGAGGCTGGATTCTTCAAGTTAATGACATCAGCATAGGTAAATTTTACCAGTAAACTCTACAAATAAAGAGCAATAGCAACATCAAAAGCTCTTAAAAACATAATGAAGCAAATAGGAAGTCAGACAGAAATATGAAGTAATTATTAGCAAATAGCACATTCAAATACGTTTCAACACTGTCCAAGCCTTATGATTACCAGTGGGCTTACCAAATAATGTCACAATTTCTCCACTCAAATGTAAATCAGATCACAAAAATGATAAGGCTTGCTACCAACAACTTACACCAACGCATAGAAGCATTGGCTGCATGCTTGAAAATGAACTTGTAACAATGAAAAATTTACCTCTCGCCGAACTTCAAGTTGTTCTTGAATCAATGGTTGACCATTGAGATATAACATATCAAAGGCATATATGCAGACATCAACCTTAATGTCAGTCAGGACCACATTTTTGCGGGCCCGAGTACTAAGGACCTGCCATAATTTAAAAAAAAGTTATCTTAGGTCAAAAGAGCTTGAGCGAAAAGTGTTAGAGTAGGCTAAAAGTGCTGTAAAAGGATGTACAAGGAATGAGGAAAACTAAATGTCCAATTTGGTGAAGCGCCAGTGAAAATGTTACAATCTTTAAGGAGAAACAGGAAGTAGAGAGAGAGAGAGAGAGAGAGAAGAATATGAGGCATCACGCAATACATTTGGACATATTTCTTGGGTAAGAAATAAGGTATCAAGCAGAGTATCATGGGTTGGTCAAGGTTATTCCAAGAAACGCCGACCAGAGTTTCAGAACCTGTTTTGCAATATGGCACTATGAGGGTTGGTGCATTTACTTCATTGAAAAGTATCAGTAATGATTCAAAAAGACTTCAGAGAGTCAGACAAGGAATGTGCAAAAAGATGAGGATTTATTGTGACTAATACCTGAAAGGGCAAGATTTTCTCTTTTTCTCGATCGTATGCAACTAGCTCGCAATCCAAGATAAATGATTTGACAGATGACTTCTTTAATCTGATTTGAGTTTTAGTGTCAGGAACTACCAAGTAAACAGTTTACTACACTAAAATAACACACAAGCTCCCAGGCATATCTAAAAGAACCATTCAGACGGTTAAGAAGAAACAAACTTGGAAGTGGCTAAAGGAAAAAAAAAAAGATTAAAGAAAGGCTTCAAAATTACTTTTATAGGGGATTGCAATTATAGCAGAAAACCTACATATGTTATGCCTCAATAAAGAGCAATAGGATAAGGTCTAAAATTACAAACATATGTCCCTAGGTAATGTAATAAAGAGAAATCATCCTATCCCTCCTAAAAGAAAAGATGAAAGAAAAAACTAACTTCAACTAACTTCCAGTGAAAGCAAGAAGCTGGAGGTGTGAACTATTTGAGAACATTTATGCACGTGACTTTTAACATTAGGACAAAAAGTTACAAGGTAATTATCAATGATTTTTAAACAAATGTCATGCAAATATCACAAATAAAACACAATTCCTAACAGCATATGAAAACAACCTCGAGATTGTAGCAACAACATCAGGAAACTTTCCAGTATTTCTCTCAGCATTTCGACTGTATATCTCAACCAAACCATTATCCATGAAATGTATCTGCATCACAATTGATTCGAATTATCAAATGAACATACATTCATCATACAGAAGAAATCTGATCTAGCATAACTAGTACATCACCTGGGCACGTTCACCATCGTACTTGTACTCACAAGTAAATTTCATATCCGTGAACTTATCTATGATCTCTGAAACTTCTCTAGTTGCCTTCGCTAGCATAGGGCTCACAGGGACACCTGGTGTAAAGCTACATGTTTTAGGAAGGCTCCATACACCATCTGCAAGAAGAGCTGGGATAATTTTGTCATAAACAGGGAGTACAGAGTAGACTTCCTTGATTATCCTGGTAGCCTGGAATAAACAAGATCCATGAACAACTATCATAAAATCACACAATAAATTCAGAAACACAAAGCCACATGAAAGGTTTCACATGACATGATCTTTATAACTGCGTGATCTGAAAAACTAGTAGCATATCAATAAAGATAAATTTATGAAAAAAAAAACAAATAAGACCAAGGTGTAACACCATAACAAAGGCCGATATATATTAGAAGAAATTAATCATCAAAGAAATTTTGACCAATATTTGAGTTAATGTTGGCCTATCCCCTTAGATTTTTTTACAACAGTAGAATATTTATATAGGTCGTCAAACCATGCCAACATCTATTTCTGACATTTCCTTGAATATGGAATTAAAATTATGTTACATCTCTTTATCCCTGACTCCGCTAACAACCCAAATACTATCCAAACCCTAGTTATCACATATCATCCAAATCTCTTCTTTGTCAATACAACCCATGAAATGAACCTTAGGTCTCAATCTTAGCCTGCTCCTTCAAAAAATTGTGCCAACAAGTAATTTTTAACTCAAAGAATAGTTGTGCACTCCAAATTTGTTGCACATCATGGATCCATTTTGCAGCCATTTCATATTATCCAGTGCACTTGAAATCTTGTACTACTTTGCTTTTTGCAATATAATACTAGCTTGCAGGGTCTCAAGAATAGTATATGACAACAGTCTCACTCATAAGGAAACAATCAGCTTGGACCTAGCAATTGTTAATTATACAAAAAAATTCAATTCTTAATCTCATATTCAGATAATTACAGCAGGCAAAAAGTGCCTACATTCTTTATTCACTATTTTCAAACACAAACATAGAATCTCCAGGCATTGTTTTTTCTGTCTATTAGGTGGAAAGCAGCAACAGCGCCAAGGAAAAAAGGTGCAACGGGACCGAAGATAATATGTTTGGGCCTAAGGTAAAATCTCAAAGGTTTTTAGGCTGGACCAACCCATCGACTTTAGCAATTTCTCTTTAACAGTATTCCAGTCTCAGCCTCCTTTTGCTGAATTTCATACCTGGACAATTTAGAATCAACCAGCATACTTAAAACAATTACACACAACTTTCGCAATGGGAGAGACTCAAAATAGCAAGGATCATAGTAAGGACACTGCTATGATTTGATCTCATGACAACATTCCAAACTAGTAGCAGTAACTAGCTAAAGAGAGTATAAACGAGGCCTCCAACACAGTGCTTCTACAGGCTCACAGACTAGAAACAAATTAGTAAACGATCTCACAAAATGTTATACTACACTGCTAAAAAGTTGCGTGGTAGTCATGATTATTGTTTGTCTATAAGAAATTAACTGACCTCTTCCAGTGGAGACTGGACATTTGAAGGTGGTCTAGAATTTTTCTCAGTATGAACTGCAGCTTGTCCCAATGCAGCCAAAAGAGTCTGTTCAGCCAATCCAATTCGCAGCTTTGACTGCAAATGAATTTAAAAAGAAAACTTGTAACAAGCTAAAGAAGCCAACAGACCCAAGAGATAGACACTAACAAGATAGCAAATCAACCTGAAGCAAGCGAATTAAATACTGAGGTTCACAGTCAGTAGCTGCAACAAGAAGTGCCTTGATATGGTTCTTTTTTTTGTCTTGACTATCCTTCCCAGCTTCCTGTTTAAAATTCATGAAAACTTAGGACAGTTTGGCTCTAAGATAATAATAACTAGTATGTTCCAACCATAAAGCACCAAAATATCCTTCTTTCCTGTCTCCTCTTTTGAGAGAGAGCCAGGAAAACATGAATTGCAATGCCTAATAACCACAGTTGAAATCAGTGAATCCATTGCAACATTTAATGGGACCAAAATGAAAAACAGAAACCCTACACTTTCTTAGAGTAAATTACTAGTTCAAACAACAGATAATATAGACAGAACCTCGTGTTATTTCTATAGCATATGAGCATTTAAGGGAGATCAGGCCATGATATTCCATAAGAAATACTGGCAGTCGTACAGAATTAAAGGCAGCAATGATCACAGAATGGATGAGAAAAGAAGGAATAGCACAGTTATATATTTCATATCTTAGAAAAATGAATATTTATATAACCTACCAACCTTCAGCTAATTTTAAAGAATATTGCAGGACAAGTGTCAACTACATTGCTGCAATGGATGAATACTTGGGAAAATGTAAGCCAGAATCCAACACCATATCCACATCAACAGTGCACAAATTTGGAACAGTGAATAAAATTATGCATCTCATAATCAATTCATTATAATTTGCATACTGACATTTAGAGAGCTTGGATTCTGATATGGTGGTGACCATATAGATAAGTCACAGAAAGGTGCTTAGGTCAAAAAGATAATATAAGAGATGGGGGGAAGGATACTTGGGAAAAGAAAAGTAAAGGACATGGAGAGGAAAACAAGAACCTCATTTCCTCCTATCAGTTCCATTGATTTCATTTCACCAACCAAATAGATCTGATGCAATTTCTTTTCCAAGAAGAAAGTTGCTTTAAAATTCAACTTGTTAATTTCCCCTTTGAAATCATTGTGTCAATCATCTTTCTAAAGTGCTTCCTGAGCTCACCTAAATCTCGGAGGTGGCAGTATAGGCGTAGAAGGAACCTTCAAAATGATTAATACTTTTAACAATGATTAATACTTGTTAAAAAATGAATTTTCTAATCTTTTTGACTCAGAAAGAAAATGGCATATTAACAAAATTTCTGAGAAACAAAATGTAGATCATTTATTTCATATAAAAAGTAAGAAATAGGTTTGCACTAGATGACTGAAATTTAGCTGCAATACCGCCATCATTAAAACAAATTCCCTTAGAAAATAGTAGACTATCTTAGCAAAACGTTTAGTTTTAGTAAGCAAAGACATTGGGATTTCCTCTTCTAATTTCAATTAGCTAGAGATGAGTACTCAACATAGCAAAGCAAACTCTGAAAGGAACAACCTTAGCAATCAATCGAAATGTGTTGAAAACTTTGGCGATAGTCAATGCATCAGGCACTCGCATCATAGACTGAGATGAGCGGATTGCTTTAGCAACAAGGCCTAAATCTCCCTTTTCCTGCCAATCATAAATATTTACAAACAGGTCAAAAAATTCAAACCAGTAACAAACAAACAAAACATTAACAGTGACTGTTACCTTGTTCTGTTTCTTAATTTCCTTCTCAGTCCTTCCACAAGCCTCAGCAAGGGCCTTAATAATGATGGCCTCCCCAATCCCTAGCTCCACTCCCTCATGTGCAGGCGCAACCTTGTTAGCTAGTAAGTACACAACAGCCAACAAATCTTCGGGAGTGGTATCAATTACTGTCCTCAACATGTTACAAACAATATCAGTAATGACAATTCTTCGAGTTTCCTGGGCTATCATATCCATGGCCAAGCAGACAAACACAAACGGAACCTTTCCCCCTTTCTCCCAAGTTGCCACCATTTTAGGACTAAAATCTGTTGCCTTCTTCTTCAACAACTCAATCTTATTCTTCAACTCCACAACTTGATTCTCAGGGCGCAATTTCTTTACATTTGTCTGATCAGAATTTCTGGAATCACTAGCCTGTTCAATCTTATCAGAATCATTATGAGGGGAAGTGACAGGGGCTTGGGATAGGAGGGATTTGCGTTTATTGGGAGATTGAGGTTGAGGTTTGCTTTTGGCAGCAGCAGCAGCACGAGCATTAGACATGAGGGCGTCGAAGGCAGAGGGGCGAGACGACATGGCGCATGTAGGGTTTAGGAAGAGAGATGACAGCTTAATACTAGAGCAGAGGCGTGAAAGCGGTAAAAAAGAAGGACGAAGAGGTGAAATGAGGCGGATGGCGAGCATTCAAGGGAAGAGAGAAGCAAATGTTGCTGTATTTTCCCACCATAACCAAAGTCTCTGAGACATGAAGAATGTGGAGAAAGGAAGGGAGGACCGAGTCTAATGAGTCGGGTCGGCCCGGCCTCAAGCCAGGCCCAGACTTGTGATACTTCTTCATTTGGGATTAGAATTTAGATTTTTTCTAATTTAATATTAAGTTTTTATAAATTTTATCATATGCTTCAATTTTTAACAATATTTTAAAAATTAGACTGAAATTTAAACCAGTAAGACAAAAAATTTAAGATTTAAAAGGTTCAGTTAGTATTAAACCGTCATAAAACTGGTTAAAGATTAAATAAAATTAAATGATTTAAAATATAATCGAAAGAAATTAAAAATTTGAAGTTTAATTAAAAATATATTATTATATGAAAAGTAATTAATTTATTTTAGTTTATAAGAATTTATTTTTTATATAAATTAATTGATTAATTGATAAACTGGTTATTTTTTAACAATAAAAGTTATAAAATAATCAAACCGAAAAGTTGGAAAATTCAAAGATTTTATGGTTGAACCAGTCGAACCGGATGAATTTTTTAATCATTAATTTTTAATAATATTTAAATTAACCAATGTTTAAAAAAACAGATAATAATTAAACCGATAAGATAACAGCTTTAAGACTTAAAAAATTTAACTAAAATTATATTAAGTAGAATAAATAATTATAATTTAGATTTTTTTAATTTAATCTTAAGTTTTTATAAATTTTATCATACGTTTAAATTTTAAACAATATTTTAAAAATTGGATCGGAATTTAAATCAGTAAGACAAAAAGTTTCAGATTTAAAAGCTTCACTCACTATTAAACCGTCATAAAATTAGTTAAAGATTAAATAAAATTAAAGAATTAAAAATATAATCGAAAGAAATTAGGAATTTGAAGTTTAATTAAAAAGATATTGTTATATGAAAATTAATTTATTTATTTTAGCTTATAATAAATTATAAAAATTAATCGATTAATTAATAAACTAGTTAGTTTTTAACAATAAAAGTTATAAAGTAAATCAAACCGAAATTTTGAAAATTGAACCTAAAAGTTGGACGATTCAAGGATTTTATGGCTAAATCGATCGAACAGGAATAATTTTTTGAATCATTAATTTTTAATAATATTTAAATTACCCAATGTTTTAAAAACTAAATAAAAAATTAAACCGATAAGATAAAAGCTTTAAGACTTAAAATTCGATTGAAATTATATTAAGTAGAATAAATCATTATAATTTAGATTTTTTTAATTTAATCTTAAGTTTTTAAAAATTTTATCGTATGTTTCAATTTTAAACAATATTTTAAAAATTGGATCGGAATTTAAATCAGTAAGATAAAAAGTCTAAGATTTAAAAGGTTCACTTAGTATTAAGCTGTCACAAAATTGGTTAAAGATTAAATAAAATTAAAGAATTTAAAATATTATTGAAAGAAATTAAGAATTTGAAGTTTAATTAAAAAAGATATTGTGATATGAAAATTAATTAATTTATTTTAGTTTATAAGAATTTATTAATTTATAAAAATTAATCAATTAATTAATAAACTTGTTAGTTTTTAAAAATAAAAGTTATAAAGTAAATCAAACCGAAAAGTTGAAAACTGAACTTAAAAGTTGGACGATTTAAGGATTTTATAGCTGAACCAGTTGAATCGGATGAATTTTTTAATCATTAATTCATTATTTTTAATAATATTTAAATTAACCAATGTTTTAAAAATTATATCAAAAATTAAACAGATAAGATAAGAGCTTTAAGACTTAAAAAATTCAACCGAAATTATATTAAGTAGAATAAAAAATTACAATTACAATTTTTTAATTTATTCTTAAGTTTTTATAAATTTTATCATATGTTTCAATTTTTAACAATATTTTAAAAATTGGACCGAAATTTAAACCGGTCAGATAAAAAATTTAAGATTTAAAAGATTCAGTCAGTATTAAACCGTCATAAAATGGTTAAATATTAAATAAAATTGAAGAATTTAAAATATGATTGAAATAAATTAGAAATTAGAAATTTAATTAAAAAAGATATTATTATGTAAAAATTTATTTATTTATTTTAATTTATAAGAATGTATTAATTTATAAAAATTAATCGATTAATTAATAAACTGGTTAGTTTTTATAAAATAAAAATTATAAAGTAAATTAAACTGAAAAGTTAAAAAACGAGCTTAAAAGTTAGATGATTCAAAGACTTTATATCTGAATCGATCGAATCGGATGTATTTTTTAATCATTAATTTTTCATAATATTTAAATTAACTGATGTTTTAAAAGTTAGATCAAAAATTAAACCGATAAGATAAGAATTTTAATAGTTAAAAAATTTAACCGGACATAAGTTTGACTAAGGGGGTGCTTGTTTCATAGGTATGAGAAATAAGGAATGGGAATGGAATGAAAGTTAGAGCTTGGTAGGGAAG
>JAOTBA010000002.1:32755672-32773299 GCA_025629845.1 Erythroxylum squamatum | reverse complement strand
GGGGTGTATCTCCGTCACTGCGCGCTCTGATGGTGACTCAAATACGATATAAATAATTTTTTGTTTGAAAATGTATTTAAAAAAGAGAATTTGATATATTTTGACTAAATCATGAATAGAATTTATATATTAAATAGTTCAAGATCCATGAATTTATAATATTATATATATGAAATAGTTTTTAAAACCGTTCTCTCTATACATTCAAAATCATTTAATAATACAAATCAACTAAGAACAATGACTAATTATATGTTTTTATATGATAATTCAACTTGAAAGATGTGCTATATTTTATAATTAAACCCGATTTTGTTTATCCTTCTATACTAAAAAAATTGGAGTTGCTTTTATTATATTATATGATTTATAAGATTTTCAAATAATAAATATTGACTATAATTATAATAAATACGACAAATATAAGACGTGTTTAAAGGTTGAAACACCCAAATATTTTTAATATAATTTTTGACAACTATTATTACAATATATACTTAAAAGGAATTATGAATAAATTGATATATACCAATAATAATTAAAATCTAAGACATCGTTTGGTTTTACTTTTGTTTTTCTGTTGCAGTTTTAAGTTTTTATTTTTTTCAAATAAAAACAAAAACTTGATTGGTTTTTAATATTACCGTACATTTTAGATAAAACTTAAAGATAAAATATTTTTAATTAAATAAATTTATTTAACCTCTTCTATAATATTTATTAACGAATTATTAATAAAATTATGTTATTTTAATAAATCAATAAATAATTTAAAAATTAAAATTTTATTTATAAATTAATATTTATATGGAATATAATTTAATTATTAAATCAAATTTTATTTGAATATTTATATATTTTAAATTTAATTATAAAATTAAATAAAATTGAATATTTATAATTTTATTGATAATTAATTTTAATTTATTAAATATATAAAAATAATGTTGAACTAAATTATTCATAATTTTTATTAAAAATTAAAAATTAAATAATATATATTTAAATAATAGTAAATCAGATTATGAAAAAAAAAACAAAAACAGAAAACAAAAACCACTTTTTATGGTTTTTATACCGGAAGAAACCAAAACTAAAAGGAAACTAACAACTCAAATAAATAAGATTTTTTACTTAATTTAAAAACAGAAAGAGAAACAGAAAATTAAAAATAAAAATAAAAACAAACATTCCGTCAGTGATTGTAGCGTCATTAATATAAAATATTAAATAATCTATAGAAATTAAAATATAAGTTTTTTAAATTAAATTAAAGTGATTAGTAATTATAGCTGTAATTAATTTTTTTAATTAAAATAAAGCGAAGAGATTCTGTAAAAGAAGCAGATTTGAAAGGTTGGGAGAAAAGAAGATCGAGCAGAACAGGAAAGAAGTTGTTTCCATTGATCCTAACGTTAATATGAAAGTAAAGATGGAACTTAGTTCAGATTGATTTTTTGGTTGAGATTCTAATAAGAATAGACCTTAATGATTATGAAAAGACATGGATCCGCTTAATGTTATCTTATGTTTGAAATTGAAACACAAGATAGCTATCTAATGCTATACATATATGAATAATGATGCATGAAGATTGAAAATCAGAAAGATCATAACTAGGATAGTCCAGATTTCATAGATGATAACAAAAACGAAAGATAGTCGTAATACAATCAGAAAGATCATAATGGGATAGTCTAGATTTCGTAGATAATATCAAAAACAAAGATAATCGTATATGCAGTCTATAAAAAGCAGGGTGTGCATGTGTGTACTGCATGCCTTCGATCATCAGAAATAATCAAACACTGGCCATGGCAAAAATGGCTGCATCCATTACCACGACCTTCGTCTATCTCTTCACTGTTTTCTTGCTTTATTCAACCATTGAAGCCAGACAGGATTTTGCAACACCTACAGGTTCAAATTTCACGTATGTTTGTGATCCCAAGAGGTATGCTCTCTTGGGATTGAATATAGCACAGTTTCCATTCTGTGACTCGTCCCTTCCCTTTGAGGTTAGGGCCAGGAATTTGGTCAAGCATATGACACTGAAAGAAAAGGTCAATCAACTTGGAAACACTGCGGAAGGGGTTACGAGATTAGGGCTACCTAGATATGAATGGTGGTCGGAGGCTCTTCATGGTGTGTCCTATGTAGGTCCAGGAACTTTCTTCGATTCTGTCGTTCCTGGAGCAACAAGCTTCCCCCCAGTAATTCTCACCGCAGCTGCATTTAACGAATCATTATGGAAAAACATTGGAGAGGTAATATGAGTTTCCAGTCTTTGATTTCATATGCTCTCTAAATACCCTTTCTAATTTTAAATTATACCGTTTTGCAGGTTGTTTCAACAGAAGCAAGGGCTATGTATAACCTCGGTCGTGCTGGACTAACGTTCTGGAGTCCTAACATCAATGTAGTGAGAGATCCCAGATGGGGAAGGGCCCTTGAAACGCCTGGTGAAGATCCATTTGTTGTTGGAACCTACGCGACAAACTATGTCAGAGGGCTTCAAGATGTTGAAGGAACTGAGGAACATCAAGATTTGAACACCAGACCTCTCAAAGTTTCATCATGTTGCAAGCACTACGCTGCCTATGACGTCGACAACTGGAAAGGAGTCCAACGATATGACTTTGATGCTAGGGTCCAAGAACGAGATATGGTTGAAACCTTCCTTCGACCTTTCGAAATGTGCGTGAAGGATGGCGACGTTAGCAGTGTTATGTGCTCTTATAATAAAGTGAACGGAATACCATCATGTGCTGACCCTAAACTCTTAAACCAAACCGTTCGAAGAGATTGGAATTTACATGGGTAATGATTATTTATTTTTATATATGATTTCATTGTATTGACTTTGCAGCATGCCAGTATGTTGAACTATGCTTCTTCTTAATCATCAGATATATAGTATCTGACTGTGACTCCATTGAAGTCATGCTCCATGCCCAGCACTGGCTAGGTGACGCACCAGAGGATGCAGTTGCGCAAACACTCAAAGCAGGTAAGTGAATTCATTTGTTTGGAATGTTAATGGAATGAATACTTCTGATGAATTTTCTTTCTTTGTTTATTAACAGGTTTGGATTTGGACTGTGGAAAGTTCTATCCCTCATCAACTGAAAGTTCAGTAAGACAAGGGAAAGTTAGGGAGGAAACCATAGACACTTCTTTGACTTATCTCTACGTTGTGCTCATGAGGTTGGGCTTCTTTGATGGAAGTCCACAGTACGAGTGTCTTGGGAAAAAAGACATATGCACTGCAGAAAGTATAGAGCTAGCTACCGAAGCAGCAAGAGAAGGAATTGTCCTTCTTAAAAACGATGATCAAACTTTGCCACTGAAGACCGATACATGCAAAAGCATTGCACTGATTGGACAATTTGTGAATGCTACAAGAACAATGCTGGGCAACTATGAAGGGACACCATGTCGTTACACAACTCCTTTTGAAGGTTTGAGTCGATACGCGAGTGTGGAATCTGCATTGGGATGCTGGGATGTAAATTGCGGCGATGCAAACCTCTTCCCTCCAGCTTTGAAGATCATGAACGGGCACGATGCAACCATTTTAGTGATGGGCATTGATTTATCAATCGAGGCAGAGAGCAGGGACAGATCCAACCTTCTCCTACCCAATTTCCAACCAAAACTTATCAAACAGATTGCCGATTCTTGCAAAGGCCCTGTAATTCTTGTTCTCTTCTCTGCAGGAGGGCTAGACATCACTTTTGCTAAGAACCACCCTAACATTAAAGCTATTATATGGGCTGGATATCCTGGAGAAGAAGGTGGCGCCGCTATAGCAGATGTCATCTTTGGCAAATATAATCCAGGTTACTGCTTGTGATTAGTCAGTGATACATGCATATACATTTTCTTGCCGTAATCTTAACTTTCATGTTTATTTGCATTTCAGGTGGAAGGCTTCCGCTTACATGGTATGAAAATAGCTACGTTGATATGATACCTATTACAGCCATGCGATTGAGGCCAGTTGATGAGTTAGGGTATCCGGGTCGAACCTACAAATTCTTCAATGGTTCAACAGTCTATCCCTTTGGTTATGGACTGAGTTACACTAAGTTCAATTACAGTTTGCTGACGGAACCATGTTCTGTGCATGTAAAGCTGGAAAAATTCCAACCCTGTTACCAGGACTTAGAATATAAGTGCGGAGTAGACAAACCTGAATGCCCTGGAGTTGTGATCAATGAACATTTAAGTTGTCACGAAACTGTCAAGATCAAAGTTTCTGTACAAAACGTGGGATCATACGATGGAAGTGAAGTAGTGATGGTTTACCACAAGGCCCCAGAAGGAATTGCCGAAGCTCCCATCAAAGAACTTATTGCATTTAGAAGAGTTTTCATTAAAGCTGGAGAATCAGCTACAGTAGAATTCGATATTAATGTTTGCAAGAGCTTTCAGTTGATAGACTTTAGTGCCTACAGGATTTTGGCCGCCGGCACTCACACTATAGTTATTGGGGATGATCTTGTTTCTCTCCCCGTTGAAATCCTTCCTTGTTAGTCTAGTTCTTCTCTTTTTCTTTTTTAGTAAGGTTTTTCTAGCTAGCTTCCAATAATTAAGTAGGGTTTCAGATTTTCTTTAAACTCTAGCTATTAGATGAAAGGCAGTAGAGTCATTTTATGTAAATGTGATCATCACATGCATATTTCGTAATAAGAGAGTTCTTCAGTAAACTTGTTTGTTGTTTCTGCTACTTAAACACCTTTTACCATTGACCCGTTGCCTTGTCAGACCTGCCTGGCGGTTGCTACGAAGTATTGTGTGACAGTGTCTTTGTTCTCCCGTCTTTTAGGATAAAGACAAAGAAGAATGATAGGTATGGAGACCATATCCGATCGTTTCGAGTTTCACATGACAAAGGAATCATGATGCTGAAACTAGACTTTTCTTTAAGCATCTGTTCGCTGGATAGGTTCAGCTTGTTTCCGCAAAACATTCTTAAAGTCAACTTCTTGGTTTGTGCTAGCCATCATTTAGTTTTACTCCATTATGATCCAAGATTTAAAGCCGGTGCACTCATAGAAGGAGATGATCTAGGTGCTTCAATGAAATCACCTAAACCATTGTAATTACCACATAGTATGCTTTTGAAAATCCCAGAAATACAGCACTAATGGTATCAGAAGATCCTGAAAATATGCAACTTGAGAAAGTTGGGTTCTTGTTGTTTGGTTGCTTGCTCATGGGCCTCAGAAAGGATGGGAAGTAGCTATAGCTGGTCAAGGGCTTGGTTGTGCTCCACTGTCACCACTTTCAGCAGAAGCACGTGGTGATAAGAAGAAAAGCACCATTCATGCATGATAGCGACGTCCGTGTCCGGTAGTATGAAAAGGCTCAAACTTTATTACTAAGTGGCAGAGATTTGGGTAGAAGTCATGCTCACTCACATAAAGTAATGGGGGCAGTACAGAAATCACTTTCCTCGCTTCAAAAGGATACTAAACTTGGACCATACGAAATGAAATAAGTTGGGACTGCATCAGACATGAAATAAGTAAATAGCCATTAAGCATTCACGAGATAGAACGCCAACTTTTCCGGCCACACATCTTAGGAAGCATCATACAACTAGGATCTATTATCATTTAGGAAATACGAGCCTCGACAAGATAAGAAGATGCCTAGGTTACAAAAGAAGCATATCAAGCAATAAGCACGGGGCTAGTGTTTAACACTGCCAAATCAACTCAAGAAGTAGCAAGCCTGTCAGAATAGTTTGCAAGTAAAATCTGAAGACTTCTCCTTATTCAATACCGCAGCAGATACTCTAAAGACTACGACCCAACAAGCAAACAGCAACTCGATCGTGGTCGTGGTTAGAAAATGGAGGTCCATGGATTGGATTCAAGCTTAATTAGTTCTTGGAATTTCCAACTCCAAGCTTCTTGACTTCAAATTTAAGAGACTTGAGGTATCTAACAGCCTCATCCAAAATAGTAACAGTATTCATCTGGTCCCCGCCGGGTACCATACTTCTCAATTCCTTCACCATCATTTTCATTTTCTGCCGTTTCCTTTCACCTTTAGAGCTGCTACCACCACCATAGGACTTGTAGGAAGAAGACTCATTCTTCAAGGGTTTAGAACCACCAGTCGAGTAAGAATCAGGAGAATTACTTCCATAAGTCCGTGCAGTGCTAACCTCTTCCTCCTCATAATCATCTTCCTCTTCGTCTTCCAAGCTTAGCAACGCATCAATATCGTCTGAATCCTCTTTCAGTAACACCATTTCTCTCTCCACAAGATTGACATCTGTATGAAAATTCCCTTGGATATAACACGGATTAACTTCGGTGGCAGGACCACCGAATGTTCGGGCCATTGCAGGATGGAACATAATCTGGCTTTGATGAGTGTTCTGATCAAATACAATGAGATTACTTGGCAAAACCTCGGAAGGTTGACTCGCAAGGCCATGTAAGGGAGTTGAGTGTCCTGCAGGAGGTGTTAAATCTGCAGGGAAGGAAGACGATGAGGGAAAATGCATGTAAGCATTCCCCATTTGATTTTCACATTGAGGCTGTGAGTTTCGGGTGTAAAATGTTCGGTCACTCTGCATCTCAGCTTGTCTATCAAACTAAAAGTTCAGAAGAAAAATAAGGCTTATTGCACTTGAGTTGATAATTCTTACTTCACTGTCGATCTTGGACTTACAGAAAATCAGCTAAATCAGTTTTTTGCCATCCTGGCCAAATAGCTAAGTAAACTGCCTTCAAAGGTATGAGCATAACCAAAAACCAGTCCTCCCAACTCCAAATAACCCAGTCTGTTCTGAAACACTAACTACGTAACAGGTTTAAGCAACTGACGGAAATACTCAGCCTGCAAGATAAAATGGAAACCCCTGTGAATTACTAGGAAGGCACCATTGAGAACAAAATGCCTTAGTGCTAGATGAATCATAAGTAGATATTATTGAACTCTTGAACCAGCACTAGCAATGACAATACATCCATATACAAACAATAGCAATAGGAGCAAGCGTGGGTGTCCACTTTCCTGTCCTGGAAAAGAGGACGATACTTATACCTGACAAAATTGCATCACTTGGCAATGTCCAGGAACCCCGACGCTCATTTTAACCTTCCCTATTTCATTAACAGCTCTGTATCTCTTTATGGACAATGCAATGTACATTCTCACTCCTCAAGCCGCTTTTGAATCACAATCAACCAAGAAGTTACTCCAAGACCACAACGACGCCCCCTGGAAAAACAAGAATGAGCTGAAGTATTACCACAAGGAGTAGAAACAAATTCCCAGCATTAAATTTAGACCTTCACGAACAATTATTAATAGGATAAAAGACAACCCACCCACTTATCAACCTCACCTGGAAAGAGCAAAACCTAAAAAGAAAAGAAAAACAACATATACACTCATAACATTAAAGGGATATAACCAAGAACTAACATGTATGAGGAACAACTCATGAAACAGAAAATACTAATAGAAAGAGAGACTTACCGAACTCAATTACAGGATGACAAGAAAGAAGACCCCCAAACGGACGCATTTCCTGTCGTAATCCACGGGAGAGGAATCCCAAGGCATGTTGCTCTTCTTCTTCTTCTTCAATCCCAATTTCTTTTAAATCGCATCAAATCAGTCTGAACTGAAAATAAGAACAAAAACAAAAAGACGATAAAATAAATAACAAGACACCAAAATGAATACAAGCAGAAATGCCATGGTCGGTGCCCACCAAAGCTGCTTAATGGTCATCAAGAACACAAAAAATATACAAACAAACAGAAACCACTTCCTCAACTTTGGAGCCTGAGAAGCATGCCCTTCGCCATACAAGAAACAAACTTCAAGTCCGAAACCAGAAATCAAAAACGAAACTTCATTCCAACTCCGTAACCATAAAAGAAACAGGACATACATCAAGCAGATAAAAAAAAAGTATTAAAGAAGTCCATTAACACCAACGAATCAACATACGAGAGCCAACTTAAGAAAAGTTCTCAACTTGACAACCTGAAACGCAAACACAAAGAAGTCTAACACCATCAAAGCACAACAAAACCAAAAGTTCAAGATATCTGAAAAACCCAAGAGCCACATATAAACAATTACATATACATGCAATACAAAAACATAAGAACTTCAAACAGCCACAAACCTAAGGATTCAACGAAATGTAACTGACGCTTGTGACTTGTGAGTGAAAGCTATCATTAATAAGACTTCTTTTCAGTTCTACTTTTTGGTAGTGAAGGATATATTTTTCTTTTAATGGTGGGAAGGTGTGCAATTTTCTGACAAACGTAAGTGTCAAATACCGATAATCTGAGCCGTCGAGAAACAATCCCGTGTTATGCGGATGAGACGCTGACCGTTGGATGACAGAGCACGCGTGATTTTGGAAGGAGAGATGGAACTCGTGGGGGCCCACGTGGAGAAGCGAGGAATTTTGTGCATTTTGGAACGGACTTGCGAAAGTTAAATAGGTAAAATAAAAAATTTTAATTTTAAAAAAGAAAGTTTACTAAAAAATAAAAATTAAACAAAAATAATTTAAAATATTATTACTACGTAATGAAAATTTTAAAATTTAAATAATAAAATTATTAAATAAAAATTAATTAATTAATTTTAGTTTTGAAAATTTTATTAATTTATAAAAATAAAATAAGTTATTCAATTTTTATAACAAAAATTATTAAAATAAATTAAAACGAAAATTGGAAACATGAAAAAAAGACGATTTAAAGTATTTTTTATAAAATTGACTGAAACATTTGATTTTTTTGATGGTAATTTTATAATTATTAAGCAAATATTACATAAGATATTTTGCATATTAATAAAATTTAACATTTATAAGAATAGTTTAGATAATATTAAACTTAACTATTATAAAAATCACTTAAATAATAAATTCTTATTTTTATCATAAAACATAAAATTACAAATATAGTAATAAAATAAACAACAATATCTAGTATAAATTTTACTTAAATGTGAAATTTGGGGAGGCCTTGTAATATGCAGCTTTATCCTTAACTAGTAGAAACGCTGTTGTCAAATTACTGATATGTTTAAATAAAAATATAAATTATAAAAAATAATATAAATAAAATATAAACAAATAAATAACCATAAAATTAGAAAATAAAAATAAATAAATGAATGAAATAAAAGTAAAAATAAAAATAGTAGGAAAAATAGATAAATATATCAAAATAAATATAAATAATATATAATACTATAATAATAATAATAACAACTGCAATTTACAATTTAAAACTTTGTTATTGTGTTAATTAATCATAAGGTTAATTACTAAAAAGACTCAAACTTTCGTCAAATATTTAATTATAGCCAGAATTTTAAAAGTAATAATAAAATGTCCAAACTTTAAAATTTTTTCAATTATAACTCAAATTTTAAAAAGTGACAATAAAATATTCAAACTTTCAATTTTCTTCGATTCTTGCCCGACGTTATCTGTTGTTCTTCCGATGCCTTCAACCTTTTTTGTTTTTTGTTTGTTCTTCTGACACCTCAAACTACTCTTACATTACAACTTACTACACCAATAAGTTCTTTGTTTTTAGTTCGTTTTCTCAGTGTCCTTAGTGTGAGGACTTCAGGGCTGCGTAATTTGAAAATTGAAAGGTGAAGGCGTTAAGAGAACAAACTAAAAACAAAGGGAAAAACTGAAATCAAAGCATAAGAAAGTCGGGGTTGCGTAATCTGATTTAGGTCATTTTTAAATAACAATGTCGTTTTAATTATGTGATTAAACAGAGTCGTTTTATTAATCTTTATTTGTTGTGTTAATTTTTGCTAGCATTTATTATAGTAGTTAATGTTTCTGAAAGATGTAACAAGTCACATCAGCAAACTGAACGGAAACACTAGCGTTGGGCTAAAATTAAAAAAAATTGAAAGTTTGAGATTTTTATTGCTATTTTTTAAAGTTTGGGCTAGAATTGAAAAAAATTAACAGTTTAAACATTTTATTGCTAATTTTTAAAGTTCAAGTTATAATTAAAAAATTGAGGAAAATTTGGGCATTTTTTGATAATTAACCCTTAATCATATTAGAAAAATAACGTTTCAATACGGTTAATAAATTAATTCAAATTATATTTACAATTTCATAATTATTATTTGATAAATTTGAATTAAACTAATAAATACAATTTGATTAACACGTGCATTTTAATTTTCAAAAGAGACGTTGATGGCATCCAGTTCATGTACTATGCAATAATTCATGGCATAGAGCCTTGAACTTTTCCCATTGGACATAAATGTCTACTGTTCTACTCACGGACCGACGCAACTATTATTTTAGTAATTTATTAAATAAATTATTTTTTTATATCATAAAAGTATATAAGTAAAGTACTTGGGAAATTGGATGATGGAATACACAGACATATCATGATTTAGATGAAAGGTTCTTCTTCCACTACTATTGCATAATCTAAATTTCAGAAAAGCCTCTGAAAGCGTCAGGGATTTGATTTAGTGCAGTCATGAAGCATATGTGCAGTTATCATGGCCTGCAGACATCTTATAGTTTTGTGTTTGTCTTTGTGATGGTGTTTTGGAGTTATGATCATCATTAATCTTACTGGGTTCAGGGATGGTGATAAGAGCAGAGTTTCCAATGTCGCAGTTCCATGAGTGCTTGCCCATATATTGGTAGTAAAAGTTCTTTGCAAACAGAGGCATGATTGATTGCAGTGTTGGGATAGTAGCAAGAACCATGTGGTTGTATCTTTTCGCAGCTCAGTAAATGATCACATGCAAAGTTGATGTTTGCAGTCTGTTCTGCTTCTGTAGATGAAGAGTTTGCAGCTTCTCCCCTGTTCCACCTCTCCATTGGCCACCTTCATCTGTCCTACAGAAATTTTACAGAATTTAGTTAAAGAACTTAACATGAAAGTATTGAAATTGAAGTTCCTTCACGTAAACTACATTTACCAGATGAATTCAAACACAAAAGCATAAGCACAAAACGAAGGATGGTTGCTAATTTGCTCATCATGATTTGGATTGTATAGAGACTTGAGAAGAGAAATACTTGAAGAAGGATTATGGTGGCTGAGGATGTGAAAGAATGAGTGGAATGTTTACGAATATATAGCACATGGAAACTGCTTTTGGCAGCCAAGATATGTTACTTCGAATCCTGTTCATACCAGTTTTGCAAGCAGTAATCACAATTGTGTCACATCCCAAACGTGCAAAGAAGGCATTAAAGTTTCTTATACTTCTTCATATAGCAAGGATCCGGAGCTACCTTGGGTTTTAGGCCCTTCCTCCTTTAGCCAGAGATCATGCAGAAATGGTTCTAAACCCTTTTGTAGCATCAAAAGGATTTGATTCACACACCATATCAAGATGTGTTAGATAAAAGGGTATCGTCAATACCGTTAACAAACTGCAAAAGAGGAAACAAAATATGAGAAAGAGAGTGTTTGTTGATTCCTTCTTACAAAAACTCAAAACTTCCAAATATGTATAACACGAAGGTATGGTTAATATAATATTCTTTCCTTCATATAGCCACAACATTAATTTTTCAGGAACTGCAACAAAGACTAGATGACATTGCAACTGATAAAAGTTTCTTCATCTCAAAAAACTGATAAGCATATTGAAAAACATTTGATTCAGCGAGATAAAGTAAGGAGTCAGAGGGAGCATTTGATTCACCTACTTGCCAACAATCATATAAGAGTTTAATCCCAAGCCTGAACCTCTTAATAATAGGATACATTATGATCTTGTTTGGTGAAGAACTAATAAGTTCTTTTTTAGCTGATTGACCCATTTTAGTTTGTTGACTTTATAAAAAAACTAATTGGATTGTTTGGTAAAGAGCTGGTTGGGTTGGCTGATTCAACCCAATCAGCTGATTTTAAATAAGCTCCGCTATAGGAGCATTTCATCCCCAATCAGTTGATAATTTTTTAATGTTCATTTTGCCCTTAACATTTGTTAGATATTTGGCATTTACGTTCCAACTTATTTTTACTGTTTTACCTTTTGTTTACAATTTATTATTTATCTTGTTTAAGCTAAAGACTTGGTCAAGTTTAGCTGCTAAACTTTCTAGATCATGTAGCAGTTAGTTCCAGATTTTTCTAATTTAGTTTTACCCACTTTTTGAATTTGAAGTGGCTGTAGGTTAGGGAAGTTTGTTATCCATTTCATGTATAAATTCTGCAGCTTCTATGAATAAAATATGCTTCCTATTTTTCATTCTTTGCTATCATATTTTCTCTCTCATATGGTTCTGGTTTTCCAACTTCGATTAACACTATGTGTTTCTATTTTTTCCAACAGTGATATCAGAGCTTTAGTCGATTTTATGGGACCTGCAAAATTTTTTTTTAACCTAGTTTTAGTAGTTTACATACTTCTGTTTTAAACTTGCTATTGTAACTATTTTGAATCCGTTTTTTAAACAATTTTACAGTAGCATTTTTCTCATATTTTCAACTTGTTTGTTGCTGTCTTTTGAACAATTTTTTAAACTTCTTTCAAACTTGTTTTAAACACTTAGCAGCAACATATCTAATTCTATTTTTAAAATCTTTCTTTTAAACCATAATCAAAATGTCCTCTTGTAGCATTGCTTTAAATCCTCCAGAAGTCTTTAATGGTGAAAACTATCAAATGTGGTCAGTAAAAATGCAGTCTTATTAGGAGGCCTTTGATCTTTGGGAAGCTGTAACAGAAGATAGGCCAGTGCCTTCTCTACCCAGAGATCCCACCATGGCTCAAATCAAGTTCAACAATGAAGAAAAAACGAAAAAATCCAAAGCCAAGACACTCATTCAAAAATCCGTAGGGCATTCTGTTTTCTACAAGATCATGGCTTGCAAAACAGCAAAGGAAGCTTGGGATAGATTGAAAGAAGACTATCAAGGAAGTGACCAGGGACGGAGCCATGTTATAGGGGAGGGGGGCCATGGCCCTCCCCCTTTCAATTTTTTTTTAAAATTACTTATATAATTAAAAATTTTAAAATTACAAATATAAGTGACCCTCCCTTTCAAATATATTTTTTAAAAAAATTACTTATATAATTAAAATTTTTAAAATTACAAATATAAGTGGTCCCTGGCCCCCTCTTAGAGTTGAGTCTGGCTCCGTCCCTAGAAGTGACAGAACCTGGAAAATGCAAGTGCTGAATTTGAAGAGAGATTTTGAGTCTCTAAACATGAACGAGGATGAAACAATTACTAGGTATTCTGATCGTATTTCTTTAATTGTTAATAACATCAGATTGCTTGGAGAAGATTTTCCTGATAGGAGGATTGTAGAAAAAGTTCTTGTAACTCTTCCGGAGAGATTTGAATCTAAAATATCCTCTCTTGAAGAGTCCAAAAATCTCAGCGAGATACCATTAGCTGAGCTAATGAATGCTCTTCAAGCACAAGAGCAAAGAAGAACCTTTAGGCAAGATAAGATTACCGAAGGTGCATTTTATATGCAAAGCCAACAAGCTGGAACAGGAAAGAAGAATTTCAACAACAAGAACAAGAGCAACAGTTGCGAATTTCAACCTTGTGCACACTGCAGTAAGACTACTCATCTTGAAAAATATTGTTAGTGGAGGCCTGATGCAATGTGTGGTAAATGTAAACAACTGGGGCACATTACCAACGTTTGCAAATTCAAGAACAAAGATTGTCAATCTCAATAAGCACAAATGGCAGATGGAGTTTACACACAAAAGGAGCAACTTTTTGTAGCTTCTTGCTTGTCAAACAATGTCTCCTCTAATGAATGGCTCATTGATAGTGGATGCACACACCACATGTGCCAAAATGCTGCCACGTTCAGAAATCTTGATGAATCCTACAAGTCTAGGGTAAAGTTAGGCAATGGTGAATATGTGAAAGTTGAAGGAAAAGGCTAAGTCGTTACTAAAACAAACTCAGGTATTAAACTTATTTCTGATGTATTATTTGTGCCTGACATTAGCCAAAACCTATTAAGTGTTGTCTAGCTACATGAAAACGGGTACTCAGTAGCATTCAAAGACAAAAGCTGCTCCATTTCTGATCCTACTGGAGTGAAGATGTTAACTACAAAGATGAAAGGAAAAAAGATTTTCTTTTGACAGGAAAGAAGCTAACAAAGAGGTCAAGAAGAAGGGAAAAAGCCACTGCCAATAGAAAGTTTAAAGCTTTGAAGAATTTGTCACCAAAATGCCAAGGAGGAGTGTTAGTGTACTGGCATTTCAATTCAGATTTTTTGCTTTATTTCTGCAACAATAACTTAGTCAATGTAGTTGCTTGATTTCTTGAGCTTAGTGGCTGTTAGTAGCATGATTTTCTCAATTAGTTTTATCCACTATGTGAAAGTGGCTGCTAGACAGGGAAGTTTGTTATTTCCTCTGTGTATAAATTCTGCATTTTGAATGAATAAAAATACTTCCTGTTTTCCAATCTTTGCTGTCATATTTTCTTTCTCATATAGCTGTTGTTTTCCAACTTAGTGTAGCAACTATGTCTTTATATTTTTTCCAACATGCTGGGTGTTTAATTAATTTTTTTGTGCTCATGTTTCATCTGTTTCACCTTAATGGATATCTACTATGTATTGTGTATTTTATTGAGAAACAAAATATTAAGTTTTAACCATGCTTTTGTTTTTCTTTTGTCCTGCTCTACGGTATCTCTTGTTTGTGTATTGCCTTTGTTTTGTCTTGTCCGAAGCTAAGAGGATTGTTTATTTATGTAATTCCAATGGATATGGATGTCAATCTCTACGTTATTTGTTCTTATGTGGGTTCACATTTGTTATAAAGCATCCCATAGTAGTAATTCATAATAAACAACATAGTTCCCATCTGTGATGGGAACTCAACAAACTAGCAAAATATCAGCCTCCCACAAATGTGATTTTGTCAAAATTTTAACAAGTTAATTATACACAAATGTCCTAAATTAAGAATCATATCTAATAGCAAATGGATTACTGATAAAACATATAGGACACACTACAATAAGGAAGCCATCTGGCTATATTTTTTTTGGCGATGTTTTCAAAATCATAGATAAAAGTAAGCCTTTGGCAACGATTATGAAAAGCTCCACTAAAGGGTTTTGTAAAATCATCGCCAAAGAGTGAGCCTTTGGCGATGCTTTCAAAATCGTCGCCAAATGCATAAATTATTCTTCAAAATAAAATAACCCTCTTATCTATAATTATGAATTCATTAACTTTTAGTTGATTATTTTATAACTGAACATCATATTCATAAAAATAAAATTTAACATTAGTGATTACATAGATTTATACTTTTTATTTTTCTCTTTTAAAATATATGATTTGACAATTTTATATAGTGTCACAAAATTTCAAATAGTTTTAACATGAAGTTTGTAATTCTCGTTATATTCAAATGTATTCTTTATCAATTCTAAAGCCTTAGCCTTTTGTGATGATTTCAGAAAAAAGTAGCTAAAGGATCCAAAATCGTGGCAAAAGGGCTAGCCATTTGCAACGCTTTTTTGAAATTGTTGCAATTGGAAAACTATTGGCGAGGAATTATATAATCATCACCAAAGGTTGTTCCAATTGTTGGCCGCATATACATTTCTTTGGTGATGGTTTTCAAAAATCGTTGCTAATGATCCACCCTTTGTGTTACGGCAAATGAGGAAGACGACGACACTTAATCGTGGGAACGACACAAGATGAGGGTGCAGGTCATCACGCGGTGTTTAAGAGCGAGTGTAGGGAACGTATCGTGCATACGGGTGTAGTGGATATAGGTTACGAGCAATAAATTGTAGATTTCAGAACCTCGTACGTTATGTTTTGTGTCAGATGTCGTATGTATTCTTCTGATTCTTCTTCTCTATAATTCTTTTTCGGTGTCTTTTTGAGCAATAGCCTTTAAGCGGATATTCGAAAATGTGTCTTGGTCGACGTTTTGAAAAATTTATATAACAAATGGTATTAGAGAAGTCGATTCTGGGATCATCCATGGCAGAATGAGAGGTGCGAACTTCAAGAGGTTGGAGGATGCTTTGAAAGGTCTCATGGAAGCTCAAGGCCACATAAACGTCTATTGTTGGAACAAGATTGAAGCGAGAAGCTATTCTCGGAGGTATAAGGTTGAACTGCCAAACTAGAGAAAGACGTAGGGGAGCTACGGCCAACGTTATCTGCCGAAGGAGTGAAACTAGGCGAAGGCAGTAGTCTATCTAAATCACCGTTGGCACCTCAGGTCGCATTACCACCAAGGATGACAATGGCAGCCCCATTTGGCTAGGGCGGATTGAATTTCCCATGTTTGATGAAGACAATGTCAAGGCATGGTTGTATCGGTGTGAGCAATTTTTTCACATCGACCAAACTTCTGAGCATATGAAGGTAAATGTCGCCATTCTACATATGGAAGAACAGGCGCAAGAGTGGTATCTCTTATTCATCTGCAACCGACTTAAAACTGACGTAGTGGAGTGGACGAAGTTTACTAAGGCTCTTACCCAACGGTTTGATGCTGAACTCTTTGATGACCTGGTAGGAGATTTTAAGGAGTTGCAACAGAAGGGGACGGTGTTGGAGTATTGCACCCAGTTCGATCATCATTCCAACTGACTGGCACTCTCGGAGGATTATCTCGTAGGTTTTTTTGTGAAGGGCCTTAAACTGAAAATCAAAGTAGCGGGGAAGCTGCATGAACCGCAAACACTGCACCAGGCGTATACATTGGCCAGGAAATATGAGGCAATCCTGACGGGGTCTGGAGCGTCCATGATGAATTGACCATCACCCACTTGGCCGATGGTCAGTTGGAAATCACCAATGACGCTTGGTGCACCATCTCAACGGCCCTCGGGTGCGGGAGGTCTACTACCTACTCCACCTGCAACCTTACGCTCGCCCACAGGAAGGTCGTACAAAACATCTCGATCTGTAAGCAGTAAGGATTTTGATGAGAAACGAGCGAAGGGGCTCTGTTTTTGGTGCGATAAGAAGTACACCTTTGAACATCAATGCAAGAAAAGGCAACTCCAATTATTTGTGGCAGCTAAAGATGACTATGAGTTCGACTTGCTTACTAACTCAGGGGAGAAGCAACTTGTTGAGGAGGAAGAGATAGCTTGTCCGATGATATCTATGCAGGCCATGACGGGGTTTGCAGAGGAGGTGGAGTTTAGACAAATGCGTTTAATCGGCATTCACAAAAGGAAACTGATACACATCCTCATCGACAATGGTAGCACTGTGTGATCAAAAAGGGGATGTGTGAACTGCGGGAAATAACGCCCATAACGATCATGGTGGGAGGAGGATTGCAACTTCAATGCATGCAGTGCTGTAAAAACTTTGAATGGTCGATGCAGGGGTTCTCATTTTGCATGGATGCATTGGTCATAGCATTGGGAGGCTGCAACATTGTTTTGGGCATTCAATGGCTGGTGGGGTGTAACATCCCATTACCGATGGGAAGGGTAAAATAGTAATTTAGGACGAGTTATGAGTGTGTATACGTATATCGACATGTTCATGCACGATATGGCCTCCATAAACACATAAATTGTAATTTTTGTATATGCACATGACTGTACATGCATTCATGACATTTCCCG
>JAOTBA010000002.1:32715720-32730840 GCA_025629845.1 Erythroxylum squamatum | reverse complement strand
AGATTTGAGCAAGAGATCCAATAATACATTTGGGTGATAATAAGCATATATCATTCCAACAATCCATATGTAGCGATTAAGTCCAGATCTAAAATGCCACTCATGCAGTCGTGGAAGATCTGGCTTTGCAGGATCATCATACCCTATCATCAGAGGAATTATTAATGCACATGTTGAGGCATCATGAACACTATTGTTGCAAATGAACTAATCACAAGAAATCAGAATCAGCCTATCAAGTACATCAAAGTCCACTAAGCCCTTATCCAACAATTTGAAAGCACATAGATATAAAAGAAAATGGAGAAATTTTGTGTCATTTTTACAATGTAAGAATGTTAAAGGACTCCAGAGAATGTCAAAAACTCCTGAAACTTCCCAAACCATAAGAAAGCATGAAAGAATCTTCGGAATCATCACTGAGCTATTCTCGTTATACTTGTTAAATATGCCTAGAGCCCCATCCACCATTAAAGTGAATAGAGTATGCATTGGGCAGATATAGTAGAGCATAGAGTCATTGTTAAGAACAATACAGCAAAATGCCACAAAGAAATTGAGTCGCCACATCATCTGCAACAAAATATTATTTAGTCAATTTAATGAGCACAAATCAACAAAATTTCTAAACTTGACAGACTAGCTTGCCAAAGAAATAACGATTAGAATCTTTGACATCACCTGAGTGAAGCGTGCAAGGCTAAAATCCTTTCTAATGTAATAATATGAGAAGTTGCCAAATCCAGTCATCCAAACATATGCAGCAATAAAGACACGTATTGCATTGTATATCTCAGCCGCAGCAAAGTAATGATACATTAAGAAAAGAACCTGTTCAGAAAGACGGGAAATGAAAACCATTCAAAATTGGGTTAATGCAGTCTCAGAAATTGTGCCCCACAGAGAATGAAGCAACTAAGAGTAAATTTTGAGATCTTTATAATCGATGAAGCATCCTGACGTTTTATAGGCCCTGGGCAAATAAAAAAGGTTCTTATTTTACCTTTTTTCTTTCTTTATGATAATCAAGAGTGGGCTTTTATAAAGAACAAAAGAGATAAAATGGGGGCCCTTTTGTTGCACTTTATAAAAATCAAGACTTTCATAAAGAACAAAATAAAATAAAATGGGGCCCTCTTTGTTACCTATTTAATTCTTCATGAAGCTGGGCCCTGGGCAGGTGCTCTGCCTGCCCTTTCCCAGGGCCGGCTCAGCTAATAGTAAATGTTGAGAATCTTTATAACGGACTTAAACATGCAATTGCACATATAAAGACCAGACTTTCATAGAAGCATTCTTGTTTCATTAGGATGTTCATGAGCTGTCAGAGTTCCTATTGATTTAATGAAAATAAAAGTCCTTGGTGACCAAATATTCTACATCAAGTCCCAATTAGTACCTTGATTCTGGGTTATTATCATAATTATGATGCCACTAGGATTATTGGGTATGTAGTTGTAACTAACCATAATTTTGGTCCCCATAGCAAAAGCAGAAAAGCCTAGTAGTAGTACCATCATACAAACATTACCAAAAATAGACCAAGAAATACTGATAATTAAACAGATCAATATGAAGAGGAAGTGCTAAAACAGAAGATGCGCAAGAATGCATAAACTATGCAATATGTTAACTGTTACTTGACAAGGGAGCCTCAATCAGTCATACACACGTTATACACAGAATAAATGAACAAAAAGAGGTAAGGAGTGTACCGAACTACAATCAAAATCAAATTTAAAGTGTATATAAGAGAATCCAAAATGTACATTTTATCATCCACGATCAAGATTAGAGCAAAGTTTCTTCAGCATTAAGTAACAAATATTATATCACAAAAGCGATGAAAAATAAATACTATAGAGTATGGACAAACACTTGCCTGCATCCATCCTTTCCACTCCTCAGTTTGATACCGGTTCAAATAAAGTATGGATTTTCCGGAAAATGCTGACTTTTCAGAATGCTTTCTGAAGGAAGTCATAGCTGATACTATAACAAGCAGGAAGTAGAGGAACAGAAAAAGATCGCGATTGTATTTCTGCACAAGAGAGACCATCCAAGAAAAAGGATTAATACGGACAATTCAAAACTCCATATAGGGGAACGCATATGAAGTATGTATTAGCAGCTTCCTTATCTAGCTAGAAATGAGTCATTCTTTCTTAGAAAATCCACGACTTTGCACTAAGACATGATTACTCTTGTTTATTTCTTTCACTTTTTTGTCAGACATGGGATATTTAGGGAATGGTGTAGTTATTCCAATGAAGCAAAAAACCCATAATGATCCCCACCTGCAATGCTTGGCGGTCTCTCAAACTACTTGTTACTCAGACAGGGGCAATGGTTCAATGATTCTTCTCATAAGATCAATCATTAACCACGCAAGCATAAAGATCGCTATTTTAAGAAATAAAAAATAAAGAATAAGGGTACCTTGGTAGATTCCCCTAATAAGTTTGTGCGATCGCAGATATAGAAATAAAATAGAACTGCCCCAAACTCAGACCTACATGAGTTTTTGAAATATTAAGACAGTTTAAGAATTCCCAAGATATTCATTAATACAGTTATATACATGATCAACAAGTATATTAGCTTACATTGCTCTCAGAGTTGCTCGGTTTTCTAGCAAGAAAGAGTCATCCATAGTGATGAACCTAGGATCCAATAAGCAGAAGGTAAGAAAAAATCTTCAACGCAGTTGTAGAATAACTCACAAGGATACTACAATAACATAACAGCAGACCTAATTAAGTTTGTTTTGATGGATGAACTATTAAATTTTGATGATGCTGATCTTGTTAGACCACTTTCCAGCAAAACAGCCCGATCATCTTCCTTGACTGGTTCGGTTCCCAATTCAACTAGGTTATTGTCCGAATGGCTGCATTCCAGAAAGATTAAGTTCAGCAAGAATGAAAAAAGGCCTTGGTATTCCATGTTATCTCTTGCATGTGAAATCATCACCATGGTACCACTAGGATACAGTTTTTAATGAATAACTCAAACAATTACAGGATATATATTAGCCCAAAGAGCTTGTATCATTTCTTAAAATGGAGAATTATTTCTTCACTACTGTGGCACGGAATACAACTACATGGAGGAATTGCTCTATATCCCCAGACTATTTCACATGGTTCTATTATTGATTGGCTATGCCATCTCTTCATAAAAGAAAATCCTTTGCTTTTCAGCAAAAACTACAATGCGTTAAATATGTGTCTAAAGAAAGGCACCAGTTCAAGACCAGAAACAAGTTCAGTGACCCTCAATTAGAACATAAAGGAAAAAGAAAACTCACAGTTTAGGAGGTGATGACGATTTTTTATACTCCAAGAGCTCCGAAAATATCCACGCAACAAACATTGGGATAATTCCTAGCAGAAAGGACACCTGTGGTATAACAAAGAACATTTCATTACATAAGCATAGCACTCATTTCAGTAAAGGAAGTTGACCAACATGTAAAAAGATTCAGATTTTGAAAAACTAAAAGAAGAGAAACAAAACGTAACCAAAGAAGAGTATTTTTCAAACATAGACCCCGCATTTGAACAAAACTGCATCGTTATACATTCTTACACTGGTAAAAATTCAAATTAGATACATCAGAACCTAACTACTCACCAACCTCTGATGGCATTATTGACAAAAGCAATCAGAAAACTGAAATAAAAGAATTCATAACTACTTCAAACTGAAAACCGCTCTTTCTTCTCAATACTCTTTTTCAGACAAATTAAAACAGTGATTTCTAAACAAAGCTGTTTAGATTGCATAATGATCCAAACCTACGCCCCCAACATAACCTAAATCTAAACCGCAACACACCTGCCCGGGCGTGATTGGGTCCAACACAGCCATTTTCCGATGCAAACGCCGAATCGTCAAACAGAAAGAACCATTCAAAAGAACAGAGAGAGTGGAAAAGGAGAGGATAGAATAGAAGTGAGGGATGGGTGTCAGATAGATAATGATCCAGATGGCAGGCTCATAAATATTAGAACCAAACAACTGATAGAGAAAGGACGGGATTGGCAGAGAAGAGTTTGCTTGAAGAATAGGATTTTGAAGAGAACTAACAAGACATGAAAATGGCGGAGGAGAGGTCGGTGTCAAGCGGTCGGATTAGGTGTTTGGTGATTTGAGATTGGCGTTTTGGTTGCTCTTTTGCTATCAATTATAGTTGCAACAAGAAAGAGTGGAGAATCAGATTTCCATGTTTGTTTGTTTGTTTACCCAGAAATTAATTAATAAATGAGAATGGATTGTTAATTCATTTTATGAGGCAGTCATTTCTTCGTTTTGCCTCTTTTTCTCTTCTTTTTCATTTTTGAATAGTTTTACTTTTAACTTTTTTTTTCTTTTCTTTTTTTTTGGGGTGAAGAACCATAACCACTACTCGTTGTATGCACATTAGGTAAACCTCTAAATTAACGTAATAACCTACAAATTATATTAATCGGGTACTTCACACTAGACAAGTCTTATATGATAGACAATATTAACTATGTATTTAGTTATTTACTATGTATAATATAATCTTAAAACTATCATTATATTATTTAATAGCATTAATAGATTTTTATTACTTATTTTTAATAAATAATTCATAATAATTGCCTAATTAATAAAAATTTGAAAATATTACTTTATAAGAAAATAAAATTATAATATAATATTAAGACAAATGTTTTTGTTAAATTTAAAAACTAAAACTAAAACTAAATTGTTTGTGAATTTAAGAAACACACGTATAGATGACAATGGGTTAGTCTGGGCTATCGCGAACCTAGGCCTAACTTAAGGTTTGAGCTCATTAATATTTTAAAAAATTTAAAAATAACATTATTTTATTATTTCCGATTGGATCTCAGGCCGGCCAAGATCTAAGATCCAATCAACCTGAACTTGACTAGTTAGCTTCAAGCCAAGCCGAGTTGGGCCAAGCCGGGCCTGACTCGGCTTGACCTTAAGTATGCATTTTGCTTTTAATTAGTTGAGAAGTAGGTATGCCTATTGACATGTAATTTTCAACTAATTAAAAGCCAATGTACTTGTCACATTTAATGATTAGTAAATCAACTATTAAAAGTTAATAAATGGATCCATCCAAAATTTTTATAAAAAAAATGTATATACTTTTCAACTAATTAAAAGGCAGTTGTCACATTTAATGATTTAATAATTAGTACATTAACTATTAAAAGTCAATAAATGGATCTATCCAAAAAAAAATTCTAAAAAGGAAATGTATATAGATTAGTCATAATATTTTATGTTCTGTTGGCAATGAGAAGCTGATAGCATTATGGTAAGATAACTGGTTGAGTACTTACGGGTAGTAGCTCAGTTGGCAACACAGGTTGAGTTTGTGGGAAGAGCTCTCGGGTTCGATCCCCACTAGACACATCCGTAAGAAGAGGCATAGCCTTAATTGTGACCGATCCCCGAACCGGATTAATCGGCCCAGTAGATTCGGATACCGGAAGTTTACCCAAAAAAAGATAACTGGTTGAGTCAGAGTGCTCTCATTAATTCTTCAGGTATGCTCAGCACCTCTACCAACCTCCCACTCCACACAAAACTTGACTCCATCATTGGAAGCAACTGGCATTTCCCTGCAAACCTTAGTCACTTGCAACCCCATTATCCTCCCAATCCTCTTCACCAGGACAGTTGCTTCTAACACAATCGACCTACTCACCACCTTTCTAATTGAATCATGAGAGACACTCCACGGATGAAAAAGCCAACAGTGGAATGGCATCGTATCATCTGGCACAATGTTCCCTAGTTTCTTCTACGAGTCCTTTGTGAAGATAGCTAATGAATAACATTAGAAAGTGTATGATCTTAAGAGTTCCATGTGAATTGTAGTTTGATTGTTTGCCATATTCTGTTGGTCATCTCACATCTGAAGAATAAATGTTCCCTAGTTTCTTCTACTATTGATACAATGAAGAATAAATGTTCCCTAGTTTCTTCTACTAAATTATGGTTACTTAATCCTTTAAACAATATAAACTATGAATTATTGTATATATCTAAAAGTTTAAAAATAATAATTATAAATTATTTATTATAAAAAAACAAATTTTCAATAAATTTGACATTTATTACAAATTTATTTTATAATTAAAGCTTTTAATATTACAAACTAACATTCAAAAGAATATTTGCACTTTTGTATTTACTAAAACATGAAATATAAAATATAAATAATCATTGCACTTTTGTATTTACAAAAAGGGTATTAGTTAAACTATTTCAAGAGAATATTTCTAACTATATAAAATCAATTTCAAAATGATTTTATATTTTATATTTTATTTATTTATGTATTTAATTTAATTTATTTACATAATAATTTAGTGTATCAGTTTTACTTATTTACTCTTTAACATGTATAACTCTTTTATTGTTACATCTACATGCGAGTCTACTAGAAACAGTCTCTCTACTCTGTAGGAGTAAAGCTGGGCACTATCAGATCTCCCCAGACCTCGCTTTATTGCGAGATTTCGGGCTGAATGTGAGGATGATGATGATGATGATAAAATCAATTTCAAAATGTACCCTTTCACACTTTTTCAATTAGGATTGGGCAGAGTAAGTGTTATTAACAAATGATACAAATAATAGTAAGGTTTTTAACAAATCTATGATTTGCTCATTGCTCATTAGGAAATTTTATGTGCTTCTAATGTAATGCTAATAAAAAGATATGCATAAGAAGTAAAATGAGATCGTATTTCATAAGATTTCACGTCATTCATTATAAGGAATTATCTTAGGATTCTTTTAATTTAGTGTCTAAGTTTTTAAACTGCTCAATTAAGTAACTAACCTTTTATAACTAACACATTTTAAAATGTTAGTTCAATTAGTATTTTGTTGAATTAGATAACATAATCATTTTTGTCCATGACTTGTAGGCATTAACGTGAAAAATTAATGCTTTTTTTCGCGCCTTTTTCATTTTCCAGACAACTTTTCCGACGGATATAATATTTCCGTCGGTAATTGGCTACAATTCCTTTTTCCGACGGTAATTCATACTTTTCTTGTAGTGATGGACTAATACATCCAACCCGTAACCGATACCTTATAACTCATACTTGTAACCCTTTTCCATCGGTAATTGGCTAAAACACTCAACTCATAACTTATATACCCTATAACTCATACCCATAACCCATTTTATTTAAAAATAAGCACATTTTCTATATCTCCCCTCCTCTGTATTGTTGCCTGGGAAGCATCATTTTTTCTATCTCCTCTCCTCTACCTCTTCGTTCTTTCAAGGCTAGGCTTTAGGATAGGGTTTAAACTTTTAAACGGGGTATATTTCCCCCTTCCTGTTGGCTATCCTTTTTTGTATGAAGTGTTTCATGAAGTTTTGTGTTTTAGTTTATTTTTATATGAATCGGTTTGCTTGCACATATCTGTCTCCAAACCATATGCCAGCTTTTCTCTTTATCAACAAACAAATCTGAAGTCATACCTACTATTTTTCACTTCTTGGTTTAGTCACCAAATTGTAAGCCAAGGGTACATGAATATAGTCTTTTTCTTCTATAATATTTTATATCTAGGTACGTTCCTCTTCTGGTTATAAAGTGATGTTCATCTTGTTTAAATGTGTTAGGAAAACCTTACACGAGGTGCAAGTTTTTTGTTCTTTACTTATGGTCGATCAAAAGTGTAAAGTAGCATCCTTTCAATAACTGGTTCAGATTTATAGTTTCAAAGTTTAGTCTTTGAAATTATTGCATTTAACGACAATATGGTCATGGTAAAGTGATTTTTGGTTGTAAGAATGTAATATTCAAGACTTTTTGTTCATTAAAACCAAATACCTTCCTGTCTCCAATTTTTGTTCTGTTCTGTCTCCAAATTTTTGTTTCGTTCCGTCTCTGCATATGAGAGACAGTAACCATACGCAACGTTACTCTTTTAAGGCTAAGGTTATTGATAATAAGGGAATTGCAATTAAAGTAAGAAATGAAGTATATTGATGATGCATGAAGATATGGACGACTATTTTAACTTTGATGATGAGTATTATTTTTCTTCCACTATTTTAATTGTGTTGTAAACCCTTGATAATTAAATATCAGTGTATTAAAGATTAGAATCTAATTAATCGTGTTTTACTTCCTATATTAAATTTTCTCAATTAAGATTATAGTTTATTATTAGCTTTGAACTCTAAAATAATCTTCTTATCATATGATAATCTTTGACATAGCTGGTTAAGATTGAGTGAGCATTATTAGTCAAAAAATATATATATGCAAGTTCTTCTGTTGGGCTAGACGAAGAATTTTTTATTTTTATGGCTTAATGGATATTATACGAACTTGATGCCCTAAGAGAAACCTTGAAAGACACTTTGGTTCTTATACTCTACACAGAGTGAGTTATTTCTTCATTTTATAGTTTCATTAGTTGTCCGAGTTTTTAATCTCAATATTATTGCTTGTTTAATTTTGGCATCAAATTTTTTTTGATAAATAAATAAATATCATTGAAAAGGCAATCAAGGTAATTACAAGGCTATAGGAACAATAGTTATAAAACTATGAGGTTAGGAAACAAGTCCTCATAACAAAGCTAGAAATTAATCAAAAACAGGCAAGGCGTGATTACTCCAGACCCCAATGATGCTTCATGGAAGAACTTAGGCTATCAGTAGTGTGGTTAGCTATCATAATCTCTCTGATTAAACGGTAAGTCCTATTTGCAACAACATATTTGTTCGTGTGAACATCCCTGAAGATTCTTTAGTTTCTTTCAAACCAAATCAAATAGACAGAACAAGTTACCATTGGACTCAGGCATTTCCTATCTTCTCCAATCCTTTAATAGAGATTTTCAGCCTAAATCAACATATTTCCTCAGTCATTCTCAGGTCAAACTAAATTCATTTTGTGTTGCATCATTTCCCATATTGTAAAAGAAAACCTACATTTGAAGAACAACTTATTAGCAATTTCTGGTAATGTGTTGCATAGGATACAAATCTGGTCATTGCTTCCTTTTAGTTTATCATTGGTCTTCAACTTTCCTGCCAACCAGGTTACAAAAGAAGCCTTAAGCATCAAAGATCCTTTCCAGACTATATTATACTAAGGAACACTCGTATAATGAGGTCTTATAGCTTTTAAGTGAGAAGAGATGGTGAATTCTCCATTACTACTAGCAGACCATATTAGTCTTATCCTTGCTGGATGAATTAGGCATATATCTAGAGAGATAATCTTGAAATTTGTCAACTCCTCTTCCTGTGATCTTCCACTCAGTTTTAGCAATAATATGTGGACCTTAGTGATTATTGTCCATATACCTAGTAGAGAGAGCAACTCAGTGCTCTTAATAAATGGACTATGAGGTGTTCCGTTTAAGAATCTTCACCATTTCTAATCTTCATTTTGATAAGGGAATAAATATTGTATTTATGCCTTAAAATGTTGATGAATGGCTAAGAATGCTCTATCTTCTCTTCCAACTGCCAAAAATTAGAATTTCTTAAATAGTAGGCATTTATCCATTTGCTTCATAAAGCCTTTCTATCTTTGAGAAACTTCCAAATTCTCTTAGTAATTATCTTGGTTTGGATCATCTAAAAAGAATCAATCTCATCCCTCCTTCTTGCTTCCTCCAGCAAAGATGGTCTCATTTCACTTTATTCCCCTCAGAATCTTCTACTTTTCCATACCTGAGGAAACTCTTCATGCATCTTTCAATATCTTTAATTATTTTCTCCAGAAGAACTAGGTGTGAGTTCCAATGGTAGTGATGGTTGTTTAGAACTGAAGTAATTAGTTGAACTCTCCCTACTTGAGAAAGAAATATGTTCTGCTAGGCATTAATCTTACTTTTATATCTTTCCAACAACATAAAGCAATCACGGTACTTCAACTTCTTTGAGGATATAAGTACTTCCAGATATTAGAAGGGAAGACTTTGAATATTCAAACTAAATATCTCCTACAGACTATCAGTATTAGAGACATCTCAAGAAAAGTACACCTTGCTTTTCAGGAAGTTAACTTTCAAGCCAGAGATTCTGCAAAACTTTAAGAGAGATTTGTGTAAGATTAATATTGACTTCTTATTTGTAGCACAAAACATCATTAAATCATCAGTGAAACTAAGATGAATGAGTTGCAATACCTCACATGTGTGGTGATAGGAGAAGTTTGAATTTCCTAAAGTGTTATATCTGATAATTTTTTTTAAGAATTTCCATAAACATTTCAAACAAATATGGTGATAAAGTATCACCCTACCTTATCCCATTAAAGCCTTTAAAGAGATTGTGGGGGGTTCATTTAAAAGCACATTATAAGAAGGTGTTGAGATACACTCCTTAATCCAAGAAGTGAATTTAGAAGGGATACCAAACCATTCCAGGCTGCTGGAGATAAAACTCTAATTAATGTTGTCAAAGACCTTAGATGAATGTATTTTGATAGCACATACTTTGATTGATTTATTGGAGTTGTAATCCTTCATTAGCTCTACTAGTAGGATATTATCAGAAATTGATTTACCATGAATGAAAGCACCTTAAGATTGATGAATCATAGACATAAGAGGAACTTTGAGTCTATTTGCCAGCAATTTAGCTATCACCTTATAAACTATGTTGCAACAAAACAAAGGTCTGAAGTCATTTAGGGAGAAATGTGCGTGGCATTCATCTCCCTCGACACCCTACCTGAATGTAGGAATTTCTGCACCACCTTAACAAGCAAACTACCAGTTATATTCCATGTGCATTGAAAAAATAAACATAAATATTGTCAATCTTTTAAGTGATTTTTCCTCTAATGTGCAAAAGAGCTTTGAATATCATATTTGGCCTGTTAAAGAAGATAAATAAGCTAAAAGAAGGAAAAAAATTGAAGTTGAAAACTAAAATATTGAGTATTGTATTATTAATGGTTGCCATTAAAAGTTACTATGAGTGGATATAGAAGTTCAAGATGATGGAGGGAGGAAAGAAGTGTGTATGAGAAACTTAAACTTATTGTTTTTTTTATTTGTCATCATTTATGGGTTCAAATGAAACTTTCTATTTTTTGGATAATTGTGAAAATTGTTTTCTTGTACACGCATTAAGATTATTTTATCAACTAAGTAAAGGATTGTAACAAAATATTATTCTATATCCTAGTGATTCTACTTTAGAACTTCGCTTATTGTTGTTTAAAGGAATTTTTTGGAAGGATGTTGGAAACATTTTAGGATTTTTTGATAGTTTTACTAGGAGGTGAAATAGGTGAAAATCTATAATAACGGTTTTATTGAGCTAAGGAATTTTCTGTAAGATATATATGATTATAAGGTAATTTTTCTTTTAAATATTATTGCCATTATTCTATTGCATGAGACCTTAATAATGTTAATCATTACTTAGCTTAATCTCATCATTGCTCCTCACTGAGTAAAGGACTGTAATTTAGCAAAGCAATGCTTTAAACTAATCTCCTTGAAGTTGGAAACTTTTTAAACTTCACCGCTAAATAATGTATATATATGACTATATATAGATGTAAATTCTTTATTAATACATGCCAAGGAAAAAGATGAACCTACAAATTTGTTTCAAACCGAGCATTCTTGTTTTGACGTTATTCCAATAAACTTGAGGTTAAAGTTTAGAATGCTTGAAAAAGGATATAAATAATGAACAGAGAAAATAAACCAATGAAAATTTTTAGCTAACTCAACAGAGGGTAAGATATTAAAAAGCTAAAAAGTGAAGAAAATACAAAGGTTATAATGGCTTGGTGTTAATCTTTGTGGTTTGGCCTAGGCCCAATTTGGCTTGGGTTGATTGAACCTCAATTTGAGCCTCGAACTGTTTTTTTTCTTCAAAAAAAATCAGCCTCCATACTAGGCTCAAGCTCAGTTTGCCTAAACTGGGACCGACCTAAAGCTCAAAATATATAGCCAACATGATGTCGTTTTAAGTAAAACAATGTCATTTTCTATCTTAATTTAAATTTTTAAAAAATTTGGGTTCGATTGGGTTCGGCTTAGGGCTTTCAAGCCCTGATTAGGCTTGGGTTCAGGTTTTGGCGTCTCGGGCCTTAGGCTTAGCACAAACAAGCATAAAAACCACCCAAGCCTGAGCTCAACCCATTGTCATCCCTACTTAGTATGTTGTAGGTGTACTTTTTTAGAATAATCATATGCCCTAAGGTTTTGAATGATCTTATGCCCCAAACAAATAACTAATTAAGAGTAGAATCATTAAAATCCAGTATGTAGCAATGCATAAACATTGACTTACATAATTACAAGTCAAATTAAAATTTTTGGTGTTATATAATAGTCAAAGGGATAATAAATCGTCTTTTGCTTATGACAAATAAAAGAAACATATTCTAGAAAAGGTTAAGCCTTGTCAATTCATACAAAGAATAGACCAAAACACGTATGTAAATTCATATAACTCACTATTTTGCATATGTGCAAGTACGTATTAGCTTAGCTATAGGAACCCACATAGGCACTGTATTATTCAAAATTATTTCTTTTTACTAAACTATTTCTTTTTTCTCATCTTGTAGGACGAGCCATATGGTTAAAATATATCTATAGGACAAACCAAAATATTCAATTAAATGGCTTTACATAGTACTTCTTGAAACTTTTGATTTTGTCCTCTTCATCCATTTCACTTGTTTAATCATAAAAAAAATGGCAACACATAACCAAAGGATAACCGATTGTCAAAATTGATTTAAAACTTATAAATCTTTGTGATTCTCAATACCTGTAACCTTTGTTGAGTTACAACTCGCCTTGTAACTAATGATTGAGGTTCTTCACCCCACAATGTTCCATATTTATGGACTGGTCTCTTTCTTTTATTTGGCTTTGACACAAGTGGTCAACTTAAAGGGTTGTTATTAGAATAGTTTGCTTGGACATCACTTGTAGACTGCATTTGAAAAAATAAAAAATAATAATAATGTTTAAGGTTGAAAAAATATAAGAGAAAGACTAAGAAAAATTTTTGTAACTTATATATGTATCCATTGAACTTTTTTTTGGTTGTCTTTACTAAAAGCATGTTTGACAGATCATGTTCATTCCTCTCCTTGACATCTTGTTACCTTTAGTAGTGTTCTCCTAATCCTTTTTTCTTTTACTCTTCTTTGGCATGCTTGGCATTTTTCAAAATGGAGGTAGTAATGGTGGTTCAAGTTTGGTTTTAAGCCATAATTTATCTCCTTGAACTAGCTCTATCATAAATTGATAAGCTTGTTGATATTTGTCCTTCATGAACCATTGAAATATATATTTTGGAAGGCTCTTTATTATTGTAATTGATGGTAACAGTGGTATATGAATATGGGATTCCTAACATATCCCAGCTTGTACAAATGGGATTCCTAACATATCCCAGCTTGTACAAATACATGTCTTATTCCTAAAGTTTACAACATACTTAAATCTTTCATATATTGCTTTGAATCTACCAGTACTAAAGTTCACAACATACTTAAATCTTTCATATATTGCTCTGAAGTTTATAATCAATGCTTAACTCCTTATTACTTCTTAATTTGTTCTTTATTCTTGGACCAATATAATCTCTATATTTACTTACTATACTCCTACTCTTAACCAATCACGTCTTCACAAGCACTGTAATTTCCTTAAGTATAGTGATAATGTTTTTAGTTTGAACTTAAATTATACTTCTATTAAATGCTTTATAAACATTATTACCCACCATTTCACACTAAAATAAAGTGTTGAAATATGTTCTTTATCATTTTTTCCTTTGGAATTCTTAGTAAATCCTTGTGAGCATTTTTTACTCCTCTTCTAACTCCTTCAAATGAAAAAAATAGTTAAGTTCATTAGAAGAATCACAACATTCCCAAAATAGCCTTTCTAATTTGAGTCTCTTATGATTCCTTTTTCTCCAATGCGTCTTGCATAAAACCTTACTTTAGCTTTTAAGGGCTGCCTACCTAGTGCCTCCATAAGGCCCTATATAAATTTAATTGAAAAAATTTGGTAAATAAGTAATAAGAGTAAAGATATATCACTAAAGAATATGAAGTTTGTAGTATATCTTTTGTATCAGAAATTACTGCCCATCCACCTCCATCTTTTAAATCTAAGCCTTTCTTCAATAACTCTAAAATCCAATTCCAAGTTCCTATTGTTTCAGAAACTTTCTTAACAAACTTTCTTAAATCTATTAGCTTCAGTACAGTGAGTCCTAAGAAGTATTTGAAATAATTGTTAGTAAGCCACTTTAAACCCACACTTTTATTATGAAAAGACATATTGCATATGTGCTTCTATTTGTAAACTCTTATCTATATACATATACGTAAGAAGTCAGTCCATAATATTAATGAAGCCTAAATTTAAATTTACCCAAAAATTGAGAATAGTTACTTGAAAACTATGTAAATCTTTCACCATGACCATCAAAATATATTATTTGCAGTACTTACTCACACATTTGGCTCTTTTAAATTATTTAATATTCCTCATAAAAATAAACTCCCTACTCTCATCAATATCTAGCTTATGAAGTACTTCCTTGAATTGGTTAGAATTGTCAAACAATATACCAAGCTCAATCTCAATCTTTTTTTTATGAGGGTTGAATCTACGAAAATTTGATTTATGTCGTAATTCCTCTTCCACATCTTAACCACCTCCTTCAAAGCTACAATAGTCATTTGATTCCAAGTGATGTGTTATAATTTCATCTTTTATATTATTCTTATTATTATCATCTCCTTCATCATCTACTACATTTTCTTCTGTAGCTTGTTTTGTTATATGTTGCAAGTATTGCTCTCAATTGTTTTCTTTAGCTGCCCCCTTTTAAATGAATCAGTTAAATTCCTAGACAATTCATCTTCCAAATCTGAATCAAACTCATCTCTAATCCTTACATCAATAAATAATTCTCTTCTTGTTCATCTAGATAAACTTCACTCCTACTTATACCCACATCTTCTTGTTGAGCTATATCTTCTGATGGGTGTCGAAACCACCAAAAATAAAAGACCTGCTCTTCCTAACGAAAAATTAAGAATACTGTAAATAGGGTGA
>JAOTBA010000002.1:32690074-32709665 GCA_025629845.1 Erythroxylum squamatum | reverse complement strand
AACCCTCACCTTCTTGGGGAGATGGCCTTCATGCATGAGGAAAGCCAGGAAACCCACGTAAAGGACGGGAACTCTGTGAAGCTCACGAAGACGATGATGAACAGTGAATTGCAAAGTCTAGAGAGAAGGCAGAGAATATATAGAAGGCAGTGAATTGCATAATACTGTTTTTACAGACAAGGAGTTAACCCGATTAAATTTTCTACTCACTTAGGGTATGTTTTGAATGTTTTGAAAACGTTGGAGTTTAATTTGAACACTTCAAAATGTTATGGACTATTCTATATGTTGTTGTAAATGTTCAAATTCAAAATGCATTTTTAAACTTGAGAAAAATGATGTCATTTTTAAAATTACAAAAAAAATAATTGGACTTGGCTTGAGTTTAGTCAGGTTCAGGCTTCGATTGCGAGTCTTAGGCCCGTTCAATTCTTTGAAAAGATCCAAGTTTTTACAAAAAAAATTTTGCCAAAGAGGCCTGAGCTTAGTCAGATCCAATGACACCCTTACAAATTACATTCAATTAATTGAAGTGAATTAATCAACGTTAAAATAGAAAAATATCATTTTGTTGATCGGGACAAATTAGTCAGCGCTTGTCATAAACATGTAAAAGGTCTTATTTTGTTAGATTGATACCAATTATATGATACATTTAAGTTGAAAATTTTTATAAATTTTTTGAAATACTTGTATCATAGTTGTTTGTTGATAGATATTCTAGAGAAATTGATTGTATTATATAAACACAACAGTGAATATTTTGGCATATAAAATTAAAGGAGTATAACTTTATATTTGTTTTATTATAATTTTTATCTAATTAATTTATGTTACTCAAGTTTATGTATTTTTATAGAATCCTATTGTGCAGTAAAATTATGAGAACTTAGGCAAATTTTGAGCATAGTTTCATGGACATAGATTCAATAAATTTTCTAGATAAATGGATAAACATATTCGTTATATTGTTTGTTCTTTGTACTAAAATATGTGAATTAAACCTTTGTTTGATTATAAGACTTAGGTCTTGTTTTGTAATAGGTAGCAATGAGAACGTAATATTTATTCCCTAACTTATATTTGTTTGGTCATCGGGAATGGATAAAACTGAGAATGATAAGATTGGAATAAATTCTAAATAATCATGAAATTTTATTCCAAAGGAAGGTATGAGTTTAAACTGGAATCAAATATTAGTAATAAGAGATAAGAGATATTATTATAATATTATCAAGTTATTATTAAGATATTGAATTTTATTAAAATATTATCATTAAAAATTATATATTACGTTTTTTATTAATTTTTATTAATTATTTTATTTTGTTTCAGTGATACTTTTATTCTTATCATAAAATTTTTATATTTATTTAAAAATTAATGATTTTATAAATAAATGACAAATTTTAATTATTTATAAAATAAATTATATAATAACTAAATAAGAATAAAAAAATCTCTTTATCATTCTTAGTATTTGCACTAAATTCTATTATAACTATTAATTTTGTTTAATCTTATACCAAATACACATAACCAATAATTTCATTCTTATTCTAGTTTTTATTTTATATTTTTCTTTAATTTCAATTCCTTGATTATTAGTTTCAAGATGTTAAAACATTTAGTCTTGTCATTAAGAAGCTTAGGATAGAGTTTAGGGTTTAAAGATTAAGGTTTAGATCGTCAAACAAGCAAAGGATGTGCAAATTTTGCACGGGTGTGTTAAGTAATATAGACTTAACCAGTAAGCAATGAGTCAGTTCACTCGTACTTAATCAATCCACAGGGTATGGAAACAAAAGTAAAATAACTGAAGTTAGGCTGCTGTCGGCTCTCAGTGGTGTAGCCAACCATAAAGAAATATCAATTCGATAATGAGATAGACTCAGCACACACGTCATGGAATACGTTTGTTCAACCTATTGGCTATGCACACAAGGAGTTAGCTTCTCAAGGTTTGGCAGTCGATATCTATAAGAAGTAGTATATTGTTTTGCAATTGCTTGATGATTGGTGCACGCATCATGTGTCATTTAATAGAGTTTCTTTAGGTAATGTGGACAATGACAACAAGATCAACCTAGGATTTTATTTCGGGACCATGATGTTGTGTGTATGCAAAACCCATACATGCATGCATTACAATGTCAAAGTCGTTTCTGACCATGATCCAGAAAACCCATGAAGAATTAGTCAAACATACTCTTCTAAGTTCTAACAATTCTTCCAACCACTGCTTCTTCTTCTTCTTTTTCTTTCTTTTTCCTTTTGGATTGTCCTGAGAAACATTTTTATAAGTGTATTTCACAAATTGACTAGCTTTGAATAGTTTTTTAATTTTAGAGATAAGTCCACATTTGAAATAGCCTAAAAGGGTAAAAATGAATATAAAACAAATCCTAACGTTTTAAATTTTTTAAATTGAATCCTAAAATTTTCAAAACGTTTAAAAACATTTAATATAGTTAACTTCTCATCAATTAATTGTCACATTAATGCAGACGTGACGTCATTTTTTATTTTAAAATAAAAAGTGAGCCCATTATCACAAATCTCCTATGTAAAATGTATAATAGTGGGTCCAGCTTGCTAAATAGCAAGTGAAACCGACTGTGTGAAATGTATAATTGTAGATCTCAATGTCACATGACTGTATGACCTACTTGTTATTCAAAAAATATATGCTGACATGACATATAACTGACGAAAAGTTAATTTTGTCAAACTTTTCGTCAATGTAAGATTTGTTCTGAACGTTTTAAAAGCTTTATGATTCAATTTGAATGCTTCAAAAGATTAGGGTTTAAGTTGTATTCTATTATAAATGTTGAGATTTAAAAAACAATTTTGGTCAAGGCCCTAATCTTAACCCTAGTTTGCTTAAAATAAATAGATTTTGGACAAATTCTATAAACACTCTTAACAAATTGATGAAAAGAAACTATACACTAGTTTTAAGAAGAGTGGACAAATTTGAAGGGATCAGGTTTCTCTATTTCGATTAACTAGTTCTTATCCTATTCTATTAAATTTCATTCACACATTTATGTAAGATTCACGAAAATATATTGACAGGATTAAGTGACACAGAGTTAGAACACCCTAACAGCAGGTCCTGCTTGCTACATAGCAAATGAGACTCACTGTGTGAAATGTATAATTGTGAACCTTAATGTCACATGACAGTATGACCTACTTTTTATTTTAAAAACATATGCTGACATGACATGTAACTAATGAAAAGTTAATTTTGTCAAATTTTTTGTCCATTTAAAGTTTGTTCTGAACGTTTATATAAGATCTACACAAATACGTAGACAAGATTAAGTGACAAGGGGGTTGGAAGGGATTAGTCATGATTGTCCTTTATGTTATGACTAATATGTGGCAGTATGTTTTTCTTGACTACTATATATAGGACAAATGATTAGCTTTTGATGAATGAATTAATCAAATTCAGCTGTCCCTCCGAAAGTGACAGGTCAAAGTTTTCTGCTTTTTCCTCCATTTAAGTGAATATGTGGTTAATATATGAATAAGTATGTTGACTACTATTTATAAGCTGACTCCATTTAAGCTCACTACTGTTGCATGTAATGAAACATCAATCCAATGAATAATCTAATAAACTCATTGTTGAAAAACAATTTCCATCATTCTCTAAATTAATTAATCCAGCATTCCCAACTGTAACATCTTATGCAAATCACTTTGGATCTAAATAGTAGTCCAAATGAGCACATACTATGTAGGATGAAGAAGAAGGGCAGAGTTAAAATAGTATAACCTGACAAGTCTGGAAGATAAAACACCAGGTATATGTACAATAAGAGAAGTCGAGCGAGGCTTTCAGGGCTCTTGTTTAAGAAACATGGAAGGGATTATGTCTTGCAGAAGTCCGTAGTCAGGAACTTGATACTGGTGAAGATGATGATCGACGTTGGGTGGATAAGTAGAGGCGGAGCCAAGTAGTTGGTTGGTCACAGAAGGCAATTGATGAACCAAAAATTCTTGAGGGAAGTTAGGTACAGCAGTACTTCCCAGGTGCGTTGGGGTTAACATAGAACGTGAAAACATGGCTGCAGCATTCCCTCTAAGTGTTGCAGGGATTGGATGGTTGTGTTGACCTTCGTAAGTGGTAATCACGGTCGACGGATCCTGGAATGACCTCTCTACTCGCTTCTTTACACTACATTTCTGTGTGGTGCACCGGTAATAGCTCCTGAGATTGCAAGCTAAGTTAGTGTTTGATGATTTCAGGAACTTGTGTCACGTAATAGTCTATTCAATTGACATGAACAAGTCTGTAACTAATGCTGTGTCTTGGTTTTAAAGCATCAATGGTAAAGGGGAATGGCATTTGACAAGCCAACCAAAATTTCAATTTAAGCTGTTGTACTCTTTTGACTTTTTTGGCAACCAAGATGGGCAAAAGAGAGTCGATGCACAAACATGTCCTGTTCAATACTTGAGTGATTAAAGAAGAGCCTAAACAAAAAGCTGGATCAAGTGATTTGTTTCAGAAATTATTCATACCTTGGGTAAGGACTGTTCTTGACAGCCTTTTGTCCATATTTCCGCCATCTATATCCATCCTCCAGATGATCAACCTCACTCTTGGTCATGAAGGCAAACCTTGGCTCTCTCTGCCTCTTGTCTCCTTTCTTGCTCATCTTTCCCTTGTTCCTGTTCATTGCATATCCACATACAGTTGTTGCACCATCTTGGCACCGTGTGAAAGAAAAAACATAAACGTGTTGGACACACAACTAAACATGTACACTTACCCTTTCTTAGAGGATTCTCCACCTTCCTCGGACTGATCTTTTGCTTGATCATTTTCCTTCTTGTTCTTCTCTGAATTTGCTCCCCCACCTGCCTCGCTTGATGAAGAAGAAACAGAAGAATTGGGTGTTGCCGGAGCATTATTATCAATGTTTCCACCAGCGTCACCATCACCAGAGCCGCCACCTAATTCTCCAACTTGCAGAGGATTCGGTTTGCCTTCTATAGATGAAAACACCTCTGACGAGGAAGGCGATAAGGGAAAGGATTTGGAGAGCAAATTGTAATCCACAGATCCATGCAAGCACTCAGAGAAGCTCATGTATGGAGAAGGATCAAATCCATGCTGAGCAGTAGTACTAGTAGTAGTATAAGATGATGAAGAAGCAACTACAGAAGGAGGAGGCTTGTGAGTGTAGATGTCATCACCATAAAAGAGTGAAGGCCGGTAGTAAAAGTGTGTGTGTTCATCAGACATGGAGGAAGATAGCTAGAGAGAGACTCTTAATGTCCCTCCGTATTATGTTAGCTTTCTTGTTTTGTTAGATAAGCATATATTAAGAGATGGAGGTATATAAGGATTAAGGAAGGTCTGAGTTTGAAAGTAACCAGCACAAGCACTGTTCAACTTTACAACTTCACAAAGATCGTTGACAAACAAGTTCCATTTAGAACAGCAGAAACTGGTTTCTCATACGGAGACATTTTTCCCTTTACATACTTTTCCAACCTATCGTTCTATATCAGCTACTCCCTCCTCCCCTCTCTTATCATATCTTTCGTGGGCCTTCAAAAGAGGGTGTGAGAACTTGGAAGTGTGAATATGAGAGGCGAAGGAAGGATAGTCAGGCACGAGGTCTCCTTTTGGGAGGTGACGGGTTAGGGGTCAAAGATTCAAACGTTCAACTATATTTGGCAAAAACAAATAGAATGCTTCCACGTTTCGGGACTGGAACCGACCTTTTTGACCTTAGCCCACACTATGACGGCCCCCACTTGCGGTCGATCTCTTGCCGCCTGTTTCCCTCCCGCTCTTGCTGATCCGACCTTTCGTCATCAATCAATTTTAGGCTCTCTTTATTTTTATTTAAATTTTTTGTTTTATGAATAATTTAATTTAATATTATGCTTAATTAATTAAAATTAATTGTTAATAAAAATTACGAATAATTTAATGTAACTTAATAATTTAATTTAATTTAATTTAAAAATTGTTAATAAATATAATTAAATTTACAATAACTTCAAAATATATAAATTTCAAATAAAATTTGATTTAATAATTTAAAATATATTTTAAATAAATATTAATTTATAAACAAAAGGTTCATTTTTAAATTATTTATTTTAATAAAATAAAATAATTTTATTAATAATTTGTTAATAAGTATTATTTGAGAAATTAAAATAATTTATCTTTAATGTTATCCAATATATAATAATTATCACTGATAAAAATATAACTATATTAATATTAAAAACATAATTTATTTTTATTTTTATTTCAAAAGAAAACATAATATATAATTAATTTTTTAGATTAATCAGACAATGAGTCTGACTTGCTATGTGACAATAAGACTCATATTTATATATTTTAAATAGTGAGTCCTACTTTTTATATGACAATGAGACTTATTTTTTATTTTTTAAAAAAAATAATGCTATTTCAATATTTGAATATTTTAAAAACGTTAAGATTCAATTTGAACAATTCAAAATGTTAGAGTATATTCTATATACTATTGTAAAAGCTGTACTTCAAAATGCATTTTTAGCCTATTTATATACATGTCATAGGGTAAAAGATCAAGTTGCTCTCACCATAGGATTGCTTTTCCTAATGCATGTCACATTACCATGAAAAGCCAGATGTCTACTAACTAGAAGATAGACATAATATGAATATATACTCTTTCACTTATATACATACCAATTAGTCCTTGAACTTTTGATTAGGATTAAAAATAATAATAAGTTAAGCTAAGAGTCAAGGTCAAGGCACATGACAAATAGCCGAATGAGCTGGTTTAATACGGAAGGTTAAAGACCTCGAGAAAAGAAATTAGATTACGTGCCAGACATTCTGACTGTAATCAACGAAGAACCGTAAAAAATTTTAATCGTTTAATTTTTTAGTTTGATTTAGTTTAATAACTCTTGTTATTTATTAATTAACCGATTAATTTTGTAAGCTAATAACGTCTTATAAATTAAAATAAATCAATTAAAATTATCTCTTTTTTAATTAAATTTCAAATTCTTCGATGAATAAGAACAATCTCTTTTAATTATATTTCAAATTCTTTAATCTTATTCAATCTTTAACTAATTTTATAATAATATAATACGGTTGAACTTTTTAAACCTTAAATCTCTTTAATTAATGGAATATTTCTTATCGTGAGTACGGAAGACTAGATTGCATTGTGACATTCTTTTCGTTTTCCTTGTTAAAGAAGAATCTAATAGAATATGGAATTTGGAGTTTAGTGTGTTGAATTTGAAAACCAAACGGAATGAACTCACATACGCTTGTTTAAAGTAATACGAATCACAATCAACCATGAAAGGATACAAAAACTTGGAGAGAGAGATATTATATGGGTGTGAGGAATCTAATGAGATCAAATTGATGGCTATAATATTGGTGGTTACTTGAGAAAGATGACTTAATGAAGTGATTGGGTTATACACACAAGAACAAAAGAGCATGCCATTGTTGACCTTGCTTTCTCTTACTGTGGCACAAAAGGGTAGCCTTTGGATTATTCAGTCGCTATCGATATAGAAAGAGTAGGTTTTGGGTTAGCTATGTTCAATGTGAAATGGAATCTCTTCGATGTGGACATGATTGGTATGTGTCACCTTCCTGTGCCCCAGTTTCATCTATATAGCAAGTCCTATTAGTTTTTGCTTCTTTGTAATGCAAATGATGAAAGAAACCTTAGGAAACAAGCAATCTTACGACGGTCTAATACTGATAAAACCTGTTAAATCTTAATTTTCGTGTCTTTCCGATTTAACTTTCGGGCTAAACATTGATAATTGGTGTATGTATTGAAAAAAGGGCGCATGAATCCAATGGAGCTCTCTCATAAGTCTCGACGAAGGAAATGATTAGAAAGGAAGACATAGGTAGAGTAACAAGACAGGAGCAAATGAGTGAGTTGGCTTACTAATGCTGGTAGGTTATCAAACCAGATCATAATTGGTCCTAGTTACCATCTTCTTCTTATAATTTATGGTTACGGTCCTCTCGAGCTTCACATCACTGTCATATACTACCAGGCTTTGGAAAAACTCCAAGGCTACCGTATTAAATTATAACTCTTGGGATTGAAATTTTATACAATCTGAAACTAAAAGTGTGATTAGTCGACATTCTTTCCTACTTTGATGTAATCTGTTGGGCATCGACTTAATTGAAAACGATAGTCAGCTTGACCTAATCAAACTTCACCATCTGCGCCATTATTCCAAATTGGACAATGTAATCTCAAGCTCTGCAACACCGTCGTCATCATTCAAAGCTTTTTTCATGGTCCCTAATAATACCCACAAGTTCTGATGACCAATTCCAAGTAAATCCTGCAGTCTAACAACGTGCCTCGGCACCAAAATTTTACTCAGTCAGTAAAGCAGGACAAAGTGAAGTCATCAGCTGCGACACAGGGTTTTTTTTTCTTTTTCTGAAACGGATAACTCGTAGCTGCTATCTTTTGAATACGTACTGAGTAAATTTTCGGATTGATGCAATAAACTGCAAATTATACCGATCGGATATTCTACACTAAACAAACCATGTACGGCAGGCTCGATAAATAGGAGATTCAAACACTACCAGACAGGCTGTATATCTCTTTTTTTTTCCTGATATTTTCGATATCGAAATTAAACCATCGTAAAATCGGAATCGAACCAAAAAATTGACCAATGGTGGAGTTCTCATGTCTTCTTATTTTTCCTTTAAGGGTTCGTTCTTTTGAATTATTAATTTTCAAGGTCTTAGTTCACTCGGTCATACTTACTAACTCACTAGAAGTTAAAAGTGCATGTTAAAGTCGAAAACATGTGGAGGCTGTGACTGAGTCGGTGTGCACTAATTTCCTCCAACTCTCGTGTTCATCATGTAAATTGCTCTAAGCTTGACCATAAAGTTTAGCCCCACTTTACGCCCGGAATCAAAGTTCGGTGGACTAGAACTAGATTGACGTCCATGTGATTGCGGGCAAAGAAAGCTTTTTGGGATAACCATAAACCCATAACTCGCAAGTCGCAAGTGTTGAACCGTTCTTGCAGCAGTGCAGCTTGAGAATTAAGGGTAAGGATGCGAAGTTGCACTGTGGCTATGCTTTTAAAGAAACAAACAAAATCAGATACAGGCGTTGTTGAATATTCATACCACAAGACCAAGATGAAATTCCATGAGATGATGATGTTTCTCAACCCACTTGATTGACAAATGTCTAAGCACAGTCCTTGACTAGCTGAAATGATTCTACCCAAAATTAAAGGTAAGCAGATTGACCGAGAATTCTGCTCTAATCACATCAGAATAAGACAGCTGAGAATTCATAACAAAGTAAAGATATTACCTTCCTCTTGATGGAAGTAATGGATATTTAGGATAGAAAAGATCCGTATATTACATTTGCATACGTATTGTTAGATCTTTCCAGACTTCACGTTTCTACGAAATTTTTTCTAGATTGTTGTTATTGTTGTTATATTAATCAAAACACAACTTTTGGGGTAAGTGGACACATATTCATATATCTTTGTATTTAACCAAAAGAAGTAAGTCAATCAAACCTAAAAGAAAGTACTGTGAAACCATCAAAGTTCATCAGGTAAAAGTCATTGCTTATATTGATGACTATCAACTAAAATGAAACAAATTGCTAGTAAGATCACAAAGAGAGTAAAATACATATCTTGATCTTGGAATTTACATTGTGTAAGGACTAAACTAGTATAGAACTGCCGATCCTACTTCTTGGCATCTGCAAAATTAATATTATCCAGGATCCCCTTGTGCTAATCAGATTCTTTATCCATCTTTACATGAGTCTATCAGCATAGCTGTTCTCCCATTCACCCAGGCCATTCTATTGAACAAACCACAGCATGTGCTAAGCTGAAAATGTCAACAGAATTACAACTAAATGCTATAGGAATGGAGACTAATCAACTAGGATAGATGTGAAAGAGGATCAACTGATCTTGGCAACCAAGTTGGCAGAAACACATTGCAACTTGGCATCTAATCAGAAGAGAAACTAACCCTTTCGCTCATAATCCACTGAAATTGTCTCATGACTTGGTAGTTCCATCCAAAGACTTGCTAGAAGGTGCTTCTTTATGAATCTTGATTCTCCAAAAGATCAGCAAGAGTTATTTTTCCACAATTTCCACTGTCAAGTCTATCAAACTTCTGACATATCTGCATGACATCTTTTTCTGACACTTTTCCCATCTCTTTGAGTTTATATATGACATACTCAGATTTACTGTAGAAACAAATTCAATGGTAGTAATCAGAAAAGGCAATATGAACAGTTTGGCACAAGTTGAGTTCAACCTAAACAACAGATTTATGATGGAAAAGACAAAAACCAACAATAACGTAAAGGAGTTCAGATAAAGGGAACAAGAAAGGACTATCACAGGAATAATAGTCTCCTATATTAGAGTATATCATGTTGCTACTTACATAGCTTCATAATAATTTCTAAAGCGTCTGCATAATTTCCTTTGGATTGTGTGCATAGTATGGTCATCATTCAATTCAGATCATCTTTATTCTCAGCTCCTCCTTTATGGGCATAATGAAAGTAATATTGCAAATGCAAAATAATGCAACATTCTCATGATAAACTGAATTTGTTCACGGTATTGATACTGATATAGCACTCGGACTAGTTCAGCAGGGGAAAAGCCACATTTAGTGGGAATTCGAAATCTAGTTACAGGTAGGCTGAAATTCATAACACAAGTTTTGTCCTCCTAAACTAATCAAATCTTAACATTACAACTCTATATGCTCCCAGAATAAGAATTATTTTTCAATTTCATGGGCGCCTACCAGTAGCCCATAGTGTGACACCACTTACACTTAAGCAAATACCAAGAAATTAATTTTGTAATTAGCAAAGACGTTAATCGCCAACTATTAATATCACCAAAGTTAGCAGCAGCTATTATTCCAAGTTTAAAAATCTGTTGTGAATGGGGTCAATAAACTATCAATGAACAAATATCATTTGTAGTATATACTACACCAGGCTAATTGAAGTTAGAGTTAGCTAGAGGTCAGGTATGGATAAAGCCTATGCACAGCCAATGCAGTTTAACCATCCAACCATTGTTTCATACTAAAATGATCCTCAAAAACTTACCCAACTAAAACAGTAGGATCCATTTCTAAAGCCAAAAGAGACAAATGTTTGGCACTTTGTTCTAGAGCTTCGATTCTCATTACTTAAATGCAGATCTTAGAGCGGAAGTTGTTGAAAGTATAGCATGTTGGTTATACAAAGAGTTGAGCAAGGAATATAGATATAGTACGTGGAAAACATCCAATGAAGTGCCTTGTGAATAAAGAAATTGCTTCTGCTACATGAGGTCAGATTTACTAAAGACCCAAATCTGCTTTTTGAGTGGGGACCAACAACTTGGCAGTAAAGAACCAAATCTGCTTCTTGCATAGAAGAAATCCCATCAAAGATTTCACATATTGACGTGGAATAGAGCAGAAAACACAATGAAGGTTCATATCATGGGGAAGAAAATATGGTATAAAGCAATTAGATGGACCACTATTTTTCCGGCGATCCATGGCAGAAAGAAACTTACTGTTGTTTCTTCAGCACAAAAAGGAGCAGGACATTTTTTATAGTTCATGTTAACAGACACCGATTTAATTCTTATATGCAGAGGATGCAACAGAAAGTTAATCCAGAAGGTCAAAAATCTTTTGGTTAGATTAACAACATAATATAACAGATTTAAAGAAAATAAAGGTAACCTCCTACCAGAGATCTTGCAAAAGCCAACCAAAAATAACTGGACAAACTTTCTGTGTTCCATGCAATTTTCAAACTTCGCAAACTTTAGAAACTGAAACAAGTAAACTGGCATCTAAATTTCAAACTCCAAGCACCATAATCTGAGTCACCAGACCATAGGAAACATATGATTAGATATCTACTCATAAGACTATACCTGATATCACTTGTAACTCTACTTCAAATACTAGCGAAGTCTGCACTCAATAAAAGCAACACATTTACCCTACACTTACTGAATCTATTGCGAACTATCAATTCCTGTAAACAAAACATTTACCCTACGCTTACTGAATCTATTGCAAACTATCAATTCCTGTAAACTAACATCTTATTCTTTACATTGTCTAGTAAAAGATATTAACATATCAAACGTCATACAGAATTGAGATGCATCTTGCTCATTTAGATTTCAGTAACATAGAAATTGGATGTGGTTTACATGAGCCTTTCTAAGCAAGATAGTACACAAACGTGGAATCAATTAACTCAGTCGCATGAAATGCAAGTGCATACTCAGAACTATACTAATCATTGTTCATTCAGTTTAATTACAAGGAGAATGAAAGTACCTTGGCAATAAACCAATACCAACTTAACAAACAATTGCAAACTTGCAGTATGCAACAGAATTTAATCAGAAGCAGAGTCATACCTCACAAAACCATCTTGGTCAATGTCTGCAGCAAGAAACTCAGAGACAGTCATATGGTGCCCAAGCACCCATTTAGCCATCGTCCTATGGCGTTTATCGACCCTAGCCTCAGCCAAATATAGGAATGCTCGAGCTACAGCAAGTGTAGAAACAAGCAACCAAATGGAGGCAAAAATACGACCAGCCATGGACTTAAAGGCCCTATCACCATATCCTACAGTGGTAACTGACATAACAGAGAGATAAAACGAATCCAACCATCCAAGTTTCTCCACAAAATGCATAACGCCACCACCAATTCCAATACAAAGAACCACTACACCTAATGCCAAAGTCACCTTCATTCTTATCCTCATCCTCCCTTTCTTTACATCAATAATATAAGAACCCGCTTTATCTTTTTCACCACCTCTCTTGACGTTCCTCAACAAGTACTCCTCTTGCAAATCAAGCACATAACTCACCATCCCAGAAAGCAAAATGTCAACGAACCCAAAACCCACCAACACAAACAAAATCGAAAACAACTTGGTTGCTGTGCTAGTCGGGGTAATATCGCCATACCCAATGGTGCACATTGTAACAATACAAAAGTACAACGCATCAACAACCGGGTGCGTTTCAGTTGCAGCAAAACTATCTTTATAAATAGAATATATGAGCACACCAAAGGCCAAATATAACAGCAAGAGAACAACAGCTTGACGCACAATAGACTGACTGCCAAATTGTGGCTTTTGGACTACAGATTGCTTGAGGTCATTAATCACAGCCATAGCAGGTGCGGTTTTGGACCTGTGAAGATTGGTCTTGGTCCATTTGTAATTGGGATCAATCAACCAAGACTGTTGCTGCATCAACTGTTGTTGATGACGGGGTGACTCATGAAGAACGTCACCAAATTCTTGATTTGAAGAGGATGGTTTTGGTGATGTGAGCGCAAACAGAGGTGAAGCGTCGCTCTGAGACGGTGGAGACGGTCCAAAAATAAGACGGTCTTTAAGCTCCGACGGAGTGATCGGAACCGGCAGAGAAACTTCATTATGCTCAGGCAGTGGACAGAGCACCGGAGGTGGTAAAAACGATCTCTTTCTTGGACTCTGATACGGCAATAGAGGCTCTTTTTCCATCTGGGTATGAGCGGAAGACCGAACAGCCGCTAAAACGAAGGATTTTACCTTTGGTTTCTGACAATAAGCATGTACGCAGATACAAGGATCAGAAAACCAAAAAGGAAAGGATTTAGCTATGAAAAGGTTGGAAAAGGAGAAGAATCCGAAATATTGGCAGAGACCGACACAGAGCACACGTCAACATCTGAGGAATGTACTAGCTTCGCTCGATTCGGTGCTAATTTGGGTGTTGGAAGAGCTAAAAGAGGATATCCACTAGATCCATTATCTGCCTTCTTATTGATATTATGAATTGATTTCACTTTCTCCACGTAACAGGATGGAGACTGGTGCGGTGGTCATGTCATGTCCCAAATACGAACATCCCAGAGAAAGAGATGCAGTTCTATCCATACTCCGAGCATAGGATCTATACACACTACACTTGATAGTTAACGATCAAATATCAGATCCAGGATCCAAAATTCAAGCTTTAGCTCACACGTCTAAACACGTTTCTCAGGAACCTAGTTCTCTACCACCATTACAAACACACACACACTCCATACTTCTCATTCCAAATTCCAAACCTTCCAACGTTAGGCCTTGCAAATCCTTATTTTTTAAATTTTCAATTTGACTAAATCAGTTTTTCGGATTCGGATTACAAGTTCATAATCATACCATTTGGTCACACCAAAAATCCCAACTTTTTGAGATGCAATAAACCATCTTTTCGAGTCGTACCTAAGAAGATCTGTTTTGATGTTGTTTGATAGTATCACGATTTACAACCTATCTGTTGAGAAACACTTAAACGCATCTGCAAAATTGCACTCTAGCTTTTCTAGGACTAGCTTTTTGTTAAAATCTCCGAGTGTTTATTCGGTTAGACCCAAAACATCCTTTTTAGGTTATATATTGTCTATCAAACGTGTTGAAGTTGATCAAGATAAGATTCAGGGCATTCAAGATTGGCCTATAATCGGGTACTATTAGACATTGTATTCCCTGCCAAGTTCATAATGAAATTGACTTTATGCTCCTGTTTTTGTTAATGCCATGCAAATTCTCTCTCAAACAGAGACATATGACAAGAACAACTTATAAGAGGCAAATTTTTAAGTGTACAAAATAAGAGTTTCCAAGGACATCGTCCGTCACTCATTGTACTGCATGATATACGTCACGTTAATCATCATCCTCTAGGACATTCCTTCGCCTTTGGATCTGGAGAAACAGAGGTAATTATGGGAAATATCAGAACTTTATCAGAATTTTCTCAATATTGTAGCAGATGTGGAAGTTTCATGACTTACTGTGACTTTAGTCTGTTTAGATGTCTGGTTGTTGAATTGTTCTAGAAGTGATATAAGCCTCTCCTCAGAAACCTGCAAAGGTAAAAGATTTGAGGAGGGAAAAAAAGCAATAACAGTGGTTACTTTCCACGGATTCAAATTCTCAATTGGCTATAAACACAAAAAAGGAAGGAAACAACAAAAACTAGCATACCTTTTCAACTATCTGGCCCATTTGAGCAGCCCTCAGTATTACATCTTCAACTCCTCTTGCCTTCTCAGGTTTCACTAAAGCAATTCGAGCAACTGCATAGATTTCATCGCAGCAGGTTAATATATGTGACTTTCAGGAGAAATGACAAGTGAAATATAGTAAAAAATCTGATTCTCCACACTGCAATAAAAGAAATATTGTCAGCTGCTGAAAATATAGGAGATCAAAGTTATAATCAATCACCTTAACATCCTAAAAATGAACCAAATCAGATGCATATCTTACTCCACTGAATATGTGGACATGCACAGATGGACAACCTCATACACATGATTTAATGATTATTAAACCATCTCGAAGATAAGTATTTCAGAGAAAAATCCAATTTTAAATATTTAACATCATGATTAAAGGGTTCCATATGAAGTTTGCAATGTATGCCATCAGAGATCAATTAACAGAAAATATGTGTGCCAAGAGCATGATGTTTTCAAGATGGACATTAGAGAGTGACAGCTAGGAGACCAATAATATGAAAATCATGCAAGTTGAAAACATCAAACCAAGTGCAAACCAGCATGAAGAAACTCGTAATTTCAAGATTAGTTTGAACTAACGTCTTTCTCGAGCTTCAGAGGATAGAATCTGACTAAGCATCATCTGTCTTTGCTCGTCAGCCTCCCTACATCACATGATCCATGGTTTAGATGCCAACTCCAAAACAATATCAAAGACAATTTGGTAACCATGTCCAAAATGAGTTTTCTGCTTTGAAAACAGGAACAGGTAAATGAAACTAACTCTGTCACTCATTGTTTACTAAGCATTTTGAAAACATGAAAGTAATAATTTCATGAAGAATAACTGCGCCCCCAGGGTGCCTTTCAATACTCCTCGAGGATATCGCTGGGATTAGTTTCCCCAGATACATTTTGTAATTGCTACTTTCCCTTCTACGCAAAAAAAAAAAAAAAAAGCAAACTAGGTCCAATAGTAGTAAAAATGAGTGATTAGATACCATTAAACTAAGCTAACCTCTTTGCATCTTCCTGAGCCTTTTGTTGTTCAGAGTTTTGCTGATTTCCCTGTTAATTATAAGGTTTGAGGCAGAAAATCTGAGTTAATCACACTTTGCGGCACTTAGTTTATAGCAACCTCTAAACACATAAAGTGAAATTACCATGCCACGCTGAGCCATGAGTTCCTGCATTCTTCTTTGTCTGATTGCTTCCAACTCAGGATCATCCTAGACAGTAAACAGAGGAATCAAATTTTAGAGCTTCCAAAAATCCATGAACCCAAATGGCATTTATAGAACACATGACTACAAAAAAGAACAGGAACAAAAGTGGTATGAAATAATGAAATGAACAAATTAACAATAAGGCAATTCCAAAGGACATAAGAATTGCTCTAGTTGCTGTCATAAGGTGAGACTTATGTGGAACAAGCCTAAGACACTCTATAAGCTTGTAAACAACAAGGAAAAAAAAAAGTTCTATCAAGCCAAAGCAGAAGTACAGTATGAGTTTGATCCCCACAAAAGACAACTTCCTAGAACCTTTGGCAAGGTTCTAGCAATCAAAGGTCCTTGAGAGTGATGCTAACAGGCTCTTAAAACATGGAAAACTTGCTTCAGAAAATGGCTTCCTACTCAGACACAATAATTAAATAATTAACAAAGTCGATCACATATTTCCTGCAACTATTGTATACAATCGCAGCATGCACTCAAAAAGATTCAACAGCATCCCAAAAGCCTGCTCCATAAAAGCCAGAATATAGTGTCGATCAGTTACCCTTTAATTACCCCTTTAACCAAAACTCTTAATTGCTCTAACTTCAAAACAGACAATCTTCCCCAAAAAATGAACATCCTTTTAATGATGCAACAACAGATATTTATAAGTGAAATCCGTTTAATCAAAAACTAAAAAGCAAAAGCCACAAGAAAAAGAAAACCGCTGAAACAAAAAGTAGAGAAGCACCGATACAAAGGGTTCACATAATCGGACCAAACAGCTCTGAACCTTCTAAATCAGGTCACCGTTAAAGAATCAAGCAAAAACCAATCTCATAACGAAGAACAATTTTTTTAAAAAAGTAATTGCAACCCTAACAAGCTTTCAGTTTGCTGAGAAGCAAAATTAAAGAAGACAAAAGGACAAGAAAAAGAACTTGAAGGTAAAGATAACAAGAACACACCATGATTGAATTAAAGATTGGACCTTTCTTGAGTCCCTTATACTCTCTCGGGCTAAGTTAGCTACTCAGAGGAGGGACGATGGTGTGCTCCTAAGGTACTCGCGAATTTTCCCAAAAGGGCAATTAAGTTTATGGATGGCAGTGGCTGGGTCGGGCCCGGCAGACTGCCCGGCCAGACCGAGGGCTCTGTGATCAGTGATCCGATGGGCTCTGTAATCAAGCATTCTCATATTTTTATAAGTAAACTTTCATCTAAATTTTATTTTAGAAATCAATATTTAATTCTTGATTAAGCACATGTTGCATTAAGTACTCAATGACAAATAATATATCACTAATAATAAGTATTATAAATATTCATATGGAAGAAATAATATAAAATCAAAATTTAAACCCTACCGATCCTAATGACCTAACATATATAGAAAACATTATCTCGAAATCAACTTGTTCATATGATTTGCTATTAATTATCTCGTAGGAATATACTCCAAGTTCACTTCTCTTTGAGGTATTATGTCATCATCATTATCATCATATCCAGTCCGAAGTTTCGCAATGAAAGAGGTTTGGAGAGGTTTGATAGTACTATTATTTAAAAAATTGAATATATTTTGCTTATAAAAGTACAATAACTACTTCACAAGTGAACATTCATTACAATCGAAGGGTGTCTATATTTTTCACAAAGTTTGATTATAAATATTAAAACAACAAGAAAACAACATCGAGTAAAAATCTCACTGAATTGATGGGTCCAGAGATATCTAGTAGTAGAGAAACTATTTCCAAATGACTCATGTGAATGAATAAAAATAAAAATAAATAAATAAATAAAAAGGAAATTAATAAATAAAACGAAATAAATAAATAAATATAATAATAATAGGGAAAAAATAATAAACATGATAAAATAACTGATTATACATATTGTATTATTTTATTTTTCTTTAATAGTATATATTCATAATATTACTAACTTTTTTGTTTATTATTTTTCGTGTAGTTATAATATCATAAGGGATAAGTATTACATATCAAATAACATAAAGCAATGGAGTTTTATTTATCTATAATAAATAAGCAACGGTTGATATTGGGACTTTGCATTGCATGGATTACATTTAACGCCACGAAGCAGATTCCCCAAAGTTCACGTGCTTTCAGTTCTACATCTTCAAGTTTGACAAATAGTATAAACTAAATTATAAGGGGACGTGAATACGTGATCCTCTGTATCCTTACTCTGTACTTGCTCTGTGCCCATTGCATCTGAGCCATCTATTTTTGTGGGACCCACATAAATAAATGGCTCAAATACAATGAGCACAGAGTAAGTACAGAGGAAGGGGTACAGAAGATTTGAGGGCAATTATAAGATATGCATCAAATTAAATAGCTTGTTAATAACATGATTCAAGTAAATTAATTGATTCAATAATTAAAACTAAAGACATTCAATCTAAATTAACGTGAGTCACAATCTATTGCAAATCTAACTTGGTACATGAGAAAAGTGATTTTACGGCTTTGACCACCATATTTGGGGAAAATATAAAGCATGTTGAACCATTAACAGAAGATCATCATCGTCATCATTACACCTAGTCTGAAGTTCTGCAATGAAGAAGGGTCTGGAGAGATCTGATAGCACGCAGCCTTACCCCTACATAATAAAGAGGTTGTTTTTAGTAGATACACATGCAGATGTGACAATAAAATAGTGATTCAGGTTAAAGAGTAAATAAGTAAAACTGGCACGTTAAAAAATTATGTAAATAAAATTACAATCAATATATAATATAACTCAACTTTTAAAAATAAAATATATTTTAAAACTAAAATATAACGAAATATAATAAGACACAGATGTTTTCATCAAAATTCAATTTAAATCTTAACGATTCAACTCGTTTAAAAAAATTAAGATTTCTCAAACGTTCAAAAATAACCTCAACTAAATATTTTTGTCAATTCTTCATTATAAAAATACAATTAAAATATTTTATTACTTTTCTGTGAGCCCGGACCACCCAAACAACTAATAAAATGAAGGTCTTATTTTCCCTACACAATAACATTCATGTTATAAAAGATAGAAATAATATGGTGTGCCACAATTGCACCACTTAAATGTTAGTGCACCAAATGCACCAATTAATTGTTAGCGCACCAAATGCACCACTTAATAGTTAGTGTACCACTTCTATTATCATGATAGTATTTTATTAAAAATTTTGTACTAT
>JAOTBA010000002.1:32659897-32670375 GCA_025629845.1 Erythroxylum squamatum | reverse complement strand
TATATATTGATTGATGTATTTCAAGACTTCCAACATCTTGATAGTTCATACATATTTGATACTTTATAAGCCCCTCTCAAAAAACATAAAGCATATATTCTATGGAGCATATATTCCATTAAGCAATGTCCGAGCGGTCTCCAGACGTGTCCGAGCTATGTCCACCGTGTGTCAGTGGGTGTCCGACACGGACACGGCTCCATTTTGCCGTGTCCGTGCTACATAGGCAATGATATGATGAGAAAAGGATACCTAGTCTCTGGGTGTCCAGTTGATGGTGCATCAACCAACTCAGATGTCTCCTCCAAGGTACTTTTTGTTGGCATTGTGGCAAAAGGACCAGAAAAACCAGTACCTACTGCAGATCCAAAAGTACCAAAACTCAAGTGTGAGCAATCTTGAGCATTAACTTGAAGGTGATCAGGAATTATTACAGAAGGATTATCCTCTTTGGTAGCTGCTTCTTGATCATCATTCTCCAAAGTCAAGTGCCGGAAGTTCACTGCCACTGATGAAGGATCATCATCGACTGAAATGGAAATAAGCAAAATATGGTGATTACCATGGACTAAAGTTAATCGTAATCTTAAGAACCAAACATTGCTGAGTAGAAGAAATAACTCTCATGTCTACACTGAATTGGCCACTCAGTATACTAGTAGTTGAGAAATAAAGCTTGAAAACTTTTGAGTTAAAAGATGAAGCTGGTACAGAATCTAACCAACATCCCAGACCACCATCACACATCCAATCACTACTTTACAGTAAAGGAACTCGGAAACAATTTATGGACATGGAAAAATACAAGAAATCGTCACATGAGCAGAAAATGTAAAAATTCAGCCAGGGTAGTCGTATATAATTGAGGAAAAGGAGATCAAATAAATAAACAGACAGTTTTCAACTAGTTATCCAAAAATTTTCCAGGCATCAAACTTTAAGATTGATTGATATTGTAAACAGTACATCTATCATTAGGATATTCTGAAAACCAATGGCAAATTTCAGAACTAATATAAAATGAAGAATGACATTTGTAAAGGAAAACTATAAAAATGCAATTTGCAGAAGAAAGTAGAAAATTACCTTCACCTTGATTGTGCTCAAAAGTATGATTATGGGGCTCGTACGAACTCAAGTCCCCATACAAATTATCCTCAAGAAGTGCTGAGCCTCCAGAATCATCTTTTCGGGCATTCTTACTTGATACAGAAGCAGAGACAGCATGGTTCCCTGTAAGATTCTCAGCATGATCATCTTCTATAGGCAGAACATCATCTACTTGAGGCCTCATATGCTTGGTAACTCTACTCAAAGGCATGTTAGCAGGATCAACATACAACTCAGGATCCGCAGGAACCTCCAAAACAGAGGACCCACTAGCAGGTGGCTGGTCCTCAATAGATGGCCATTCATCTTCAGAATGCATATGCTGCTGGCTTGCAACAACTTCTGGCATTCCCTTTATTTCTGGCACGTTTGAAGCACAATTATTTGATGAATGCAAGTCATGGTGTGATGCAGCTAAAGGGTATGCCGATTCACTTTGATGGTAAATGTTGTGGTGAGGTGGCACAACGGATACTTTATTATGTGGCCTGCCCATCTTAACAATGTCAGCCATGGATGCTTGGCCCGATGCCCCTAACCAGGCAGATTGAAATCCAGAAGAAGGCTGTGAAGATGAAGAAAATCCATCACCTGCGCCTGTGGATGATTTACTTTCTGTAGCCACAGAATCACTGAAAGAAATGTAAAACAAGAATAAGACAACGATAAAGTTGCACATCACATGTAGATTGACACTCACACATCTCAAATATTAGTTAATGATCATCATGAAAAATATTACTTTCCAAGCTAGAAAGAGCAATATGAATAGTAACTTCCTAAAGATTTAATAGCCACCCATTTTGCAGAATACAAGAGAAGGAAATTTATTTGGACAAAAAAATTCACAACATAACATTCACATGATATCATGCCCAGGAAAACAAAACAAAACAAATCCAACATGCTAAAAACTAAAAGAGTGAAGCACTTAGAACTCATATCACGTAACAGTAGCCAGATATTAGAATTTTTTGCAGAAGTTTCAAATGTGCTGATGTTTATTTATAAAAATTTCATCCTCCTAGTTTATAAACCTACAATTCATGGATCAAAAGTTTTCAATTTACCCTTTACTTTGTTACGACTTTCAATAAATTTCCTAGCCTCACAGGAATGGCCATCAACTTCAAAAAGTTGTACATCCATTAATGTGATAAATTTGAAAGTTTGGGGGAAAAACAACATTTCACTCTCCACTTCCCCTTTGCCCTTCCACCAAAGCATTATAAATGGTAAAAGGATAACCAAGATGAAACTGCTATTACTTGCTCCATGTGTAGCAAACTTTATGCTCCTCCACTACCAGTAAGTTTAGCATGGCATTCCCTTCCAGATTTAATTAAGAGTTAACAACTCTTTGATAGAATATTGGCTCCATATGTCCAGCAATACTAAATAAATGATCTGGCACTTTGTTTCTATTAAAGAAGCATATGGAAATACATATACTTTATGGTACATTCCCAGAGACCAATAAAATGCAGAATATCTGCCTCATGTGAATCAAAACATCAATAGTTATTTTCCCCAAAAAAAATCAATAGTTTGTCTTGAAATATTAGGCACAATAATTGCAGATAAGGTCATAGAATTCTAAAATTTACATAATACCAAAGTCACCGCCATGTTAATTAATTTTAAATGGGGACAACCTGGGGAATGGAGTTTGCCAGTTGATGTTACCTCCTCCCGTAACACATGCCGAAGATGGCAAACCGGCATATGCATGGGTTTCATTTTCCTTCTTGTATGTTGATTTCCCATGTGAAGCACTATAATCTGAAAGAAAAATGTTAAAATCAACGGGAAAGGCAACAGAGTTTAAGAAGAGAGAAGACAAATACCAAGTTTATAAGAATCAATACACAGCTGACACTAATCCAAAACCAAAGCCCAACACTCATACAAATACATCTAATAAGGGTAGACGCACCTCGAACATTACGATCTGCACCTCCTCTACCACCACGATGTGTCATGCTGTTAGCACCACGGAATCTAAGATCAACTGGGTCCTTATTCTGAAGCAAAAGCAGAAAGACATAAGAAAACTAACGAAAGGACCATTATGTGTCATGGAGACAAAACACCGACATGGTTGCATAACATTGTTATGAAAATAATCAAACAGGTTATATGAAAGAATGTGAACAAAACTTTAACGTCACCAGACTTTAGCTATTTTGCTTGTGAACACACCTCTTTTTTTTTCTCTCGCTTGCTCTTGACCTCATGGAAGGGGTCTGCAAAAAGAATGATGCTAATTTAGGAGTGAAGTTCTACATAATTATAGACGACACAGACACATTGAAGTGGAAGAAATCTTCAAACAACCTCATCCGTCCACATTAAACCATATTTTAAAGAAACTTAAAGCAACTGGAGGACAGTTTACTAACTAAATTAATGACGAAAATTGACTAGCCAAAGAGCATACAACCAACTGACTCAAAGATATATAGAAGCTAGGTATAGGGATACAGACACCGAGGATAAAATAACAAGACAGTATAGCACCTTGGAAATAGTGGACTAAAACCCAAATGCAGATCAGAAGCGAGTTTATAAAGTTTACACACATCAAACACATTAGATCTTACTTCAAAAGCTAAAATATTATGAAAGAATGAGACCTATTTCCAACTTAAACACAATATATGAATAAATTCATGCAGCTGATCCGCTAAACATAACATTAATTCCACTCATGGATTTCAATTAACAGTTAGAAGGTGGACTTCCATCACAGGACATGGGGATGCAAACACCGACATGTAATCCACCTCACAACATGCTAAGCAAGCAGATAGTAATCAAGTTTAATCACACAAGAAACTAAAAGCTAAGGTCTTAGATATCATCTATCACTAAACCTAGATAAGCCATTTTACCAAATTCACTCTAAATTTTCTAAACTTCAACCTACTTTCTGAAATGCTTCAGTTAAAACATCGACGATCAGGTTAACAAACAGCTTAGTACATGAAGTCATTTACTTGCACATGCCAATAAAGAAGCAAATCGAGACAACTAATAATCCCACATAATTGAAACAAAACCAATATAAGCGAAGAGAACCAAAAGAGGTTAAGTCTCCAGAATCAATAAAAAGGAAACGGATCCTCTCCTTTATGCCAAAAACAAACTTAAACCACAAAGTTTCACCTCTTTAATGCTTAAATATTAAAAAATATCCTTAAAGTTCGAAAAAAACAACCATAAAAATTAAAGAATTCTTGATGAGTAATCTAATCAAACATACAGCATTCAGTACATCAAGGTCTCCTAATTTTTTTCTTCCTTTCAAGAAAGAGTATGAAAATTTGGTCCAAAAAAAAAAAAACTCGAACAAACTTGCACACAAACTTCCACAGAAGAACTACTCCATAAGTATAAATTTTCTACAGTTTATCTACACAAATATCGGTTTCTTTTTTCCCCGGAACGCAAAGAGGAGGAGGAGAAAAGGGCAAAATTGGAAGAAAAGAAAATAAAACCTTGAGCGAGGAGGCGATTAACGGCCTCGTTAGGGTCCATATTACAATCTTTGAGCATAGCGTAGATCTCAAGCTCGGGACAGTTGACAATTTCTTTCAAGCTCTGAACTATCTTTCTTGAACCCGCCGGAATGGCGGAGATTCCATTATTACCCTTGCCGGCGGCGTTGGTAGTAGTGCCGTCTCCTCCTCCACCTTTGCCACTCATTCTGTCTCTTAACTACCTTTCTCTCTCCTCAGATCTGAGAAGCGAGGATGTCGCTTAACACACACTCGCTGAGGTACTGCGTGTCCCTCTCAATCTCTGCTATACGCCGCGACGGAGTTGGAACAAGAGGATATTGAGGTGCTAACAACACTGCCTGCTTTAAGCACCGAAAACGAAACCCTTCCCCTGCGTTCTGTCCTCTCTTTATATTACTATTTTTATATTATTATTAAGTTAAAAGAAATTCAAACTCTTTTATATTATGGTTTAACTAAATCGGAGCAGTTATGTTGTAGTTGTAGACGTTCCCTTCTTTCACTACTTCTTTCGGCATTGTAAATTTGTTATTGTATTGAACATAAATTTGATAAATGAATATTTTCAAATTTTAATTTAAAAAATAATATTTTAAAAATCAGACCGAAAGTTAAACTTGTAATACAATAAATTTAAAGTTTAAAATGTTCAATCGGTATCTTAACGTCATAAAACCATTAAATAAACTTAAAATTTTAAAATATGATCGAATATATTGTCTTTACTTATCGAAAAATTTAAAATTTAATTTATAAAGTTACGTTTTTCGTGTCGTAAATGTATTGAACATAATATTTCCAAATTTTAATAAAAAAGTTATGTTTAAAAATCGGACCAGAAATTAAATCGGTAATACAAGAGATTTAAAGTTTAAAAGATTAAACTGGTATTAGACCTAATACTAGCTAAAGATTAAATAAAATTAAAGAATTTGAAATATGATTAAAATAGATTGTTTTACCTATTGAAAAATTTAAAGTTTAACTAAAAATTTTAATAAAAATTAATTGATTTATTTTATTCTATTATAACTAATTAATTTATAAAAATTTAATCGATTAATTAATAAATTGGTTGATTTTAACGACAAAAATTATTAAAATAAATCAAATTAAAAAATTAAACAGTTCAATATTTTTAACCGTCGATTTCTTGCACATGATGTTTTTGGGCAAATCCGAGCATGGGAGCAAACCTCCTGATAATCCCACAACTCGAATATCGTCGAGCTCCACATCGTATTTAGGTTGTGTGGGGCTCATTACCATCTTAGTTGCGGAACTCCTGGCACTCCGCTTTGGTATCACCTTTGGCCTGAATTTTCAATGTGATGGATTAATTATCGAATCCGACTCGATGGAAGCACTTCGCTGCCTAAGTTATTCTCACGAGAGTCTCCAGTTTCATCCCTTAGCTCATGTGATCTCTGATATCCGCTCCTCTTTAGCCACTCAGTATATTGCTGCCCATGTCCTACGTGAAGGAAATCAATGCGCTGACCACTTAGCCCGTCTGGGCTCGGGCTTCGTACGCGGCGAACATGTGTGGCGGAGTCCTCCCTCTGCCCTTGCTACTCTTTTATGCGCGGATGTGCAAGGGATTGCTTTTCCTCGACGTTAAGCTTGGTTCCCCTCCTCTGCTGTACCAAAAAAAAAAAAGGTTGTCAAAATGTCGCCCTAGCTTCGGACCAGTTATGCAATCGAATAACTCTCAAATCGTTATCGACAAGTCAATCCCGAGTATGACACGGTGTCCATGTCGAGAAAGAGCTAAGACCCATGCTCGAACATGTCCAAGTGCATCCACTCCTCAAAACCGGCCCAGTAAAGAAATGCGTTGTCAATATTTTTACGATTGAATTGGTCAAATTAGTTAATTTTTTAATTATTAATCTTTTCCGAAGAATAATTCCATTTTTTATCTAAGCATTACGTGAGTAGGAAAGGAAAGGTTAATGACGCGTCCACTTCCATACCATAAACGGAAATGAAAGTGGAAGTTTCTAATACTCTATTTGAAGTATAAGTTAAAACCGTGAAGAATGTAAAGTAGAAAATGACAAAAATATCATTTGACCCAAATCATTTGAGAGAAAGGTTATCACCTTTTTTTTTGGTTTAAAACTATAAATAAATACAAGGTTAAAATATTTAATTATTTTTAATATATTAAATATAGTACTTGTTATTTATAAGAGTTAAATATGATATGTAATTTTAGGGTTTAACTCAATTTCATCTAAAACTATAACACCTATATCTACATATAAGAGTGAGGTCGAGATGGTCATCAATTATATGCGATCTTTTCTTTGTATTTTTGTTTCTCAAATTCTTAACTTTTATAATCACAAAAGAATAACCTTATTAATTGTTCAAAGACTCGTCTTCAATTCTTATTATAATTTATATGATAGAAAGTAAGAATATTAATGGGCCGGGTCGGGCCAGGCCCTAGTCAGCCTGTGGCCTAGTTCATGACTTGACCGACCCATCTTTTCTTTTTAAATGTTAACAATGGCATTGTTTTTGAAGTATCAGGGTAGGTTAAAAATGACATTTTTAATAGAGACGTTTTAATAGAAAATAGAAAATTACGTATAAATGATCTTTTTATTTTTAAAATTTATTCTAACATGTACTTTTTCAAATATTGTGACAATTATTTAAGTGTTCTATTTTTTTTTACGTTTTTTACAGGGTGTTCTAGGAGGGTCCTAATTATGAGAAGACACCTTTAAGTTATTCACACCCAGATTAATCCTCGCTTGAGCCGGGTAGGTCCTTTACGGGAAGCAAAGCTCTGACCTCAAGTTTTAAACAACTATATATATGAGAGCAGTTCAAAACTACAACTTCACTTAAACTAAAAGAGTTTCTTACCAACTCACCTACATCTTAGAGTTTAAGTATTCTATTTTTAATTTTAGTGGAAAATAGCAAAGATCACATTAATCAAAAGGTAATATTTAGAGGGACAAGTATGACATTTGGACTCAAGTAGGGAGCAAACCACGTTGAGTTGGTATCTCGTACGAGTCACCTATTTCATTATTATAACTTTAGTGAAGGAAACGCGTCCTAAAAACGAGTTGGTGTTGGTGTTTATCCTGTTAGCCATATCCAAGTCATGAGCAACTGGCGTGTCTTAACCCGTGACTCTCCACGTACAACCTCTTTTGTAGTGCCTGACCTACTTGATATACTCCGTAGAGATGGGATATTTGTCTTGAAAAACTCCATCTATATCGGTTTTTTAATCTTTAGTTTGTTTTATTTTAATAATGTTTAATATTAAAAATTAATTAAATAATTGGTCAATATTTATATATTTATAAACTAAAATAAAATATTTAATTTTTAATTAAACTTCAAATTTTTTATATATAATAATAATCTCTTTCGATAAACATTAAAATTTTTCAATCATATTTTAAAATTTTTAATTTTATTTAATTTTAACCGATTTTATAATAATATAATACTGATTTAATTTTTTAAATTTTAAATTTTAAATTTTTTCAATTTTTTTAAAAATAACCCATTTATTATACAACATATTTCAAAAGTATTGGCATGACTCATCGACCAAACTTGTTCACCACAACAATCGCACGTATCTCATAAATCCTATTTTTTTAAATGGAGGAACTTGCAGTTGCTATTTTTTAAGTAAATCTTCCTATTGATGCAATAGCTTACAAATCACACTAACTAAGTACTCCGTACCAAGCAAGTCTTGTTCGACAAACTCGATCAAGAAAACGTAAATAAGAGGATTCAAACATAGGACCTTTTGGTCTCATGCTCCTCACTCCACTAACTGGACTATCCCCTAAGGGGCTCATAAACCCTAAATGTACATTAGAAAACTTGTCAAACATTTTGTGTTCGTTAGGTCATAAAATCTAAGTGATATGTCTAATTAATGTAATTAAACTCATATTGTATTCATAAATTTAATATTTAAAAGTTATGTTTAAATATAATTTGCGAGCTTAAATTTTATTTTATGAGATTAAAGGTTAAAGGGCTAAATTGAACTTTTTTAACATAACATATGTATTATAAATGAAAGCTACATTAATTATGTGACAAATTCTAAAGAAATTAATTTTAAATTTTGAAATATATATTAGACTAATATATAACTTTTTAAGATGATGAAAATCGATTTATAAAATCAGGGTAAATTAACAAATATCGAAAATATAAATTATTAATAGATTATAATTATTTTCAATTTTGTACAAGTTATAATATTATAATTATACATTTAGTAATTTTAACTATATAGATAAAACATTACGAAATTTTAATACATGGATATATACAATAACAACAACAACAATACTCCAGTGCACAAAGCGGGTCCCTTTGTATTTTATAACAAGACTGTTTCCGTGAGTTAAACCTGTGATCTTTTGGTCACAAAAGAATAACTTTATCAATTGCTCCAATGATCACCTTTAAAGAGAGAGAACTATTTTTAATACATCTAAATAAAAATATATGTTTTTGTCTATATTAAATAATATTTATAAAAAGTTTCCATAATAGAATTTATTCTTAAGTAAATGTATTTATAAGATTTAGATAGAATCACTACAAGAAAATTAGTTTTTAGCGATGGACAATTACCGAGAGAAACGGAACTGTTGAAAATTACGGACAGAAAATCATGTTCTATTAGTAAAATTGTTAGCAAAAATTTCAATTTGCAACAGAAAAATATTCGTCGATAAATATGGAGGAAAATCAACCCGATAAATTTTTTAACGGAATATAACGACGATAAGAAATACCCGTCGGTAAAGAAAGCTTTACCGAATGTTGTCATTTGCCTCCTATTCAGCATTTTAAAAAGAACAAAAACGATGTCGTTTGGTTTACTTCGTAATCATTGTACAATAATTTTTTAAAATAAATGTAGCTCCATAATTTTATATATATATATATACACACACAACATTAGTTGAAATGGGTCGCACATTCAAATGCTAAAGGGCCAATGCTTCTGAAAAGTTCAAGCCCAAGCTAATTTTTGTTGGTCTATGCTATTGATGCTCAAGTTAAGAGAGAAACTAGTATTAAATATTAAGCATAGAGTCGAGAATGGAGAAAGCACTTGGTTATGATATGACTTATGGCACCCATTTGGACCTTTGCACCTCCTTTCAACATGCATGCTTCAAACATGATGAATTGCTTCCCGTCTTCCTTTAAGGTCGAGCTTTTAATCAACAACAACTCCTGGTCACGACCTCATCATCAATCTGTGAATTGCTGTAATATTTCAACCATATACCCAACTATCAGCCTAACCCTCACAAAAAAGACACAGTCAAATGGTTAATGGCTCTGGCTCTGGTACTGAACCCTTCGAGGAGGCTAATCCCAACGTGTTTTGGTTAGACCTATTTTGGAACTACTCTAATCTGCCCATATTCTATAGCTAGCAATAAGAGAACACCTTAAGACTAAGGATAGCTGCACTGATACACCATGGCAAAATGATAGAGCATAACGTAAACATATGAATATTTTAGAGGTAGTAAGGGCATTGCACTTTCAAGCTACCTTACCTATTCGTTTTTTGAGTTAATGTGTTTTAATTGCAGTTTATCTAATAACTATAACATCGATTGTTAAATTACACTAGGGGTGAGCATTATTCGGGCCGGCCCGATTACCCGGCCCGGCCCGAATTAATTCGGGTAATAAAATGCTAAAATATGGGTAAATTGGGTCAGGCTGGGTATTACCAGAATTGTTTTCGGTTTGGGATGGGTAACTCCGAAAAAAATTCGGGTTACCCGATTACCCGAATTAGGTTTAAAAGAA
>JAOTBA010000002.1:32647046-32659797 GCA_025629845.1 Erythroxylum squamatum | reverse complement strand
GCCGTTATGCTGCCCGATTTTCGAGAAAATCGGGTTATGGCAAAGTATAGAATAAGAATTTGAATAAGTGTAAAAGATGAAATTTTGGGGGATATGTATGATTTGATTAAGAAGAGATTATGAATTGAGTTTGATTAAGATAAATTCCAAAAGGGAAATTGGAATAGTTTTTGAATAAAGAGGAAAGGATTGAAAAAAAAAATTATATCGGGATTTTCGGATTAGTCTTAGGGTTTCCAACGCGTCTCGCTTTGTTTCTCGATCAATCTTCGTTTTCGGATGTCGGCATTTGTTTCCGTTCGAATCGAAACGTTTGTTTCGATTCTGTTTGCTTCGTTTTCCAGTTGGGATCCGGTTCCCGGATCGGGTTCCAACAGTAATCTTCCATCAAGGCCAGTCTGTTCGAACAATGATCGAACTGTGCACAGTACTCCAACACAGTGCCCAGCTGCTTCAGCTCCTTAAAGTCTTCGACTAGGTCATCAAACATCTCGGCGTCAAAATGCTGCTTCAGGGCCTTAGTGAACTCGCTCCATTCTACCATCGCCGTATTGGATCGGTTCCGACTAAACAACCGATACCATTCTTGTGCCTTCTCATCTAAGTGCAAAATGGCCACATTCACCTTCATGTCATCCGGAGTCTGATCAATGTGGAAAAACTGTTCACAACGGTATATCCACGCCTTGATGTTATCCCCATTAAACATCGGAAACTCAATCCAGCCCAGTCGGGCGGATCCGCCAGCTACTTCCTTGTTCGGTTGTACTGGATCCATCTTGCCAAGGAGGCCCGAAACATTACTGCCTTCCCCTTGTCTGGACTCTTCTGGTAGAGTGGTCGATCGTAACTCACCCATGTCATTTTCCAACTTCTCAGTCCGGTTCTGCATTTCCGACAGCACCTTGTCACTTCTTTCTTGCAGCTCCCGGAGAAGTCTTTCTTGCCGACCTTGCGCTTCCATGAGCACCTTCAGGGTCTCCTCCAGCCTACGAAAGTCTGCTCCTCGTGTTCCTTCAGCCATGGATAGATTCCCAGGTTCGACTACTTTGATACCAAGATTGTTACGTGAAAAGAGGGAAGAGGGGTGCAAATGATTAAAAGGATCGGGCACAGAAAGAGAGGGGAGGGACAGGAGAGAATCACACAGGTAGAATCAACAGAAGGGAAGGAATAATTTCATTACAGCGAAAAAACATATCGTTGTACGTCGAAAACAATCGAATATATTGTCCCCCCAGTACAGATAAGTTGTAATCCCCTAAACCCGAGAACATAATATGTTCCCTACACCCAATGCAACGTTGCGCCTCTGTTCCCCCCGATGTCCTTGTCTTCATCCTTCTCTCCCCTAATCGTCATTGTTAGAATTAACGGTAACAGTTTACAGTCGAGTTCACATATAAATAGATTAATATCCTGTACAAAATGGTAGTATAAGGAGTTCGGTTTCACCTCTCTGGCTTGGGTCACCCCACGTCGCAAGTTCAAATTCTAAAAAAACAATGTGTGTTTGTTTAATTTTTAAAAATCTATTTGTAACGTAAATATATGGGCCGTATATTTATAGTATAAATAGTATCGTTCTAGTAATGGTTGTTATTAGATATCTAACAAATTTTGTAATACTTGATTTAAGGTAAACAATATCATAAATGTAGCTAGAAAATAAACTAAACTAGAGAAATTTGACAATTAAACAATTACCAAAGTAGAAGTGAACTTGTGATTAATTAATGATAACAACATGAGGCCATTTAGTTCTACTTCTGTTTTTATGTTGTAGTTTTTAGTTTCTATTTTTCTTTCAAATAAAAACAAAAAGTATTTGGTTGTTGATATTAAAGTAGTTATATTTTTATTATTGATAATAATTACATATTAGATAAAACTTGAAGATAAATTATTTTAATTAATTAAATTTATTTTAATATTTTATATAATATTTATTAATACATTATCAATAAAATTATTTTATTTTTTAAATAAATAATTTTATTTTTTATTTTAATTATTTAATCAAAATTTATTTTTAATTTATATATTTTGAAGTTATCTAAAATTTAATTATACTTAATAATTAATTAATTAATTAAATTATTCATAATTCTTATTAATAATTAATATATCAAATAATTAAATAATATATATTTAGTTGATACTAAACGAGATTATGAAAAAAAATGAAAACAAAAAACAAAAATCCACTTTTTATGGTTTTCATAAATTTTGAAAACCGGAAGAAACCAAAATTAAAAACAGAAACTAAAAACTCAAGCAAACAATTTTTTGACTAAATTTGAAAACAAAAATAGAAAACTAAAAATAAAACAGAAACTAACAAGCTGAATTTACTTCTATCATTGTTTTGTTTTTGCCTCACTTTCTTGATTTAATAATACTTGACCGTAAATATCTAATAGTCATGATTACCTCCTTATGATATCTAATGAAGTAATCCTAATTAAAATGTATAAGAATTGAATTGTGACCTCCCGATCTCTCTCAAAGTTCTTCTTAACTATCTAGTTAGGTTTGAAGCAATCCTATAAGTAACTAACAAACGATTAAGATCTTTTTTCAATTGTCTACTAATATAATATTTACGGGTCTATTATAGTACCAGCTCTCGACGTACAAAATAACACAAATATTTCAACCTAATCTCTCCATTTAGTCAAAGCTTGAAATAATAACCACCACAAAATATGTTTCTATTAAATCAAGAACACAAAAATTTAACAATACAATCCAAGAATAATTCCTAAAAAAAAATTAGCAATTCATAGTTAAAATAAATCCATAATTGTTCATTTTATAAATACAAAATACAAGTTAAAATTAGTGTACTTATAGGCTTGGTAATTTTAGCCCATGGTTCGACCGGAATAACAAACAAGATGTTATTTTATAAATTTTTTTATAAAAAAATAAAGAATGGGCTGATCGGCTCGACCATCCGGCCACGGGCCAACCTGCTGGTCATCGAATGACCCGGTCCATCTGGTCCGACTCATTAACATCCTATGTACTTATTTAGAATAAAATAAATAAAAGAATTTTTTTTTCTCACAAGGTACTTTAGGAGGGTCCTAATTATGGAAGGACATCTTTAAGCTATCCACTTTCAGACTAATCCTTTGAGGGAGGCAAAACTCTCACCTTAAATTTTAAATAACTGCATATATGAGGACGATTCGAACCACGACCGCTATTAAGTTAAATAAAAGAATTTATAACCCAAGGGGTGTGGTTGAGTGGCAAGGACTCATTCACCCTTAATCAAAGGTCAGGGGTTCGATCCTTGGCTTTGGGTATGGAGCAGCCTTAAATCCTTAGGCCAGCTGTCCCACCCTATGAGGTGCCTACAAACCAGCGAGGGGATTAGTCACTGAGTCCGCCGGTGGATACCCTGGTCTAAGACAAAAAAAAAAAATTAATGAGACTGAACATTCATAATATTTATATTATAATTACATTTAAACAATCCTTTTTTTTTTTTCTGTGTGATGGGATAAAAGGCCGCAAACTAACGGACTAACTAGAAGATGAGGACCATAGCTCCTCTCCCACTCTCGCCACCAACGGCACCACCACGACCAGTTTTTTTTACTAACGGCGACCGCTCCGCCGCCATCACGGCTGCCTCAAGCTGGGTTCAGAAAGCATTACTAAAAACAATAAGCGGAGCTCTGTCCGTCAACCTTCTATTCTCTTCTCCACCTTCCCTCGCTCTACAGTCTTCCTCCGTACAGCCACAAGGGCCTCCGCCTTCTTCCGCCGAGTTTTGCCTCCAAGAGCAAGAAGAAGAAGTTAAAGCAGAGAGCGATTCTCAGGTTGTGACTAACGAAGGAATCGTGGAAGAAGCTTGGCAGATTGTTAACGACAGCTTTCTTGATTCCGGACGCCGCCGGCGCTGGTCGCCGGAGGTTTGGCAGCGTAAAAGAGAAGATGTGTTGAGCAGTTTGATACAGAGTAGATCAAAGGCTCATGATATTATCAGAAGGATGTTGTCTAGCTTGGGCGATCCTTACACGCGCTTTCTTTCTCCTTCCGACGTAATTTGTTTCTCAAACATTTTCCTCTGGTTAACCGATTTTTTGACTTCTACTTTTTGCTTGAAAAATGAAAATAAATCAAACTTCTGGTAGATGAAATTAACTAGTCACGCAGTCCAGACTCAACACATAATTTCTTTTCATTTTTGATTGGATAGTATCTATTTGTCTACTTTAAGAATTTTTTTTCATGAAAAAACTATAGAAATGTTCTATCTTGTGTGCTTGATTCTTGTGGCCTGTATATGCAAAAAATGGCCTTATGTATTTTTCAGTCTTCTTGATTCATGGCATGTCTCACTTCCATTGCTGGTCGAAGTTCTCGAAGATGGCTAGGTACGACATGAGTGGTGTTGGGATAAACCTTAAGGAAGTTCCAGATGAAAATGGAGGGGTAAAGCTGAAAGTATTAGGACTCTTGTTAGACGGTCCGGCCCATTCTGCCGGCGTGAGGCAGGTGGTTACTAAGCCGAAACTTTGGACTCTCGATTACAATGTGTGCTTTTATTCATCTAACTACTTGTGATTCTTTGATTACTATCAATTCGTGCAGTTAAGTTTTTATAATGCTGATAAGTTGCTTAACTACGTGCTTAAGCATTTACTGCTCCGTAGTTCAAACAAAATCCTGTTTCTACTGCTTTAAATGTATCTAGCGTTGATGTCAATATCACATTTCATTTGAGTAGTAGCATATGTGGAGTTTCACTTACAATAGTTTTGTTTAATAGGGGGATGAGGTCTTAGCAGTCAATGGAGAGGATGTCAGAGGTAAATCAGCGTTTGAAGTGTCATCTTTGCTGCAAGGCCCAAATGAGACATTTGTGACTATTAAGGTTTTCAGCTTTGTAGAAAAGAAAGATTCTATGATGCGTTTCTTGTGTATTATCTTCCGATTAACATTTTGGAAAACATGCTGTCAATACTAGGTAAAGCATGGCAATTGTGGACCGATTCAATCATTAGAAGTTCAGAGACAACTAGTTGCTCGAACACCAGTTTTTTACCGTTTGGAACAAATTGAGAATGGCATCACTTCTGTTGGTTATATACGCCTAAAGGAATTCAATGCACTGGCAAGAAAAGATTTGGTCATTGGTAAATGTTTTTCAATCTAGGTGGTTTTAGTTTGTTCCCTCAATCAGGGTTCCTTTTTATTATTTGTCTTTCCAAGCATTAGATTTCTGTTTCTTTTTCTTTTTCTTTTTGTCCCTGGTGTATGCTCTCTTCTATCCGAGCATTAGGTAGAATCTAAGCAATGGAAGTATTGCCTTTCTGCCTTTTTCCTGCTGCTGTTTGAGATTCATGATGGAGGACAGAGTAATTAAAAACATCCATAGGATGGTGAAACTAATCAGTTTTAGTGCACATTTGGCTTGACAGTATACCATGATTCCTTTTTCATTTATGAATCTGAAATCAATTTTTATAACATAGACCGTATGATGGTAGTACCTTTCCTTAGACCGTATGACGGTAGTACCTTTCTTTCTCACGTGACTTTTTCATTGTAAAGCTGAAAAACAATTAACTAAAATTTGGATGATATAGTTATTAGTATTGGCTGAACTTTTCTCTAAAATGATTTGCCTTTTATGCATCTGATAATGGCTGGATTGTCAAAGCATGCCCAATTGATGTGTAAATGAAAAGTTACCGTTAGTCATTTCCATTGTTTCTTTTAGTAGCTTGGGTTTAGTTGAGCTCAAAATATCATTTATGCTCTCATATTTTGTCTTTATGCTTAAGTTGTGTATTTCTTGGCCTAATATATCAATGGCAAAAATACTATCGCAGCAATGAAGAGACTTCAAGATATGGGGGCATCATATTTCATTCTGGACCTTCGAGATAACCTTGGTGGACTAGTTCAGGTATATTTTTAGACAAATATTTCTAAATTTAATATTGGACAGTCATAAGAATTAGAACAACAGTATTAGCTGCAGTTACTCATCAGAAATATGAAAATGCCTATGCATGCTTAACTCAGTTTTCAGTGCCACAAAGTTGACAATAGTAAACAAAAGAGTCGCCGTTATTGCGTATAGAACTCATGCAACTATATATATAAAAAAGGAACTATAGAAATAAACTCTGGTTCGTTGGGGGATTAGCTAACTGCAAATTGTGGTTGAAATTTCTCCAGTGTATAAACTTTTGTCAACGTTTCTCAATTTTATAATTAACTTATAGCAGGATAATTTTTGGCAATTGCTCCTAGATATCAATAGATGCCGGAATTCCCGCATCATGTGTAAAATCCATGTTTTTACATTTATTTCTTAATGTAGTTATCATAAATCGTATTATAGAAACTCGTTGCTTTTGAAGGGATAGTTACATAGTTTCAGGTGAAGTCTTATTCTTGCTTCCAAGCTAGGTTAACTGCTCCTATGCTTATTTCAGGCTGGAATTGAAATAGCCAAGCTGTTTCTGGACAAAGGGGAAACGGTATGCTGGCTTTTGAGATTGAACTCTGAAAACATATTTTTCTTTTTCCTCTGAAACTATTTTTGTCATCAAATGTGGTAGATTTTAAGAATGCTTAGTGCATGTAGCAAAGGTGTATATTTTCAGTTCATTTTTTGGCTGAGATATTTCAAGGCATATAGGATCCTTGTAATACTCATTATGCAGGATTCTCAAAATTAAAGAACAGATGGTTATGCTAGTTATATACATTATCTCGTAGCCAGTGGCACTATGTATGGCACCATTGATGATTGATTATTCACCTACTGCGTTGTACTTCCTTTGTTATAATGTTATTGCTTTGCACCAAACAAACTGTCAATGCTCTTTATTGACTATTTTAAGATTGAACCTCTTGTTAAGGACTTTTCTTATTCAATTTGAACATGCTGGAATTGACATTTGTGCAGCTTTAATTGTCCTTGAACAGATAATTTACACTGTTGGAAGGGACCCTCAGTATCAGAATGTCATTGTTGCAGATACTGCACCTCTTGTTACAAAACCTGTCATTGTATGTACTCCTTTATCCGTGATACTGGAATTTTCAATCATATTCTGTCAGGGACATATTGGGGTCTATTTCCTGTAACATTGATTGGCCCTGCTTTCTGTGAGCGCTGCATATCAGATGATTTGCAAACAGCAAAGATATAGATAATGGTTATATCGCTTAGTGCCATGAGTCATTACCTTCCTTATGACTAAAGTAGAATTCAAGCATGAAATTAAGCACTGAGCTTGCCAATGAATTGCTCATCAATCAATTTAAGCTAAACAGTGGACTCTCTGAACTTGGTTCGTGTAGTTGAATCATGGAAATTTTCCTATTAGCAGGTTTTATTGATCTCCTCTGCAGGGCTGAGTCCCACCTTGATGGATGAAGTGTATATGTCTAACTGTATCTTATAAGCATATTATGTCCAGTTGACTAATTTCTAATGCAGGTCTTGGTGAACAACAAAACTGCCAGTGCAAGTGAAATCGTAAGTAATTTGAATTAATACCCAGTTTCTAGTTTGGTTTCAAAGGTGAATGGTAGTGTAATTAAGGCTCTGATTTCAGGTTGCCTCTGCACTTCATGATAACTGTAGAGCTGTGCTTGTTGGGGAAAGAACGTTTGGCAAGGTAGCATTATTAAATATTTAAATATGCAATAATATAGCTCATAGAAGATGTTGATACCACAAATTTTGCTCAATGTAATTACAAAGTGGTGTTCGGCTTAATGCAACTTTTTGTAATATTGTCCTTTGTATTTTCTGAGCTGAACTATTTTTTCATTCCATTGGTCCACGTGTTACTTTACTGGTCCTTTTGGTAGTTCTGGTTTCATGACAAATCCCTTTCGCAGGGGTTGATCCAGTCAGTTTTTGAACTTCATGATGGCTCTGGAGTGGTCGTCACTGTAGGGAAGTACGTTACACCAAATCACATGGACATAAATGGCAATGGAATAGAGCCTGATTATCGAAATATTCCTGGTAATGCTCTTCCCTTTGAAATCGCCTGGCTGTCTTGTGCTATATTCTTTTCTCCCATTGGCAGTTCAGTGAATTAGCCAATTGTGAGCTAAAAACCCTACAAATGCAGCTTGGAGCGATGTCATGCATCATCTGGCGGCCTGCAAGTTGCATCAGCGAGGGTAATCTTACCACTTCCTTTGGGTTTTATATGGAAAAAGGAAAGTTCATATAATCAACAGTGGTTGATTTGTGCTTTGGGAGGTGGTGTGGCATTAGATGACCAAACCATCTAACAAATGAAAACCAGATTCTAAGAACAAGGATCTGCCTCTGTGTGCTATATAACAAGAGTCTTTGTTGACGCATGTAAAGGGGATATTGTAGATAGGAAACCATGGATTATAGCTGGTATCATTCATTAGAACCTGGAAATGTGTTAAGGACATGTTCAAAGTGACCAAAATTTTCTCCTCCATGTTGGAGCAGCCGAGTGAATTCTACCGCTGACAGCACATTTTGCAGTAACAAATGGTATTTCTTCCTTTGTTTGCAGCAATATGCTTGGATGTACAACTTTCCATTTCCTCAAACCTTCATAAATGGCAGGATTTGATCCCATCAATTATGCCATGTAACTTTATAACTTTTTTGGACAACAGTTGACAATAATTGTTTTTTTAACAGTAATGTGAAAATGACTTGGCCAAGGACTATGCATGGATACAAATCACACCTGCCTCTCCCATTGGAAAGGCAAAATGGAGGAAATAAAAGGAATATTTGCTCCAAGGTATGCTGGATCAAGATTTAGGTATTTTATCTAACAAGTTATCTGACACCTTTTGTTAGCCCTACTATTAGGCAAAACAAAGTTTTGATAAGTGATAGGATTGGACATCCATGACAAATGTTATATGGAAGGGCTGTAGGTCTTATGTTGTCTGCAAGCCTCTCCTTTATGAAAAGTTAGAAGATTCTGAGTCTTACCCTCTTTAACAAATCCTGAATAAAAGCTTTTGCTAAATAGGGCAACGTTCAAAAACTTCTATATATTCTAAAACAAGGAATCACATTTTTTCTCCATGATTAAAAAATTTTACTGGTTTAGTCGGTTTAATTGTTAAAACTTTGAATCGTTTAATTTTTTGGTTCAATTACTTTAACAACTCTTGTTGTTAAAAATGTATCAGTTTATTAATTAATTGGTTATTTTTTGTCAATTAATCAATTCTTATAAATTAAAGTAAATAAATAAATTTTTATTTAATAATCTCTTTTTTAATTAAATTTCAAATTCTTAGATATATTTGAGCAATTTTTTAATCATATTTTAAATTCTTTAATTTTATTCGATCTTTAACAAGTTTTATAAGTTGAACTTTTTAAACCTAAGACCTCTGTTGTACCGGTTTAACTTCAAATCTGATTTTTATAACATTAATTTTCCATGTAGACGGGTTGCTTTGCATCTGAATCACCATCTCATTCACTGGACTAGCAAAAACATTTGGAGTGCTAAGTTTCCTATCGAGCCTGATGATTATTCTAACCTCAGCTATAAGAACCTTTAACTTTTGATTCAGTACCATAAAACAGTGCAAAGAGAACCACAAAGTAGATAAAGAAAATGCCACATACTAACCATCACTTACAAGTTAGAACTAGCAGGATAGCATAGGATTGCATCACCAACATCTAGATTTGTATTCCCAACAGACCACTCTTTTAGCTTTTCTCTCTTCACACACTTTTTCCATCTTTTTGCACCTTCTCTTGCTTGCAAAATTTAACAATCTAATTCATCCTTTCTCAAGTTTCTGATATTCGCTTCCACCCCTTCTCATCTTTCCCTCTCTCTAGATCCAAGGAAGCTTTGATTCTTCAAGATTTATTTATACAGGATGGTATTTAAACTCTTCCTTGCAATAACACCATTGGTGCCTCTCTTGGCTTCTCCATTATTGTTCTTCACAGTCAAGATAATTGAAGCTCACATTATAGATAGAAGCAGCTTGGAGACATGGGTTTTGCAGCTTTTCAGTATTTCTTCATCTTCCTGTCTTATCTTTTCCTTAGTTCAGGTGAACGACATTGCAACTGAGTTTATTTTATGCGAGTTTCTGCTATCTGCTTCCAACCCTGAATTGGAGCATACTAAGCTTCTTCTTTCTCTCCTTTTCTTTTTGTCCGTGTTTCTCATCTGCAACAGGACAGTATCAATATAATGTTACCTTCCTTCTTGTGAATGAATCATTTTAATGGTTCGAACAATGAAAAAGAAGAAGATTATGAAATCTTGATTTGCCGTGCGTCAAAGGGAGCTTTATTCAATCCCACTTATTGCATATCGGTTATTATAAAATGAAATGTCATTTTCATGGTTCTTTTTGCACTTTTAACTATCACGTTATGCTTCCATTCTTTTCTCAAGTCCTGTTACAATTGTGTACCCTTTTCCAAAAACTCTTTTTCTCGATTTTATCCACAAGCATGAAAACAAATTCTGAATTAGATTAGTGGGTTTAAATCACTGCAGTAGTATAACCAAAGACATAAGCAATATGCAGACTCAAGATCATGATGTTTGTCAGGAACTACAATCCTTCTCTTGTCCATTTTCTTCCTTAATTAGCTCTAATCTCTGATTTCAAAGAAACTATCTGGCTTACCATTAGGTGGCAGGCAGGTAGGAGTGCTTGAGCTTCCCATATTTTCTATCCTTGTCAGCACAGAATGAAGCGACAAAGAAAAGAACTCATCTTTGCTTTTTGATATCTTCAGGCACATGTTTTTCAGAAATACCTCCTTTAGAAGCAATTCAGAATCAAGAAAACAAGATTCTTCACTCAACTTCATATTATGAAACCCAGCTCGACACAACTCCAGGAACAGTTCCAGTTGTCAATCCAACAAATCCTGGCACGCCGCCTGTTGTGACAGAACCCCCACCAACCCCATCTGGAATAAATCCAACTAATCCTGGCACGACGCCTGTTGTGACAGAATCCCCGCCACCCCCGTCTGGAATAACTCCCCCAGCAACTACAACTCCGACAACATCAGGAGGATCTTGGTGCATTGCAAGTCCAGCTGCTTCAGAAACAGCCTTACAGGTAGCTCTTGACTACGCTTGTGGTTATGGCGGAGCAGATTGTTCGGCTATTCAGTCAGGTGCAAGTTGCTATAATCCAAACACTGTCCGGGACCATGCCTCTTATGCCTTCAACGACTACTACCAGAAGAATCCAGCTCCAACTAGCTGCGTTTTTGGTGGAGCCGCACAACTTACCAGCACTGACCCAAGTATGTGATGCCCTTAAGGAAATGAGACGATCAATGTTTGTGGTCGATGTTCTTCTTAACTAATATTTCCATGAAACAAATTTCCCAAGAAAGCAATTTAACTCGGACCCCATTAATAATTTTCTTACATTTTGTTCATCTGTACTTCTTATGATATTTCCTGATTTCTAAATGCCATTGTTTCAGGTAATGGAAACTGTCACTACGCTTCGCCTAAACCAACAACCAGGTATAAGTTCAGACTTCAGAACCCCCATAATTTAGCACTAATTGTAATATGGAGATGGTAATGGACAACTCATTTTGACATGCAGCTTAAGTCCACCAGTTGTCACATCGCCAACTATAACAACATCCCCACCACCTCCAACTACGATGACTCCAACAACAACTACTCCGGCGCTATCCTCACCTTATGCACCAACTGTCTATGGCGTAGCAGAACCAACAGGGCAGCCCAGCTCAGCCGCCGCTGTCTCATGCAGCTTACTCATCCTGTTTTCTGCTGCCGTCATTCTGGGGTCACTTCATGTCTAAACACACCCTCTTAATTTCATCGACCTCTGAGAACATGGCAAGAGTTGAAAACCACAAGACCTTCTTCTGTGGAAGCATATTAGTTACTTAAGAAGCCTTAGCATACAGATTCTTGTACTTGTAGCCACGCTAAAAATTAGTACAATAAAAGTATTAGGCAAACTAGCAATGGACTTTAGAACTAGTTGAGGATTTGCATGACGTTCAAGGAATATTCACTTAGTTCTTGAAGCATTTCAATCACGCAGAATGGAGTAACATCAACAAATAGCACAAGCTCGTTGAAAATGTTTAAACATTTCACTATATCCTCCTGGAAATGTTGAATCGTTTACCAAGTCTCCTACTCATCCACAGGAGTATTGGCATTGCATCAAACTTAGACAGATGGCCACACTCTTATTTAAGTACCCCATAATGAGTGAGTTAAAAACATGAATTAAGACAATTAGAAGAATATGAACCAAAAAATGGTAAGAGCCCTATTGTATGATCTCGTCACTGGACAATTAAGAGGGAAATTCACCTTCCTTCCCTTATTGGTGTTCTTCCCTTTGGAGGAAGAACCGATGTTGAATGAAGGTTAGTTAGCTCTTGACAGAGCTAGCCGAATAAATTACAGCTAAAGTAACTAATGTTTTTCTTAATGATTTCAATACCTTTATTCGTTGATAATTTTGTTATCATATAGGTAGAAAAGGAAAATAACAATCCATCTAACTAGGACTTCTATTATAGTAGAACTCTATTAAGAAACAAAAACCAGAAAGGATCTTTCAAAAGCTAACTATAACAATCCATCTAATTAGGACTCCTATTATAGTAGAACTCTATTAAACAAAAACCAGAAAGGATCTTTCAAAAGCTAACTATCCTTATCCAAATACTATCCTAATCTAATCTTCTATTATT
>JAOTBA010000002.1:32630664-32646946 GCA_025629845.1 Erythroxylum squamatum | reverse complement strand
TACATATCCTATATCTGATATTTATATCCTATATTTGATATTTATCTAATACAGTATCTACAACACAGATTCTCACACAACTTGACAGATTTGCTACTATCACTCTTGCTAACATGGCCAAACTGCAATGGAGGAAAATGTCCTGAAAAACCATTTCAATGCTTCGGCTTTGTTGTTTAAAAATTTTGCAATTTCGCTTCTTCCAGATGTAGTACACCCAGCTTAACTTAATTGCTTTGAAATTAGCTACATTATGCACTCTAAGGTTCCCCAACCAAGTAATAGTTTCACTCCAAAAGTCACATTGGTATGTCCATGTTGAGAATAATCTACATTCAGTCCCAGACTTGCTTGGTATATCTGCATCTAATCATAAGATGCTCCAGATATTCCATTTCTGAATTACATAAGTTACAATGTAATATGTTAGTGGAGAACTTGATCTTGTCCCTCGTAAGCAACCCTCCATTGATTTCCATCCATAAGATAAACGAATAAGCTGGATGGATGTCACTGTCCCACACTAGCTTTGTCCACTACAGCCTTGTGTTTTGCAAAAACTGCAAAAGTGTTTTGCATGCTTTTGTGCTGAACTTCCTTGATTTATCTGCTAGCTACTGAATTTCATCTTGTTCTACCTCTTGGCATCTAGGCAATTCTTCAATTATGAGGCCGACACTTCTGTTATTATGAAATGGCCATATCCATTGATTGTTTCTAAATAACACACTCACTTTAGTTTCTGGATTCACCACCAATTTCAAGGGTGTACCTCTTCCACCTGATATAGGGGACCTTTACAATGCCAATTATCATACCAAAAAGACGTGCTTTCTATATTCCCAATCCTATGGAATACCTGTTGTTGCATCCATTGTCTTGTCGCTAGGATTTCCTTCAAGGCTCTTGACATTTCCTGCATTGGCTTTAAAATTCAAATACTCTTGTTCTTTATGAAAACATGAATTCATTTCACCCATAGATCCTCCCTTTTGTAACACAAGCACCATAAATTCCGCTCTCTACTCACCTTGTGAATCATCAGTGCAGAATGATACCCAAACCCCCGTGCTGCTTGGTTCTGCAAATTTTGCTCCAACTAATCTTAGCTTTGCTTCTACCTTGGTTTGAGCCGTTCCACAACAATTCTCTAAGTCTCTTATCTATTTCCTTGAGGATACTTTTAGGGATGGACAAATGGTTAAGCCAATAATTAGTAAGGTTGCTTAGTATTGTCTAAATAAGCTGTAGACTGCCTCCATAACTAAGAACCTATTACTCCATTGGTTGATTCTTCCATGGATTGTCCAACAAAAGTTTGCAATCGACTGCACTGATTCTTCTTTGAGATATTGGTAACCCCAAGTATTTGAAGGGTAGGTTCCACTATTGTAATCCCATCTCAATTGCTTTAGAGGCAACCTCTCTACTTGAGTTACATGGTAAGTAGAAACAACTCTTTAATGGGTTGCACCTTAGGCCTGAGATCTCTTGAAACTCCATTACTCGCAAGATTAGATCTATTGAGTTTTTCTCAACTCTACAAAACTATAGCAAGTCATCTGCAGAAGCTAGGTGTGTGATCTTCATACCTTTACATCTGCTATGGAACTGGAATTCTGGGTGCCTCCTTATACTGCTTGCGAGGATGACGAAACCTCCATGCAAATTACAAATAGGTACAGGGATAATGGGTCCCCTTGCCTTAAGACCCTCCTTGCTCTGATCAGATTTGGAGGTTGCCCATCCACCAGGATTGCCATAGAAGCAGTGGTTACACAGTCCTCTACCCATTTTCTGAACATGGGAGGATAACCTATTGATTCCAATGAAATAAATAGGAAGCTCCAGTTGATTGAATCATAGGCCTTTGGAAGATCCATCTTTATAATGCAATTCCTCATTATCCTCTAAGCATTATACCCCTCTAGCAATTCCTGACAGAGTAGGATATAGGTACCCACTAATCTCCCCTAGATGAATGCATTCTGTTCTGAGCTGATTAACTTTCCCATGCTTGTGCTAAGTCTATTAACTATATCTTTGTGATAATTTTGTATAGAAAGTTACAACAGGCTATTAGCCTAAATTGTTCTAGCTTCCTTGCATTGCTTTGTTTAGGAACAAGGCAGATAAACGTTTTATTCCATAAATATTCAATGGTTTTCAAAAAATTTCCCATTGTACGAATCTAGCCCAAGGGCTTTACCAAAATTCATAGAGAAGTAACATTTTTTATTTCTTCCCTTGTTATTTCCCTAACCAACTCCACCTTGTCTTCTTCATTAAGCTTTTTAACACCTGCTAGAATCTCCTCGAGTATGGTCCTTGTTGTCATTACAGTCCCATACTGCCTAGTAAAGTACTCTAAGGCAACCCCCTTCTTACTTTCTAGGTCCTCATGGATCTGCCCTGCTTCATCTTCTAGCATTCTGATTGAATTCTTGTTTCTCCTGGCTGAGATTGAGCTCATAAAATACTTAGTACATCTCTCACCCTCCTTCATCTAGATCATTCTAGATTTCTGCCTTAGTAGTGTATTGATACTGAGAAGTAGTTGGTTATACTTTTCCACCAGCGTAGCTTCCTCTTTTCTCACTTGCAGATCATTTGGACTATCTAATAATCTTTTCTTACATTTCTTTAGCCGCTCCAAAGCAGCAACTTTAGCTTTTAACTCCAAACGTACTATTGCTCTGTTAAGTAATTTCAATATGGTTTTCAAGGCTTTCAGTTTCATGCCAAGTTGGTAACCCTTTGAGCCTGGAACCTCCCTCTGCATCTCCATTCTAAGTATATTCTAATTTCTAAATTGTCCATGAAGTGATTGAATATCCTAATTGGGGCCTTCCTCTTCCTGCCATCTGTTAACAATTCCACTATTATTGGACTGTGATCTGATATAGCTGGATCATCAAACATAACACTGCTTGTTGGGTATTTCTCTATCCACTTATCATTAACCATACATATGTCCAACTTCCTCAACAAAAACCATTCCCCCATTGCTTATTGTTCTAGGTATAAAAGTTACCATACCATTTCAAATCAACCAAAACCTGTCCTCTCCACCATTTCCTAAAGTTTTTGACAATCTACTTGGCATCTTTTCCCTCCCTTTGATTCTTCTAATTTTAGAGTGCAATTATAGTCGCCTATGATTGTCTATGGATAACTCATTGAATTGCTTCTTCTCTCCAGCTCATTCCATGCATGTTGTCTCTGGAATTTGTGGTTTGCTGCATACATCATTGTAATTGCAATCATTGTCCCGCTAGCTCTGATGAAGACATCACAATGTTTCAATTGCTCATTTTCAAGTTGCTTTACAACAACCACTTTTTGAGGAATGAAGCCAATTATCACTCGCCCATTGAAATGATGATCATGGTTCCTCTTAACCCTCCATCCTGTGTCTACGAACCATAAACTCTTCTCCAATTGCTCCCTCTTTATTTTTGTTTCCAATAAACCAACAAAATCTAACTTCTTGTTTTTAATAAACTCCTTAACCGCAAGTTGTTTATTTAGGCTATTTAGGCCTCTAACATTCCATGCTGCTACTTTAATCATTTTTTCCTTTTACCTACTCTTCTCCTCCTATATTTCCTATTTAAACCAAGGGTTATAGCTGTTCAGTCACTTTTGGACCCAGAAGTTTTACCCCTTTCCAACACTGGAGTGCCAATTGCCTCTACATCCTATCCGACTCCCCTATCCCCAATTGTCTATGTTACCTTCTTGATCATATTAGTTGTTGCCAAATTCATGGCCAGTTTCCCATTGCCTGACCCTTGGTTATCCCCCTCAGTCTATGCTGCAAGCCCTGCCATAATACTCTCCACCTGATTCGTTTCCGGCTTCCCATTCCCTACCACTCGAATCTCTTCCTAATTCATGCTGGTAGAGAAAAGAACACAAACAAACAGATTGAAAGAAATGGGCGTAAAATGTATTGATTCTGTAACTGGCGATTTTTATAATCACCCAAATATCCAATACAACTCAATTAATAACAGAGACTCAAGAACAAAGAGAATAAGAAGACAATGACTGCGAACAGCCCCCAGGAAAGAATCCCGCTGCAGAGAAATTCTGCCCAACAAGTCTATACTCGATTTCTACCCCCATCTGTCATAACTAACCCCCTTATATACCTCTTACAACCTTTCCCCTATAACCGATTGCTTGTCCTTTTGTCCTTTTTTGTCACATAACCGATTGCTGTCCTTTTCCCTCTGCACCTTTATTCCTTCTAGAATATACTTGAAATGGTCTTGGGCCTGCGTCTTCTTTTCTATCACATGCTCTGGAAATTATGCTCTTCAAGTGGTACCTCTCCTTCTACTAGGAGACCCTTCTCTGAGCTTGGACTTCCCTCATTCATCGGGGCCTCCCCTCTTGCTTCTCTTTTCTTTTCCAAACCTGCTTCTCTTCCTTCAACTTTGGTCACCACATGTATGTTACTCCTATTGAATCCTCTACCAGTTCTCCTTTCTCATCTAGCTTCATGATTCTACGGGTACCCAGAAGCTTCCTTGTTATATCAACATCAATGCAAACTCTAGCAAACCCAAACTTCTTCATTAAGGCAATATTCTCATCTAAACCTAAGGGTTTTCCAATCTTACTGACAATATAGCTCATACCCTCCACAAAACAATATTCCAAGGGAACCCTATGAATATTCACCCATAAAGGAATTGAATGAAGCTTGATCCTATCCAAGGTAACTCCAGGCTGCCACTTCCTAATAAGAATTGGATGCCTCATTATGTGCCAAGGCGCCTTGCTTCCAACCCCTGTACAATCCTTTCTACTTTGCCTCCTAGCAGTGGAAAGTCTGCTCTATTGATTACTGGGGTTTCCGTATCAACTTGGGGACTGGGTTGGTTAGTACCAGGAATTTCCATTGCCGTAAAGTTAAGAGGTAAGATGGAAAGAGAGGACAGGCCGTCAGAGGGATGAGCAGAGTGTGAAGGTTGAAGAAAACTCTCATCGAAAAAGGGGAATGTGGGTGGTGTCGAAGGGTGTCAGAGGTTGGGTGTTGATGGGAGTCAGCGATTAGGTGTCGATGGTTATTGATGTGGGTGAAGCTCGAAGGTTGCGTGTCGAAGGGGTGAAGGGCGGAGATTGGGTGTGAAGGTCTGAGGATGGGTGTCGATGGGCGTGAAGGCCAAAGGTTGGGTGTGAATGTTGGAGGGTGGGTGCCGATGGGTCAAAAGGTCAAAGGATCAACTGATACCTAGGGAATCTATTAGGGAAACTCGAATAAAGGGAACAACTACTTGATTTATTATGAAAAGACATTAAATCTAACATTTGGTAAAGATAATAAAAAGTCTAGAGCCAAACAGCAGGTTAAAGTCTAAGAAGTCAGACTTTACCATTTCTAGCAATCAAAGCTTTTGTTCTGCCTCTTCCTCACCCACATTAGAGTGCCCATAGGTTCCAATTGACCTCCAAGTTCATACTAGCAAGGAGGTTAATTTTAAGACATTATGATAGTTTCTTAAATCCATTGAAGAAGCTTCATCATGAATTCAGCCAGTTTCTTGATTCCATCAAAGAGGCTTTCACATGAATTCAATTTCTTGCACTTGATGTGGCCGACAGGACGGGGAATTTTTTCTGATTTATATATCTTATTCTCATTCTCTGGATTCTTATGCATGTCTTATATCTACTTTTCTTCTGTTGTCTTCTTATTGATGATTTTATGGTGAAAACATGGTTAAAGTAGTCAGATCACAAGTTACTAGCAAGTGGTACATAGATCATGTTCATCTTTACGATTTAAAGCTTCTATAATCAATAACATTGAAGTGGTGGAGAGTGGGAGGTGAAGGTAAAGGTAAAGGCTGGAATATAGAAATTCTCTTATACTTCAGAAGAGATAGGGCTTGAATTCAATAGTAATATAGAATTCTACATTTTTTACTTAGTTGGAGTATCTCTCTTGACTTCTATAATAAAAGTTGAAAACTTTCATATCTGTATCATTAAATAACTTCAAGTGATACTCCCAACTGTTGACCAGCAAACATAATATTGTTTGTTGAAACACTGCAATCAGAAAAAGTAACAAGTTTTGCAGGACCTTTAGAAAATATCATGGTTAAGGATACACTGACCTGTATGTTTAAATAATGCCACACTGGATCAGAATCAGGCTCCAGTTCCAACAACAGACGCACTGTATTCTCAAGCTAAGTAAATGATGATGAAATTAATCAAGGGGCACTATATAGCATGATAGCATCTTGATAATAATCAGACATACATCAAGTATGAGAAAGTACTATTAAAAAATCATATGTTTTGCTTACTTGTGCATCAACTCACCAAAGACGTAGATTAACACACTTCAAAAAGCTCAACTACTATTAAAAACCAAGATAATAACAGGTTTCTTAACTTGCCCCAAATAACTACTCAACAAGCATCTAGTGCAGTTCATAAGTTCAGTGATGAAGCTCAAGATGGCGCGAGGTTCAAGACCCAAAATTATCATTGACCTCTCAAGATGTGTTCAGCGTTGATGGCAAAGCTTGGATCATAATTCTGGGTAGGTATCTTTTTGTTGTGATGGTTACCCTTTATTGTCAATCATCTCAGTTAACAATTTGGTGAGGCAGCATATCAGGGCATTGACTGGGCACCAAAGAATCTTGTACATTGTGAAAATGAAAAAGAAAGAAAAGAAAAGATAGGGCTTATCCCTTTCATCAAGGAGAACTACTCCACACGAAAATAAAGAGAGGGGGGAGAGGAGTATTTCAGAGCTTTCAGAAGACATTTTTTCATCTGACTGAAATCAACAAAGAAAATCATCATAGGAAAATTAATCCCAAATTCCTTCGCAAACGGGTTTCATGTAGAAACCATTCAGTTATGTTTAGATTAAAAAGTACGATCATCCAAACAAGAGCATAATGAATAACTTGTGAAGTGATCCCCTATTTTGTCACCCAGATTTTCCAATATAAGACTGTCTTTCCTCTAAAGAGTAATGTTAAAAGAACAAGAAAACAAGTAGATAAACAAGTACAATGTGAAAATAATACCTTTAGCACAGCAAATGGTATCCACTGCCATAAATATAAAAGAGAAATATAAACATTTGGTTTCTTTATTTTACCAAGAAACTTACAATTGTAAGGTCTATTTGTGGGTCCTCCATTGACTTATAGAGTGTGACTTTGAACTCGTGCATCACTTTGTCAACCTCTTCAAGGACACGTTTTAGTATACCTACCTGAAATTAGCTCAAAATCAGAGGTCTTCCAACAGAATAAAGCAAGTTCAATGCAAAAGAATGAAGTTGATACGATTGGTGAAAATACAGGGAATCAGCTACGTTTAAGATCCAAATATTGTGGGGACTACAATTGCAAATAGAGCTTAATCACAATCAGACCCAAATTCGATTAACTCATGTTTCTTCCAATAGACTTGCCCAATAAACAGCTCACCTTATAATTGCAAATAGTACTTCGAAATCATATCCAATTTGATTGCTAGAGAAACTAAGATTGAATTTGTGAAAACAAAAGACATGAATATCCTAGTAGATAGACAAGCTACTACTTATAGTCTTCTCATTTTGTTCAAAGATATGTAGACGTTATAAAATAGTAACAAATGCAATATGCAGGCACCACTAGCATTAATTTTTACAAACTTGATGATGCAAAAGAGCTCAAAGTTTATAAATAAAAGAGGGCAAATTTATCAACCACAAGCTTTAATTTAGTGGGATGAATAGTCGGAGTTTTTAATTTTTACAAACTTGATGATGCAAGAGAGCTTAGAGTTCATAAAAGAAATAAATGAAGGCAAATTAATCAACCACAAGCTTTGATTTGGTGAAATGAAGAGTAGGAGTTAGGGTAACAACAAAGACTACAAGCGCTAAAATTTAGTTTATGCTACGATTTCTTATTAATTAGAAAGTAATAATATGGTAAGGGTCGTACTGTATGATCTCATCACTGGACGATTAATAGAGAAATCCACCTTCCTTCCCTTATTTGTGTTCTTCCCTTTGGAGGAAGAACCGATGTTGAATGAAGGTTAGCTAGCTCTTGACATAGCTAACTAAATAAATTACAGGTTTTTTTAAAAATGATTTCCATCCCTTTATTCATTGATAATTATGCTGTTATATAGGTAGAAAAGGAAAATAACAATCCATTTAACTAGGACTCCTATTATAATAGAACTCTATTAAGAAACAAAAACCAGAAAGGATGTTTCAAAAGCTAAGTATCCTTATCCAAATACTATCCTAATCTAATCTTCTATTATTTCTCGTGTCTAACTAAATTCTCCAGCCTTCTCCAACTTATCAACAGTTACCCAACTTCTTCCCTCTCCTTTGATAAGTTCTACCCACAAAAGCATCCTTATCATTACTCCCCTCCCCGGCTCAAACGACAATTCCCGTCGCTTAGTATCATGATAATGCTTCAGTCGTTGCTGTGCTTGCACTAAATGCAACCTGACTTCAATCCCAAATTCATCTCGCTCCTTTAATGCTTGGTCGATTGCCTCGACTCTCTTCCACATAAGATAACAAACGAGGTGGTTCCCTGCTGTAAACCACTTTAAATGGAGTCGTATGAAATGAAGAATGGTAGGAAGTATCATAACAATACTCTGCCCACAATAACCAGTCCACCCAAGATTTCGGTCTATCCCTTACGAAATACCTCAAATACATTTCAATTGTTCTGTTTACCACCTCAGTTTGCCCGTCAGTCTGAGGGTGATAAGCAGAAGCTAAGGCCAATTTGGTACCACACAGACGAAAAAGCTCCTTCAAAATAAACTAGTAGAAACCGGATCCCTATCTGATACAATAGATTCGGGAAGACCATGTAGGCGGAAAATACTTTCAAAGAATACATGAGCCACACTAAGAGCAGAATAAGGATAAGCGAGAGGCACAAAATGAGCATATTTAGAGAATCTATCCACAATCACTAGTAAGACAGGTTTACCTCCCACTTTTGGAAGTCTATCTATGAAATCTATGGAAATATCCGCCCAGACACTTAGGGATCTATAAGGGCTGAAGTAGACTTGCTGGGTGAAGGTTCTCCCATTTATTTTGTTGACAAACTAAACATCTCTGCAATTCCTTCACGGCACCTTCCATCCCTTTCCAAAAAAAACTCCCCTCACTCTTTCTATTGTCTTTTGAATCCCCTTGTGTGCCATATTGTGAAAATGGTTAAGGATTATCTGAATTCGTGGTGAATGAAGCGGTAAATACACCCTGTTAGTGTAGAATATCAAGTCGTCTTCCACTCTCCATTCGGCCTCTGCGTGACCTGTGGCAATTTGCTAATATAGGTATTGCAGTTCTGCCACAATGGCAACTTCCTCTTTAGTTGCGTCAAATAATGCAATTTTCAACTGGGATAAGGCATTCAACCGTCCCTCTTCCTCATTTCTTCGAGATAATGCATTAGCAGCAGCATTAAGTTTTCCTACTTTGTATTCCACCCTGAAATCATAACCCAACAATTTACTCATCCAATGTTGTTGAGGAGAAGCTGTTAATCTCTGTTCTAAGAGAAATTTAAGATTATAGTGATTAGTCTTAATTATAGATGCCCTCCCCCATAAGTAAGGTCTCCAGCGTGAGATGGACTTAGCGAGGCCAATTAGCTCTCTTTTATATTCAGCAAGTTTGAAATGGTGGGGGGCTAATTTGCAGCTAAAGAAGGCGATAGATGGCCGTTCTACTAAAGTACTACTCCAATTCCGCATCTAGAAGCATCACACTCCACCACAAATATCTCTTCAAAGTTGGGTAGTTGTAATACTGGAGCAGTTGCTAGAGCCTTCTTCAAATTATTGAAGGCTGTCTCGGCTTCCTCATTCCAATGAAAGGAATTCTTCTTAAACAAGCTTGTGAGGGGAGTTGTTATTAGCCCATACTCTCGAATAAATTTCCTGTAGTATCCCGCTAAGCCTAGGAATCCCTTTACAGCTTTAACTGAGTATGGTATAGGCCAATCCACCATTGCTTGGATCTTGCTAGCATCCACGGACACACCTGCACCATGAATTACATGTCCCAGATATGCCACCTGTTTTTCCCCAAATGAACACTTTGATCTCTTCAAAAATAAATGGCAAGCAAACAGTGAATCAAAAACTACTCGAATATGCTGCATATGTTCTTCCCATGTCCGACTGTAGATTAAAATGTCGTTAAAAAAAACCAAAACGAACCGCCTTAGATAAGAATGAAATACCTCATTCATTAGAGCTTAAAAGGTTGATGGAGCATTAGTCAAACCGAAGGGCATAACCAAGAATTCAAAGTGACCATGATGAGTACTAAACGCGGTCTTCTCCACATCTTCTTTATCCATCCGTATCTGGTAATAGCCTGACCTCAAGTTTAACTTAGTGAAAAACTTCGCTCCATGTAATTCATCTAGTAACTCATCCACCACTGGAATGGGAAATTTTTCTTTCACCATTTGATCATTCAATGCACGATAGTCAACACAAAATCTCCATGTTCCTTCCTTCTTTTGGACTAGCAGTACGAGTGAGGAGAATGAATGATACCTTGTTTTAGCATCTCATCACATTGTCTTTCAATCTCTTCCTTTTGCAAAAAAGGGTACCTATACGGTCACACAACCACTAGTTCTGCCCCTAGAATGAGAGTGATTCGATGGTCACAAGTTCGAATAGGGGGGAGGTCGGTTGGGTATTGAAACAAGGCAGAATTTTCCTCTAAAAGTTGGTGCAATTTGACTTGTTCTAGTCGCTACCCCTACACCATGTGCAGTCCTAACTTATTGTGTTGTAGCTGTCCCTGCCATTGAAAGCTTCTCCCTTCCACGTTAAAACTCATAGTAAAAGTAGAAAAATCCCATACGAGAGGGCCAATTGTTTGCAGCCACTTAATTCCCAAAACTACATCAAATTCAGCCACAGGTATAACATAAAGATCAGCAGAAAATAATTAATTATTAACCTTAAAGGATACCCCTTTGCACATTCCTTGGCTTGGTATTTTTGCTCCGTTGGCTACTACCACATTCAGCCCTTGTCGTCCTTTCACAGCCAGCCTGAGCTGCTAAACCGCCTTTTCTCCTGTGAATTATGGGTACTCCCCGAATCTACAAGTACCAATAGGGGCCACTCATCGATTTCAGCCTTAACTTGCATTGTTTGAGTGTTGTTTGTTCCTGACATGGCATGGAGTGAAATTTTTGGCGCATTAGCCTCCTCTTCCTCCATGGTTTCGTCTTCTTCCTGTACTACTTCTATCCAACATAGCCTTTTGCACCTATGTCTTGCTGCATACAACTCATCACAATTATAACATAGGCCTTTCTCCCTTTTTCTGCCATCTCGGCTCGGGTAAGCCTTCTCACAGGAGGTGTTGTCACGCTGCTAGAACTTACAAATGATATTTTGTTGTTCAAACTGCCCTTGCTGCCTTGGGAGGCTGTCGGTGTAGCAAAGGAGCTCTGCTGCTTCCAAGAGTTCCATAAGGTGGTGGTTGTCTTGCTTCCCATGCCTTGTGTAAATTGCATCCTCCTCTTATATGCTCTTGTCAAGTTCATGGCAGCACCCAAATTGATAGGATTATGCATTTCAACATCAAGTCTTAGTCCATCAATAAATCCAGTTGTAAATAAATTAACCCGAAGATCTTTAGGACGGCCCACTGTCCTTACTAACAAAATCTGAAATTGATTTTGATACTCCTCCACACTCCCTATTTGCTTCAGAATTGCTAGCTCCTCAACTGGATTGTTGCTCAAATGGGGTCCAATCCTCAAGTTACAATGTTTCTTAAACATGTCCCAATGTAGTACTGGCTCTTCTTGCTCAAATTGAAAATACCACAATTGCGCCTGCCCAATTAGGTGGAAAGCCGCCAAATCTAACCTTCTCATCTGCTGGAGTCCTTTGGGCCAATAAGAATTGCTCGCATCTATGGAGCCACCCCAACAGGTCTTTAAACCCATCATATGTAGGAAATTCCATCTTGGAATAACATGGCACTGTGTGAGATCCTGAACTCCCTTCATATCTTTCTTCTCCCCTAGATGGCGCTGCCCTACTGATGCTCTCAACTCCTCTTGGTCCTTCCCTGCTCCTCTCCTAGCCAAACCCCTCCATCATTCGAACTACGCCATCGAACTTTTCCTGCATCTCCATAAAACGCTGGTCTACATGTTGATATAGGGCTGTCAGCTCTGAAGTGTAATTATTGGCATCGTCCATAACGGCCGGCTCTGATACCAAGTTGGTAAGGGCCCTACTGTATGATCTCGTCACTAGACGATTAAAAGAGAAATCCACCTTCCTTCCCTTATTGGTGTTCTTCCCTTTGGAGGTAGAACCGATGTTGAATGAAGATTAGCTAGCTCTTGACAGAGCTAGCTGAATAAATTATAGCTAAAGTAACTTTTTTTTTAATGATTTCGATACCTTTATTCATTGATAATTCTGCTATTATATAGGCAGAAAAGGAAAATAACAATCCATCTACCTAGGACTCCTATTATAGTAGAACTCTATTAAGAAACAAAAACCAGAAAGGATCTTTCAAAAGCTAGCTATCCTTATCCAAATACTATCCTAATCTAATCTTCTATTATTTCTCCTGTCTAACTAAATTCTCCAACCTTTTCCAGCTTATCAGCCGTTACCCAACTTCTTCCCTCTCTTTTGATAAGTTCTACCTACAAAAGCATCCTTATCGAAAAACCACTTGTTAAGAAACTTCCTGCTCGTAGAAATGTAGCACCATTTTTGGTTGAGAACTAGAGATGAACTCATCAATGGGAAAACATACACTATGAAGCCTAAAAGGAGTGTGCAAATTGAGCACTGATTTCAATATTTGATGGATAAAAAAAATGGTACTTTATAATAAAGACTTCTTAATCAGCCTGTTCCCAATGTCAAACTGCATTGCGAGAGAGTTTGTAGCAGAAATTCATCTGCAGTGTCAACATTACAGAATCAATGGAATAAGGTCCAGTCTTATTTCCTTTGACAAGTTTAGAAGGGACCTAACAATCCCAAGAGACAAACTAGTGACAGATATAAACACGAGCTCATAACAAATTTCCTCTACTGCTCACTAGAGTTTGCATATTAGAATGTCAAGCATCCACTCCTACTGGAGATTATAAAACAGCGAATAGAAGACAAGGAAACTGATAAAGCAGATATGACCCAATCAGTTAAGCTTATCAAGAATTGGCATCAAGAAAAACCAATGGATCTTCTTTTATTTAACATACACATAAGATAATATCCAGAATTTTGATTAAGTTAGAGGAATAATTAAAGAAATACGTATCAGAATGATACACCTAATATGTACACACTGATCCAATTAGGCCAATGTTAAGAGATTAGTATGCCAATTAGCAAAACATGGTTCTGCAACTATACATTAACATGTGTTAGCAGGGGGGAGTGGGTGTTCAAATTTATAGGGAAAAAAAATCAGTTTTCGAACATTAATGCCAAACAGTGATCAAAATAGTAGCTTTAAAGGGTGCCAGTTGCAACTATTTAGTACACATATTAACCACTGCCTAAGAAACAGTGATGGCCAAGTAGGCAAAGGAAGGATATACAAATAGTGGCCTGATGCGATTCCAGAAAATACTAAATAGTCTTCTATCTGAACAGTCTTAGATAGTTCTGACTTGAAGACTACTTAAAATATCCATGGTGTAACAAGTTGCTCTACCAACAGAGAAACTGTAATCAATATAACTCAATACATACCTACATTTTACCAATAGCTAATAATCTATTACGATTATCACATGACCTGCACATAAGGCATGCAAAATCAAAAAGACTAACAACCAGAAAACATCCACAGGTTATTGAAAAGGTGATGGTTGATTGTTAGTACAACTGACACTTTCTTCTTCCCCCTTCCACTGAGATCATAAATTCAAACCTAAGAACTTCCTACATTAATGTCATAAATGAGCTTGCCAGTTAAATGTGCAACTAGTTGACTTTGCTCTTACTCAAAATCTTCAACTAAAACCCACATCAATTATTGTAAAATCGAGCAACAAGAACAATCAACACCCCTAATTATCATTATGGCAATGTTTTCCCTCCTTGCAACTTGTATGAAACTGTAATAACTAGGTATAGGTATGTGATCAAAGGATTCAAACCCACGCAAATGCCTAATTAGATTAATTGCATCAAGTTGTCTGGGTCACTTGCAGATTAAAAAATGCTTATGTACAACTAAGAAATTGCCATGTAACTAAATAACTTCTATTTGTGCAACAAAAAAACAAAGCCACCTCCACTTTCTCAACATGGAAAATACCGCTCTCCTAGTGTATACAGGAAAGCATTATCATCAATGAAATGTCGTTATCTTTTTCACACTTGTCAGTGAGAGACAGAATTATAAGTTGGTAGTGAAATTTTTAACTACCAGCTTGTGCTAAATTACTTTCCTTAATCATACATACAAACAATAAGATCAGCAGATCACAAATACTTAGCATATCAAGTGTAGGAAGAGAAAACACCAGAACAACCCTCATGACTCAAATCTTTTGAAGATTTACTTAGAGTCCAGGCAAGACATGGAAGTCAAAAAGGTCACAAACTAAAGCCTCATATAAAAGAAGGTAGGCATTTGAGGACACAGAGTGAATCAGGTTACTGAAGGTAAAATATAGGTACCATAAGTTACATCACCGCACAGGCTTTAAACTATAATGAGCTCAAATTACATCTGTAAACTTTGTATCCCACAATCAACATCATAACTTCCACAAGACATCACTGTGTCATTTGATGTATGATAAAAAGTGCAGGACATTATTACTTTATATAAAATGGGCAAGTCACAACATATTAAACAATTGGAGTTCGAATTAAATATGATCAGTTGGTATTTACTCAATTCTAACAGATGGAAACAGAAGGTGTAAAAGGAACTTAAAACTCCATATCGTTGTAATGTTCCTGGAATTCCATTATTTCCACACTTTTTAGCATTTTGATAGCTTAGAATTTTATTTTCTGAGTTTTCCGAAACCCAAAAATATTGTCAATAAGAAGTCAAATACAAATTCTGGAGAATTCCTTCCTAGCACGCACGAATTTCAAATTGACCGTATAAGCAACCAACAAAGGGAAACAAACTTAAAATCTAAAAGGAAATTTTCAACTATGTTAGAATGCAAATTATCTACTCACATATTTATACACTCACTCAAAAAGTACAGATGTGATGAGGGAAACATTTTCATTGAAACAACATATTTACTGTGCTTTACTTTTATTTAACTTAGTGAAAGTCAAGTATTTAGGCTTGTTCAACATAAAAAGTATCATGAGTGCCCCAATCACCAATCTCCAAACGCAAACAATTAAGGGGGCCTGTTATATGGTTGAAGGCGAGGGACAACAACAGGAGCACCTCGAACTTTGTCAAGAGCAAAGCTTACTCTCAATGGTCTACCCATTAACGCCTGCAAACAACAAATCCTTCTAATAAAGCCCTGCATTTTCTACTAAACTGATCAAGAATCCAAACTTTTGGTGTTTAATTACCGTGCCATCCATGGCATCTTTTGCACTAGCAGCCTCATCTTCTTTGGAAAAGCTAACAAATCCAAAGCCTCTGGACCTGCCACTGTCTTTATCGTACACTATCCGTACTAAACCACAAGAAACCATCAGCCAAATTGAGAGGTCTAAGAATTAGTAGTTACTTGTAGTTGGGGAAATTCGTCGAATAGGAATGAGGCATCTTAGTAGATTTAGCGTACCTTCAGCCACATCTCCGAAAGAAGAAAAGGAATCTTTGAGAGACTTTTCATCCACCGACCACGACAAACCTTGAGATATGCGAGAAACACACGTAGAGAATGAGTTGTGAGGGAAAGAGGAAGCGGAGAGAGGTATGGACATACATAATATACCTGCAACGAAGAGCTTGCTGGTATTGTTGGGAACGGTACCACTAAAGGCCCTCTGAGCAATGTAGGCCACACTTCTTGCGTACATAGTCACCGCTTATTCTTGTTAATTTCTATATCTATCTTTGTTGTATGAGTTACTCCATTTTGAACTGCTCTGTCGTATTATTATCTTAACCAATGTTTTAAAAATCGGATCGGACATCGAATCGGTCGAAGAAAAAGTTTAAAGTTTAGAGGTTCAACCGGTAGTGAACCGCTATAAAACCGGTATATAATAAATAAGAAGTAAAATTTATAAGAATAAG